>JAKSZT010054335.1:20331608-20593453 GCA_026826555.1 Tolypeutes matacus | reverse complement strand
AGTGGGTTCCGTGTAATATTTTGGGTAATCTAAGTACCTCTTAAAATATATGTATATATATATATATAAATAACATTTTTGTAAGCAAATACACATATATGCATATATATTTATATATCATTTTACAAATGTTTGTATGTATTGTGAGAATTTTGATTTTTACCCATAATAATAATAATAATAATAATAAAAAAAATAAAAAAAAAACCAGGGCACCTTGTAGATCTTAAGTTCGTTTAAAGGAGGGAGAAGGACAGATATGAGACTCCTGTCTTCCCTGTCAGCCTGCTCAAGATGTCCCCAGCTGCCTTTCTTCATCTCGCCCAGGGCCCCTGTGTGAACAGGATGGGTAGCAGGACAGGACAGGGTCCTTAGCCCTCCTTCAAGGCTCAGACTCCTCTTCTCACCAGCTCCTCCACCAGCCTGTTCCTGGCTCAGCAAGCCCTCCCAGAGCAGCCTGCGCTCCAATTCCCACCATGCCCACCCCCTTTAAGGCCCTCCTCACCTCTCACCTGCCCTCCTATCAAACTGGCCAGCCAGGCCACGCCCACCTCCTCAGCTTGGCAGGTCTCTGCCACAAAGCCCAGGAGCTCTACTGCCCCCAAGGACAGTCCTGTTTCTCTTAACACTGTGGCCTTCCTTACTTTAGGGTCTTCTCTCCAAGCTCCTCCTCAGGCTACCCCCGCACTTTGCTTTCCACCCCCCACCCCCTCCCCCGGCATTCTCCAGCCATTTCTTCCCTACTTGTGCCCTTTAAACTCCCTCTCTTCCTTCAAGGTCCAATATGGGCTTCCATGAAGTTCCTTCACTGGAAATGCCCTCTCCTGCCACCATGCTCACCCAATACTTCATAATTCTATTCTTCTTGGGATTTATAGAGCTGTGTGTGTGTGAGAGAGTCTGTGTGACTGTAGTGTCTTGTCATAACTCCCACTAGGTAGAATGAATGTGCTCTCACTGAGTCTTTTTGCATCCCAAACTTTAACATGCGCTCAAATCCCCTGGCCGCCTTGTTAAAAAGCCCGTTCTGCAGCGGTTTAGGGTCACTGCATGTGATGGAGTGCCCCAGAAGTCTGCAGACTGAATTGCATGCTTTGCACACTTTTGCATACCATGCCTCCAGCTTCCCTAGGGGCAGCAAACTGGTGCTGTACCCCTTGGGCTCTGTGAGCTGGCTGCCAGTTTAGACTTGAAGAAGCAGGGAGGTGCAGATATGAGCTTTTTTGAAATCCTGTTTGGCATTTGTGTGAACACATTTAAATATTTTCCCATCCTTCCTCAATCACTGTTTTGATGCAATGTGCAAAAGTATGATTTGGGGGTTGTTTTTAGTAGTAATGAAGACTATTGTTATTTCAGTTTACACACTGAGGGTATAAATCAGAACATGACTAGTTGATACACATAAGCACTCCTTTTCCTTTTAAATAAAGGCCAAAATTACATGTTTCCATATTTTGGCTGGTTGTCTAGCCTCCTTACTCCATCTTACAAGAATTCTAGGTAGTGCCCCAGGGTCCCCTGGGTTATTGGTCTCAGTTTGCCCAGTTGCTGTGACAGGTACCACACAATGGGTTGGTTAAACAACAGGAATTTTTTAGCTTGTAGCTTTGAGACTAGAAGAAGCCCCAAATCAAGGTGTCAGCAAGGCAGTGATTTCTCTTCAAAGTCTGTAGCATTCGGGGCTGGTTGTTGGCCATCCTTGGGCTTCTGTGGCTTATCCCTGCCTCCCATCCCATGGCGATGTCCTCTCCTTTCTCATGCCTGTGAGCTCCCCAATCTCTTTCTTAGGCCTGCAGGAATATGGATTAAGACCCACTCTTATTCAGTTGGGCCATACCTTAACTAAAAATAACACTGTTTTAGTCTGCCAAAGGGCTGCCAATGCAAAGTACCAGAAATGTGTTGGCTTTTATAATGGGGATTTATTTGGGGGTAAAAGCTTACAGTTCTGAGACTGTGAAATGTCCAAATCAAGGCACCATCAGAGATGCTTTCTCACCAAAATCAGCTGCCACGTGGTAAAGCAAAATGGCGGGTGATCTCTGCCAAGGTCCCTGCCTTCCCCTCCAGAATCTATCTCCCAGAGCTCAGCTGTGGAAAACCAGGCCTAGGGCTTGTCTCTTTCTGGGCCTCCTCTCTCAGTCTCGGCAGCTCTGCTTACTTCCCTAGTTCAGCTGGGAGCTATCAGGCGTGTGGCTCATCTCTCCCTGGGCCTCAGCTCCTTGAGCATGTCCGGGCTTCTGTGTCCCTGCACTCCTCTCTCTCACCTGAGAGGATCCATATAGAATGGCAGCTCCCTTTTCCTCTATGTGTCTCCTATATCAGACCCAGCAAGAGGGCAGAGACTCAACCTAAGTCACGCCTCACTCCTGACGTAGTCCAACCACAAGAGTTTCACAGCCACAGGAATGGATTAAAGAACTTCCTCTTCCTCTTTTGGGGATTAATAAAATAATTTCAAGTTGTCACAAACGTCTTCAAGAGGTCCTATTTACAATGAGTTCACACCCACAGGAAAGTGGATTAAGATTAAGAACATCTAAATTGGGGCACACAATTCAACCTTCCACCATGGTCAGCTTCCTACTGTGGGAAGTGTCATATAACAGGGCCTCATCTTTTGACTTTCCATTCATTGCCCATTATTTGCCAAATTCCTTGCTCTTTCCTTGTTTTGGAGGTGGTAAGACTCAAGGAGCTCAGTTACAAATGGCTGAGAGTTCTCAATTGAGTTTTATCTTATTTATTTTTAATTTTTTAATTAGATAAGTAGCTTTACAGAAAAATCAAGCAGAAAATGAGGCACTCTCCTATGCCTCTTTATTATTACCACTTTGCATTCATGTAGTACCTTTGTTATAATTAAAGAATATTAATAAAGAATAATATAAAGAATATTATTATAATTATGTTACTAACTATAGTCCATGATTTGCATTAGGGTTCATTGTTTGTGTTGTACAATACTATGTTTTTTTTAAATTTTTATTCTAATATATACAACTTAAAATATCCCCCTTTAACCACATTAAAAGATACAGTGGTGTTAATTACATTTCCAATGTTGCATTCACATCACCACCATCCATTATCAAAACTTTTCCATCACCCCAAACAGAAACTCTGTACCAAGCAAGCATTAACTCCCCATTCCCTACCTCACCCCAGCCCTTGGTGACTTGTATTCTAGTATCTGACACTATGAATTTGTTTATTCTGATTATTTCATATCAAGAAGATAATATAATATTTGTTAGTGTTCAATCGAGTTTTTAGCCAAAGCAAGCACAAATATCTCCTCATACTTTCCCTTTCTCTGTAGGTGAAATTAGTGCTACATAAACAAGGCCAACTCTTGTTGGGTAAAGAGAGGAACCACTAACAAGAATAAACCTGAAGGGATATATTTACCATTGTAATTTAGGAGTAATGTCATTGCCTGGCAAATACCTTGAAACTAGGGTCCTTGGTAACATTTGAGGAACCTTCCTTTCCCTTGTTTCACCATTTTCCTCAACTTTTAGCCACCCCTCCTCTTTTCACCATACCTTCAGCAAACAGTAAAACAATTGGAAAACACACACGTGTTAAGATGATTGACCCAGCGTATGACCTGCCTCAGTGGTCTTTGGGTGTTCCGAAGGAGCAGTAGCTTCTATTATGTCCTCTAATTTGGCTGCATTCCTGTGGCTGTGAAGCCACTGCAGAAAGGGACTCCACCCTGATTCCTGAAGGCCTCGAGAAGCAGAAGCAATTCCAACATGGCAAGAGAGAAAGCCCCGGAGAGGAGCTGGAAGCCAGGACTCATCGGAACCTGAAAGAGAAAGGCGAGGACACCTCCGTGAGGAACCCAAGGATTCCAAATCCCAGGAGGAACCGAGCTTTCTGGCCTCTGAAACTGTGAGCCAATGAACTCCATCGTTTGAGTGAATTCATTGTGTGGTATTTGCCATGGCAGCCCCGGCAAACCGAGACGGGATGATGATGGGGAGAGCAACGCTTCATTCAGCCAACAGATAAGGATGGGGCACCTTCCATGTGCCAGGAGCTGCGCTGAGGGCTGGGCATACAAACGCAGTAAGACGTGGTCTCCGCACTCACAGGCATTACAGGCTGGTGGCAACAGGCACGTGAAAATTCCCTCGCAATTTCTATGTGACGACTTGAAACAACCCTTAGAATAAAGCAGTGAAAAATTAAAGATGTTTAAATATGCACACAGCAGTTTTGGCTTAATATGGCTTGAACTAACTGGCACAATTTTAGGAGCCTCACATTGGCAGGGTAGGGAAACCAATGCACAGCGCTAGCCAGATGCTATTTAGTCAGCAAGGCTGAGATGGTTCCCAACCTGGTGGAGCTTACGGCCGTGGAATTTATTCACTCTTTCTTTAAAGCAGGACTTCTTAACCTTTTTTTGTCCCACGGACCCCTTTGCCAGTCAGGTGAAAACCATGGACCCCTTACTAAGTCCACATTATATTGTATATTATTTAGTAACTACTTCACACCCGCACCAACACGTCCCCACAAGAATAATGCTTTTCTTGAATCTCAATTCAAGCTCACGGACCCCTGGTTAGAACCCCTGCTTTAAAGTGTATGGGAAATAAGAGGAATAAGAGAGCTCAGCATGGGACAGGAGAAGGTATCGAGGCGGATGACAGAGATGGATGTATTTTTGCAGTGAAAGGAAGGAAGAGCTAAAGGAAGGAATGAGGGGATGCACGTGTGGGGCTTGGCTGGGCCCCCTGGGGGCAGGGACTGAGTCTTGTTTAAGGGGAGCTGGCTGCTCAAGTGAGAGGTCCTGCTTGGCCCTTGTGGTTCTGGAGGACGACTAGGTGTTGACAAGAGAACAGAGGCCAACGTTTGTGCGAGAGCAGCTTCTGCCTCCTTCCACCCAGCCCTCCAGCAGGCACACACTCGGTGGAAGAAGAAAGTCACCACAGTTTCCAGGTCAAAGTTCTAAGTGGCAGGAAGCGGCTGTGGCTCAACCAGTGGGGCTCCCATTTATCATATGGGAGGCCCCGGGTTCGGTTCCCGGGGCCTCCTGGTGAGGGCAAGCCCGCCCGCACGGCGTGGTTAGCTGACCCAGCGAGCACAAGCAGAAAGGGGGGGATAAAGGAATAAATAAAATCTTTAAAAAAAAAAAAAAAAAGTTCTAAGTGGCTCTGTGCCTCGGGTCAGAGGGCAGAACCCGGGACTGGGAGCACCCAGTGCAGGGCCTCACCTCGTCCCCGTGGCCTATCCCACTGTGGCCTCAGCTGTGTTTGGTTCTGTGCATGCACCCCTTTCCCTCACAGCAAAAAAGAATAATTTAAACTCTGCTGCACTCCTAGTTCTATGTTAATTGGTGCATTCCTTGGGAGTTCTGTTGCCAAAGGGCAGAAATCCAATTCAAAGCTTAAGAAAAAAATGGATTTTATTGTCTGGCAAGGCTAGGAAGGACCCTGGCATGGTACCTGGAGAGGGACAAGCTGCAGGAGCTCCAGCACGGGACAGGGAGTGCACCTGTCTGCCGAGACCCTGGGTCACTCACTGGTTTCTGAGCATCTTTGTCTCTCTGTGTTGGTCAGCCTCACCGGGCCCTGCCCAGGCAAGCTTCTTCCCTGCAGCTGTGGAGCGGAGTCCAGGTAGTCCCAGGGCATCCTGACACCATGGTCCCAGCTTGTGAGGTGAATTCGGAGCACTGTGATCCGGCCTGGGCTGGGTGCCCATCCCTGAACCATGCACAGTCACTAATTGGTTGGGGAAAGTCCACTGGCCAGGCCTCGGTGGGGCTGTGCGTCCTGGGAGGGGAGTCACACATGAACTAAGGGCAATCGGCCATCAGGAGGAAAAGTGGGGCAGGGCACCCGGAAGGCAGAGACACCAGTGTCCTCTACAACTTGGATTGCTGGCAGGGGGAGATCAGGAGGTTAGGACGGTGGGTTATAAAGTGATTGCACAGCTCTCTTCCCAGTTCATTCACGGGCCATGATAAGACACCGTAGCCGATGCCCTCTGCTGTCAACCTTTATTGCTTTTTCTGCATGTATCCTTTTTGTCACATGTGTTTTTTTTTTAACTTTGGCAAGAAATTGTAAACCTTCGAGCCTGGTCCATCATTTCCACAACCTACAAGCCCCTGCCTCATGGTTAGTGCTTTGGGTGAGAAGGCCTTTGCGCCTAATTGTGCACAGAGTCTTTGCCAGTTTGAGCCCTTAAGTACCGTTCATTAGCTCCTCCCTGTAGACGAATTTTTTAATGGTGGGACTAGCCCACATCACTGGTTAGAGCAAGTCATAAACCGAGTCAGCACCGTCGAGAGTACGTGATTCCCGTGTTGAACTTCACGTGCAGCTTCTTTCCTGCTTACGTTACTTATTACCGGTCACTATCTATATACTTGATTAACCGGCGTCCCAATCTGAATGGACCACTGAGGTGACTAAAATAAGTAGATGGAGAGCACTTTGGACTGCCTTGCAAAAGGTCTCTAGCACTCTTGATGATGAAACAAGCCCCTGAATTAAAGCCCAATTTAATTTTTATCTCTTTCTTTCTTTTATGGTAAATTTTATTGCAGTATAATCTACATACAGAAAAGTGCACGTCCCATGGGCATATAGTCTGAATGTCTACCACCGGGTACATACTTATGTAGCCCCCATCCATCTGAGAAATGGAACATTGCCAGCTCCCCAAAGCCTTGCCCTTGCTTCCTCCCCATCACTATCCCCTGAAAGGAAACCACTAGTTTGAACTGTGACACTATAGATTAGGTTTGCCTGTTTCTGAACTTTATACAAATGGAATCACACAGGACGTGTACTTTTGTGCCTGGCTTCTTTCGCTCAGCAACACGTCTGTGAGATGTTTTCATTTGTTACATAAAGTGGGAGTTTATTCTTTTTCATTGCTGAGTAGCATTCCATTGTAAGACTATGCCACAGGTTTTTAATCCATTCTCTTGGTCAACATTGCTTATTTTCTGTTTGGGGCTATTGTGAATCAAGCTGGGAAGGGCATTCTTGTACTTGTCACATGATGAACATACAGAGATGTTTCTATTAGATCAAGTTCTTAGGAGCAGAATTATTGCTGGGCCAAAAGCACACTCTAATTCCCTATTTAAACTCAACTCGGTTGCTATTTAAGAACAGTGAGGAAACTGCAAAAAATTGCAACACATCCCTTCTTTCCTTTATTCCTCTTTTTAATCTCCTCTGTTAGGTATTAAATTGGGTCCCACAAAAAGGTAAATTCAAGTCCTAATCCCTGATCCTTGTGAGTGTGACTTTATTTGGAAATAGGCTCTCAGCAGATGTAATTAAGTTCAAATGAGTCGTATTAGAGTTGGGTAGACCCTAATCCAATCTGACGTGTCGGATAAGAAGAGGAGGAGAGGCAGACAGACATACCGGCAGGTGGAGAATGCCAAGGATAGCTGGTAAACCCCAGGAGCTGGAAAATGCACAGGAGGGGCCTTTCCTAGAGCCTTTGTGGGGAGCACGGCCCTGCTGACACCTTGATTTGGGACTTTTGGCCTACAGAACGTGAGAGAATACATTTCTGTTGTTTCAAGCCACCAAATTTGTGGGCATTTGTTACGGCAGCCTTAGAAAACTGTCTCCTTCTAAATGTCCCATTTTAATACAGAAAAAAATATATTGGATAGGAATTTCAAAACACACTTTAGGAGAAAAAGAAGACGTCACGTAAAGACAATATCCAGCTTGAGGGCTGTCATAACAAAAGACCCAAACCTGGAGGGTTTAAAATAACAGAGATATGTAATCTCACAGTTCTGTAGGTTTGAAACCCCAAATCAAGGTGGCCCCTGGCCATGCTCCCTCTGAAACCTGTAGGGGTTCTCCTTGCCTTTTTAGCTTCTGGAGTTTGCCATCCATCCTTGGTGTTCCTTGGCTTATAGACATATCTCTGCCTTTGTCTCCACATGATCTTCCTTTCTCCATCTACACATGGCATTCTCTGTGTATCTGTACCCAATTATCCTCTTCTTATAAGGCCCACCCTAATCCATTTTGACCTCATTTTAAATAATCAAATCTTCAAAGACCCTATTCCCAAATAAGACCCCATTCATGGGACCAGGCTTTAACCCTTGAACCTGTCTCTTGGGAGGATGTGACTCAACCATAACAAGCTAATCCTTGGCTGGCTCCTTGCACTGGCTTGGGCTGATGCCTGCCATGGCAAAGGATGATAACCCAAGCTGCTGTTCTGGGGACAGTCCTGTGAGTCTGTGCATGGGCATCTGCCAGAGGTGGGGAGAAGTCATTCTCTTCACCCTTGGTGAGCTCATCAGAAGTCCCGGAGCACCAGGAGGTGGGCAGCATCAGCCCAGCGGCCTCCCCGTCATTTCCACCTGAGATGAATGGGAGCAGGAGAGGAAAATGAGATGTGTGATGACCTATGGAAGCTGAGCTGATGCACTGGTTGGTGGTATATGGAGACACTTCTCTGGGGACTCCGAAATAACCAGAGGAAACTTTGAGAGCGTCTCCTCTTTAGCAATCAAGTCGGTGGAGGCTTGGGCCATGACAGCAAGTGACCACAGGAAGTTTCCTTCTGATTGTAAGCAGAAGAGAGAGTGCTCTTGTCAGACCTCGTGTAACAAGACCGTGAAGCCTGATTTGGGCAGCATAGCTCAGAACAGGAGCACACTGTCAACTCAAGGCTGCCAGGCATCATGGGTGTTATGGATTGAATCGTGTTCCCCACAAGGACTTGTTCAAGTCCTAACTCTTGGCCTTGTGGGAGTGGACCCATTTGTCAAAGGGATCCTTGAAGACCTCATTAGGTAAGATGAGGCCAAACTGAATTGGGGTGGGTGTTAATCCAATATGACTGGGGTCCTTATAAGCAGAAGAAATTTAGACACAGAAGGAAACACAGCCATGCGATGGAGGCAGAGACTGAGCAATGGATCACCGGCAGAAAGCTGCAGACTTCAGAGAAAGCAGGCTCCTGCCGACACTTTGATTTTGCTCTTCTAGCCCCTAAAACTCGGAGACAGGAAATTCCTGTTGTCTAAGCCAACCTGTCTGTGGTACTTTCTTACAGCAGCCCTAGGAAAGTAGAACAATTGGTCAGAAATCCTGGAAGATTATCTTCTTGGGCCTTGATACTCTGGCTCTGTTTGGACAAGAGCTCGAGGAGAGAAGTAGGCTTGGTATTGATTTTGTGAATCACTGAGAAGCACGTGCCATTCACATAACCTAAATGATTTGTATTTGAGATGAAGAGTTAAACGTCTTTGCAGGCCAGCTTGACAGCACATGCTTTCTTTGCCAAGGAGGCTTCCTAAGGGATGTATTACTTAATGCATTGCAAATCAGGTATCTGTGAACTCCCTTTTTTGTGACCCACATTTGTATCTGATGGACTTCCCTGTGTACTTTGGAAGAAATATGTCCTGTGAGCAAAGAAGCAGCCTTTTCTTCTCATAAGCCCTCTGGATGTGCTTTCTTTAAAAGAGAAAATAGAAGGATGATCCAAAGATGGCTAGAAACAGAAAAAGTGGAGTGTTCTGTTGATGTGCTCCTTGGCTTCTAAATTTTCTCTTCCTATTCCAGGAGGTGTAAGCAGTCAATTGTACCAACACATTTTAACCAAAGCATGATTGTCTGGCATGTCTCCCTTCCTATGGCTCTTGAAATACTGGCTTGAAATGCTGAAAGAAAAGCAAGGAGGGCCAGGAGGAGATGAAGGAGAAACCAGATCTTGGCGTGCTGGCTCAGTGCCTTTTCTCAGCTTGTTGTAGGTTATACACATCTTTCCCCCATATCCAGCTCCTTCAGCAACACCAAGAGTTTGGAGACACTAAAAGTAATCCCCAATTCTGCAAGGTGTGTGTGTGTGTGTGTGTGTGGTAAATTATGGACCGCAGGAAAAAAATACATATTCTTAACCTTAATCCAATTCCTGTGGGTATGAACCCATTATAAAGAGGGGCTTTTGAAGATGCTATTTTTAGTTAAGGCATGGACAACTGAATGAAGGTGGTTGTAATCCTGTTACTGGAGGTCTTTTAGAGAGAAAGCCAGAGAGGGTAGTCTGGATGTCAGTGGACCTCAGATGACAGAGGAGAGGACATCGCCACCTGATGGGAAAGCCAAGGAACCCAAGGACTCCTGGCCAGTTAGAATGGTACTGACCTCAGAAGGAGCAAGCCGTCTTGAAACCATGAGCCAATAAGTTCCTGTTATTATGTCAACCCATTGGGTAATATTTGTCATAGCAGCTGGGCCAGCTAAGACAGTGTCCATATGGAGCTAGAGGTCTGCTGATGGTTTTGAACAGCATAGGAGACTGGTTCTGTCTTTGTCTCCAAATGATTCCCATCCACACAGAGTGATGTATGGGTGGAAGCTCGGTGCATATTTGCTTGGTAATAATGAGAACCTGTCTAATTCTTGATTATTTGACATATGAGGCTTCCATTTCTGATTGTTTTACAGACAACTGACTTTACATCATCATGTAGGATCAGTGGTACCCTGAAATTTGGATTTCATGGGTTGGTAAGTCTTTCTGCCACCAGCAGCAACAAAAAGGAGAGACTGACATGGGATTGATAAGCTTTTGTTTTGTGAAATAAGTTCATGTAAGCCTGCAAACGTTTAGCTTTTTTCATTACCATTTCATAGTAAAAAGGACATTTTACCACCAAAAAAGAAACACAGGCAAATCTGAGACAAAAGGAAAATCTTATTGCATTGCTCTGACTTTTCTCATTTGGTTACTGCCAGTGGGGGGAGAGGACTGTCACTGACCAGATTAGTCCTGGGAATGACTCTTGAGAGCAGTTGATGGAAGTGACAATACAACCTTTACATCTACTCAAAGGGATCAGAGAAGTTTTAATACTTTTTTATAAAACCAATAGGGATTAGAAACAGTTTTCTCTTGGTGAATTTCAGATAACATATACAAACAGTTTCAGACAAAATTTCATATTATAAACAGTTTTCTCTTGGAAACTATTATGGGTTAAGTTGTGGTCCCCTCCCCTGCCACACCCCCCCAAAAGGTACGTTGAAGTCCTAACCCTTGTAACTGTGAGTGTGATTTTATTTGGAAATAGGGTCTTTGCAGATGGACTCCAGTTAGGATGAGGTCATGCTGGGTTGGGATGGGCTATAAGCCGTATAACTGGTGCCCATATAAGAAGAGGAGGTGACAGGTAGACAGAGCCAGGGCAAAGGCTGTGTGAAGATGAAGGGAGCAGATACTGGAGTGATGCATCTACAGACCAAGGACTGCCAAGGATTGCTGGCAAGTACCAGAATCTAGAAGAGGCAAGGAAGGAATCCTCCCCTACAGGTTTCAGAGGGAGGCCAGCCAGGATGATACCATGATTTCAACATCTAGCCTCCAGAACTGTGCAACAATAAATGTTTGTTTTCTTAAGCCAACTCTTCTGTGACCTTTTAAGCAGTCCCAGGAGACTAAGACAGGAGCCAATGAACATTGCTCCCTATCCGAAGTGATGGGCAGAGCTTATGGGGCGTCCATGGTGTACCAGGCCTTGTGCTACAGGCTTGCCAGTTTACGGGAATTAGGAAATACTCATGCCACGGATAGATTGGGAATGCTGTCACCAAGGGAAATGGCCAGGTGATTGCCTCCCAAGAAGCCTCACCAAGTGACACTAGTGCCTCTTGAATTTACCAAGGTTTAGGCCTTGCCTTCAGCCTGATAACACTCAGATCTTCATTTATGTCATCCCACTACAAGAGACTCATCTTTCAGGGGAAGTTTCTCATTAACCATACCTGATTCATTGGGTCAAATGCCAATTACTGTAAAATAAATATTTACTGTCTCAAGAGCCATGTATGAGCATATCTGTGTGAATTTGGGCAAGAAACCAACTTGCCTCAGTTTTCTATTTGTAAAATGAGAATATTAACAGATTTTGCTCATGGGGTGCTGAGTGGTGTCTTAGTTTGCTGGGGCTGCTGTGACAAATGCCACAGGCTGGTTGGCTTAAACAATAGGAATTTACTATCTCACAGTTTTGGAGGCTCCAAGTCCAAAATCGAGGTCATGGCAGGCCATGCTGTCTCCAGAGGCCATAGCCCTCCTGTGGTGGCTGCCAGCCAGCCATCTCTACCTGTGTCACATGGTGGTCTGTTCCCTTAGGGGTCCTCCTGTGGCTTGTACTTCTGCATCCAAATTTCCTCTGCTTATCAGGACCCCAGTCAAATGGTTAAGGACCACCCTGATTCAGCTTGGCCTCATCTTCAGGATGTCTTTTACAGAAGATCCTATTTACCCACAGGACCAGGGGTCAGAACTTGAACATGTCTTTGTGGGGGACATAACTCAGTCCCTAACACATGAAGTCTATGGGATAAAGTCCACAGCATCTGGCATAAAGTCATGACTCGAGAAATAGTAGCTAATATGATTGTTGCCATCCATTATGTCCCCACATCCCCAGGTGAGGGGAGATCCATGTGGATGCCCCTTCTTTCCATGTGCTGACTAAATACCTTGGCATCATCCTTGGGGCCATCTTGCAAAACACCCAGGAAATCCTTTCAACTTTGCCTTCAAACTCTGTCCAGAATCTGGCCATCTCTCACCTCCCCTGCGAGCTCCCTGATCCAAATGGCCACCACCTTTCACCTGGATTATTCCACAAGCTTCCCAGATGGCTTTCTGCATCTGCACCTTCTCCCTGTCAGTCTATTCTTGTCCCAGAATCTTTTTATTTTTCAATAGGAGGCACCAGGGATTGAACCTGGACCTAACATATGGGAAGCAGGTTCTCAACCACTGAGCTACACCTGCTTCCCTGTCAGTCTAGTCTTAATACACATAAGTGGCCTCATATTACTTCTTTGTTCTGCGCCCTCACGTGGTCTCATACCTGCATCTCATTGTCTGGAACTCGCTTTATTACTGGCATTGCAGATTGGAAGACCAGGAAATGTACAGCCCTGGGATTGGCCCTTTACCCGTGACTGGTGGGAAGTGCTCTGGAAATGCCCCAACTAGACTTTTCAGACCTGGAGAATCCACCATAGCCTGGATGTCATGTAAATTGCTATGGTTGTATGATGAATGTATTTAACACCATTGAATTGTATACTTGAAGAGGGCCAAATAATTAATTTTAGGTTGTACATATGTTACCACAATAGAACTGTACAACACAAAGAGTGAGCCCTAATGTCAACTATGGACTATAGTTGACCATGTCATTATAATAATGTTTAATCATTATAACAAAGGAACCACACTAACGTAAAATGTTAACCACAGGGAAAACTGTGTGTTGAGGGGAGGGTATATAGAAACTCTATACTTTCTGCATGATTTTTCTGTAAACCTACAACTGCTAATAATGGAAAACAAAACAAAACCAAACAAACATGCTAAGGTTGTGCTGCCCACTCTGTTACGAGTTTGCCAGGCAACTCTCAGTATGTGAAAGCTTGTTTGAGGGATATTCTCCCAGGATATAAGGAAAACAATTGAACAGATTTTTATATCATATTATTGCCTGAGGATTTCAAACTTAAGGTCTCTGGTCTGTTTCTCTGTGGTTTTCCCCAGTCCTTGATGTGTGTTTCACCCTGACACTTGGTGTGCTTCAGCTGTAGTTACTCCAATGGAAGCTTTAAATCAGCTTTGTTCAAGCAGAAGTTGGCTGTCTCATCTTATTTCTGCACCCCTCACCAATCTTTCCTGGGATCACCTCTAAAATAAATTACTTACATTAAATCTTTGTCTTAAGGTCTGCTTCTGGGGGAATCCAAACTAAGACAGAAAAATGGAATACTGTATGTTCCTCTGGGATTAGCACATTGGAGGCTCCAAGAGGTCCTCCAGTGAAGAAGCATTTCATTGCATTTAGCCCAGAGTTTCACACGCTTCCTTGGCCAGGGAACGCTTCGGCGGCAGCGTCTGCAGTCAGGGTGAGCAAGGTGAGGTCCATGCAGACCTGGCTGCTGCTAAGTTCTGCACATGGATGCCTGGGTAGAGGGCAGAGGGTCCCGGGATGGGCAGGATCTGTACTTAGCAATACTAGACACTAGCATATTTATACACTTATCCAAAAACTTTGACACAGAGCCCAAAAGGACATGATTCAGGTGGTCCCGGGGCTCACGGCGCAGTGATGGGAAGATGAGTGACGGGAATTACAGTGGAGAGTAGCCGAGCTGGGACAAAGGCAAGGATGGGCTGCTTCTGGCTCCTAGGGGCATTGATGATGGAAACCCAGGGGTCTCATACCTCACGTGAGCTGAGCCTCCTGGTGCTTCAGAGGTGCAAAAGCTGTGGTGGTCAGTCCCAGGACAATGCTTCCCCACACGTCCCCAGATTTATTCGGATTCCAATCAACTCTCTCCATGGCCACTAAAAATGCCCCCTCATTTCCCCTGAGATGAAACAGATTAAATAATGTTGAAATAACATCTTCAGCTCAGCATCAAATTGCACGTATTCACACTCCAACTATTTAAAAGTGTTATTTATGGGCCAATATTCTTCCCATTAAAATTAAATGGCATGAAATCTGAATTACCTCAATTGAATTCATATCCTTCTCTAATGCATTTATCCATTCCACAGAGGAGTCTGGTGAGGGGCCGTCTTGGTTTTGTTCAGCGTGGCCCGTGCAGCTCCACGCTGCCTGCTGTGGACTCTAAAAGACCCCTGGGTTGGGGGAAGGAGCAGCCCACTCTCCCCCTCTCCTCCAGCCCAGCCTCCTTACCTGGAAGTCAGGGACCAGCCCAGTGCAGGTCCCGTGGGCTTGCTCTCTGAGAATCAGTGAATTAACGCGCGTAAAACACTTAGAGCAGGGCCTCGGCGTAACGGGTGCCCAGGAAGGGCTCAGTCGTGAGAAATTATGGTCATCCCCAGGGAGCTTCCGTCCACCCCAGCCCAAGAATAAACCTAGGGGACTGGTCTGGGAGCCAGGAGACCCAGGTCCAGCTTCTAGCTGCGTCCTGACCGTGAGGGTGACCTAGGCCACGCGCCTCCCCTCTCTGGTTCTCTGCTTTCTGATCGAAAACGGCTGCCACAGTCTCTCCAGGTCTGGAAGACCCACTGTGGCACGGCTGACAGGTGAGCCACTCTGGTTGTGCTGCTTTCTTTGGTGTGACCTGGGCTGCATCCCTGGATTTCCCAACCGCAGCAGATTCAAGCTTGTTTGGATACAGTTTAGGGCCCCAGGATAGAAGGAAAAGGAATTAGCAGATTTTTGTATCTTATAACTGCTTGGGGACCTCAAAGGGAAAGTCTCCACACTGTCTTTCTGTGGTCCAGACAAGCCCCCGAGCTCCCCAAGTTTGCCATCCATCTGCCACTCCCATGCAGTTATTCCAGGGGTTCTCGGAGGCAGTGGGCTTTGCTCTGGACAGACAGAAGACTCTCCCACATCCACTGAACCCCTGCTCCAGGCCCAAGCTAGGTTCCACACCCTTTAACAAATCTGAGCTTAGAGGTTTGCAGACCTAAGATCCTTAGTCACTAGGAATTTGCTCACAGAAATGTACAACTGGAAGGAAACTTGGAGACCAACAGTGCAACCCTCCAGGCACTGATGACAAAAAGGAGCTGAGGGAAGGCCTAACTCCCCCTCCCAGGGTTCTCTTCACTGCCCACTCCTTGGCCTTGATTAACCACTGACCACTGACCTCTCATTTACCTTGATGTAAATCCTATGGGACCTCTGAGGTAGGGAGAGTTTTAAATTAACCTTAACCAACTGGAATTACCACCAAGCCAGAATTCTCATTTAATCAGAATATGGTGGTTTTTTTCCACTGAACTTTTATGAGAATGAGACAAATGACAAAGATAATAGGACATTTGATTTTAAAAGCTACAAGTAAATCCCAGTGCCTGTAAACGTTTGTCCTTTCTTAAGCTGGTTCTTTATTGAGAATCATAAATCTGGGGTGAGGTTGCTACTCAGAATTTCCCAAGTAAGCATTTCTTAAACTGCAGTTGGGCCCCATTAGTGGATCATGAAACCAGTGAGCAACATATTTGAGAAAATGAAACAGAATAGAAAATACAAGGATGCATCACAAAAGAGTAAGTATTTTCCTAAAACATTTGCTTCATTTCTACATAAACATAGATATGAAGTTGAATCTCGGAGTAACAATCAAGTCAGCTGTGGGGTACCGTCAAAATAGTTTGAGAATCACCGAGGCAGTCCCTCTCCAGCAGGTCAGATGAAGATGAGGTACGTATGGGTGAGTCGCCTTGCTCTTCCTCACCTGCTAGAAAGAGGCCTGCCCTGTGCCTCAGCAACCCTGACCTGATCTCCACCTTCCTTCTATAGCCTTGGGTATGCACAGCCGTCGCCCCGAGTCCATGGAAGGCCCTTACCATTAGATGTCATCTAGAAAATGGTATTTATTATTGCAAGAAAAGAAAATGCACTAATCCATTTTAGAAAGATTTATTGTGAGAATTGAAACAAAAGGGGTTTTAGTGAATATTTCATCAATTAGAAAAATTCACTGAGCAAGCCCACCACAGTCTCTGAGGATTCCAGCTGACTATACATTTTCATATCCTCTGTCCCCCCACCCCATCCCCATTACCTAGCATCCTGTTGGGTGCATGTCAATTGGAAACTGTGTTGGAATTGCCTGGGTAGAGGAGGAATTATTTCCTGCTATTCTGGATGCGTTCCCATTAACAGCTGGGTGGTAGAAGACCCCATGGAATTTTAATCTTATTTTGGGAAAGCGTTCTTGAGCTCTGGTGTATCTTGGTTTAGTCCAGAGATTAAAGACTAACTTGTGGGGTAGGGGATAGGGAGTGGTCAACAAATAAAATGATTAGTTTTAACCTTTGGAGTCAACAGAACAGGGTTCACATTCTACCTCGATGACAAATAGATCTGTAATCTTGGGACAGTTCCATAATTTCATCAAGTCTCAAGATTTCCATCAGTCATTCAACAATACCGGGACAATATTTCTTGTGTGTCCACCATGTGCCAGGCACTGTGCTATTGAACTAGAGCAGAGATCTCATGGCACTTAAAATATACCAGGGAAGTGAATCATCAAACAAATAATGACTGTAGTAATAAACAAAGGATATTATAGGGTTCCTCAATAAAGAAATATATAGCAAATACTGTAGCATTATTTAATAAAGGAATACTATGGGGTTAATCAAAGGAATATTCTAGGGTACTGTGAGCCAGGAGAAGCTAACCTGATGAGACTTGGGAGGATAAAAGAAGTCCCTTTGAGGAAGTGATTTTTAAGGCAACAGCCAGGAGAGTGGAGGTAGGGTGTGGAGAGCCTTCCAGGAGATGACAGTATGTGCAAAGGGCCTGGAGTCACAAGGTGTTTGGTGCATACAAAGAAGGGAGAGAGGGCAACCTACTGACCAGGGCCAGAGGAAGAGAATGGGGTGGGAGGAGGAGTCCGAGGGTGCTGAGAAGTGGGAAAAGAATAATTACCCTACCCGGTGGCCAAAAACATTAAAGGATTTAAGGTACTTAATGTACCTGAAGTGCTTAAAATATAAAAAAATTAATAGCTATTATTAAGGGTGCATGATGGTTAATTTTCTGGGTCAACTTGGCTGGGCGATGGTGCCCAGTTGTTTGGTCAAACACTAGTTTAGATGTTGCTGTGAAGGTATTTTGTAGATGTAATTAACATCTGCAATCAGTTGTCTTAAAGTAAAGAAGATGACCCTCAAAAATGTGGGTGGGCCTCACCCAATCAATTGAAGGTCCAAAGAACAAACACTGAGGTTTCCCAGACAGGAAGGAATTCTGCTTCAAGACTATAACATAGAAATCCTGCCTAAATTTCCAGGTTGCTTGCCTGTCGAATGGATTTCAGATTTATCAGCCCCACAATCATTTGACTCCCCGTTCCCCACTGAGCAGAGGGGCTGTGGCTGCCCCTGGAGGAGGCATTCCCCGGAAGGGACCCACCTCTGAATCAGGGATGCCAACCCTCCTGGCAGTGGAGGAACAAGTTCTTTTCTCCCAAATGGCCTCTGAACGCCTGCCCTAGAAGGGAAGTGCCCGGGAGCATAGCACTTTGTCTTCAAATATTCAAATATTGTTCACTGACAGAGCCCCAGGAACCAGACTAGGCAGTGCATCGTGAATATTTGTTCATGGGGAGTCACTTCTTGGATAATAATTCAACAATCGTTTTGAGAAGTGAGGTAGGATTTGAACTCCTCGCAGGGTTATTGGTCAGATTTTTAAGGGATGGAGCACAAGAGAAGACAGAAAATAGAGAATATATTTTTCAGGAGAAAATTTACATTGTTTTTATGACAGCTATTATTGATGTGATTATAGAGTTACTTTATAAACAGTGGTTCCAGCTCTGGGCCCCAGCTCAGGTATGCTACTTTAGTTGGACTGGGGTACTGGGATTTTTAGAAGCTCCTCAGGTGATTCTATGTGCAGCCAAGGTTGAGAACCACTGTAAAAGGTGAGAAGGGCCTGGCGATCAAATTTGACTGAATGGCGAAATCCATTCGGAAAATCACTTTGTGTGTCATGAAGGATTGTTCCTTGTTCAGACCACACTGTGGACGTAGACGTGGTGGCAAGACTTAGCTGAGGGGGCCAAGAAGACAGACCGTACATACGTTTGAGGTCAGTTTGATCTTCATTGAATGTAGCAGTTCACCAACAGCTCTGATCCAAATTCCCGTCTTCATTTGACATGGTGTCTGCTTTTATTTAGCAAGATAGTTGAGAAAAAATTTCAGATAAATCCAGCTGCACCTGTTTCTATACACGATGCTATCTCCTAGTTTTCTCCAGGCTGAGATTCACCGGGTTCCCCCTTTTCAAGCCCATTACCGTGGAAAATTAAAAACTTTCTCACACAAAAACAAATTGTAAAAGACCGTATTGAAGATTTTGGAAGCTGAGGTTATTGATTCTGTTTATCTCTTGCTCTTAAGTCTTCAGTATGTGTTCATACCTTGTCCTCTCATTCTTGGCTCATTTTAGTAGTTAACCCGGAAGACACTTCTGCAAGACAAGAGTTACCCTTCACTTCAGTGCTGGCAATTCTGGAGTGAATTACAGGAGGCACGGAGCTGTGACCCACAGCCGATGATGGCTGAGAGACAGGAAATCAGCATTCGCTGTGGGTGAGAAGACTGCATATCCCTGATGGAAACATCTGATCCCATTCTGCTGAACTCTGTTTTGAAGATTTTATTTCCTGGTGTAAACAGTCGCATATAATTCCAGGCTACTTCAGAAAGTCATCTGTGACCAGAAAGCAGTCCTCCCCTAGTCTTGGGAGAGTGTTGCTTAGCAACCATTTGGTAATCTTCATGGAATTAACCTAGGGATGAGGGATAAGGGAGTTACTCGCCCCCTGAATGCCCTTTATCGCGTTTGCTCATCAGACGCTGGAGGGCATGTACTTGTAAGTCACTCAGGCTGTGAGTCGGGAGTAATACCTGGCTGCCCTGCAATCCAGTAGAATACAGGTATGGTGTGCTGGGCCTCCCGGGAGTGGGGTCCTGGGAAATGGTGGCATGGGCTGAGAAGGACTTTCTGTGCCTCATCAAACCTGCTCCTCTGACACTCTGCCAAAGCTCGTGCTCGGAGGAAAGTCTCAGATGGCCTCAAAGAGGGAAGTCCAGGCCTTCATTTCAATATCAAGATGTTTTATTCTGACCTGGAACCCATTTAATTTTTCCTTGGGGAAGTCACAGCTTTCCCTTGGAGGAAGACATCAAATTCTGGGGCGACTCTGCCCCCTCCAGGCTGGAGCTGGGGCAGGGTGCTCTGGAAGGCCTTTGACTCAAACCCACTGTTGACTTTACATTTTCTTGGAAGTGGGGCCACAACTATCACAAAAGAGCTCCGCCCATGGCTTGGGTGGAGGGGCCTCTGGGGCTGATGGACGCTCTTTGCCTCACCAGGTTAGGGGAACCTTGCCACAACCAAAGTGAACATGGAATCATAATATGGATTTTAAGTCTTGCTGCTGCTAGTGAATTGTTTTTTAATCAGAAAACAAATGTGTGAACCTATTTGGAAATACAGCTGTCTTAGGTCATGGCCTATGGTCAAGAACCTTTAAATACCGTTCTCATCTTGGGCTCTGACAACAGGGATGCAGATCTCTGGTGTTGACCCAAATCAGACATGCAGATGCCAGAAGAGCAGGAAACTTGGTAATTACACCTACAAGAATCGTCCACTTGGAGGCATTTCTCCTGGCAGCGAGATTTTAGCTGATTTTGTATGTATGAATATAGTCCTGTTTTTCATTTCCTATTGGCTGCAAAAAGCATTAATTCTTCTTTTTCTTGAGTCTCATAAAGTAATTTTTTAAAGACCCTTGCAAAAGCCTTGTTCCCCAAAATGCTTAAAGAAAAGTGCCTACCAAGGTGATTATTTCACAGGGAATCATATTCCTTTCAACATGCATGCTGTGGCCTGTTTAGTTGTGCTCAGTGACACAGACTGAGTGCCCCAGACACGGGGAAACAATCGTGATCAAAGTGAAAGGGACCCCTTAAAGGCTCTGCTCAAAGCCCATCACCTTGTACTGAGATGGGCTAAAAGCTAAAAAACAAACACAATAATCGCAGTTGTGACAAATACTGTGAAGGAAAATGTTTGTCTGGAGGGAAATACTGTTAAAACAGGAGCCTGATCATTTTCTCATGGTTCACCTAGATGTCAGAGCATCACAGCTCCTCTCACAGCCTCGGCGATGAGCGATCGCAGCAATGGGACGATGGCCTGTGAGTGGAGTCAAGGCCGACAGAAAAAGTTGAGAAGGGCAATTGGCATTGAGGACACAAGACCGTAGAACAAAGTCAGGCTGGTCCCCCAGCTCCACACTGAGCTGAGACCTTGGATCCATGAGAAGGTGGGATTTCCCTGCGTGTCTCTAGGTTCTGTCTCACCCACTGGGTCTCACACTTTGTATCAGCTACTGCATTCTTTTAGGTTTCCAGGAACCAAAAAACTCTCTTAGGTGGCCCCAGGTGGCATACTTTATTACTAAGATAGGAGAGAGGATAAAGGAATGGGAGCAGCCATGCAGCAGCTTCCAGTTGGTGGGTGTTGGTTGGGACACATAGAAGTGTGGGGCCCTGCAGTTCTGGGGTACGGGGTGCCTCGCCATAGCCCCTGGGTGACAGCACCCACCGTTCCCCACCCAGGCCCATCTCCCCTGTGATGCAGCTCCTTTGCCCTGCTTTCTCCTTTCTGTTGCTACGTGGCTCCTCTGCATCTCACGGATGTTCCCACCGCCACGTTCTCTGTCTCTTGTTATTGCACCAGCTACCCATACCAGATGCAAGTTGTAGTCTAACCCTCTGAGATTCGCTGGCCACTCTGGCTACTCCTCGTCCTGAATGGAGGGTCTGTTTTGAGCAAAGATTGTGGGTGTCAGGCTAATTCCTGGTCAGCCATCTGATTCCCAGGTCAGGTGCCTGGGCCTGCTAGCCCATGCCGGGCCTTCGTGCAAACTGGAGAAAGACTCCCCTTCGGGGTAGATGATGAGAAAAGTGCCCCCCCCTGGGGTAGAAGAATTCAGAGCCAGGTCCTGTCCCCAGGCCTTTCAGCTCTACTCCAGGGCCTCTCTTTAGGCTGGACTTCAGTCCCATGGCCCTCCAGGCCAGGTGTCCTTCTAAGGCACAACCTGAACCAGCTCCTGCATTGCCCTGCTTTGTCCTCAGTGCAGCTGACTCCATCAGGGAGGTGGGCACAAGGGACACAAACATGTGCTCTGGGTAAGGAACAATCCAGAAAGGAGCTGTGGCTGGGGCAGGCACCTGAGCCTCCCAGCCAGGGCTGTGGGTACCCTGATGACTTATCTCTCCTCATGGTGAAGGAGACGGGAAATGCATGGAGCAAGCAGCCCTGGACATCAGAGTGGGTCAGGGATAAATTCATCAGCTAGCTGCTATGGTCCCATCAGCAATGGAAAAAGGTGTTTGCTCCTTTCCCCACAGTGGGGTGGACAGCTAGGTCTTGGGATTCTAGAATTCTGGGCTCGCTTGCTCTGGGGGAAGATGACAGCCCTTTTCTATTTTAAGTAGGGTCGGGGTTGGCCATCCTGAAAATGACTTCCCAAAATACTCAGGTCTTTATTTGAAAGATCTAGTCTGATTAAGGCAATGTACACAAGAGAGAGAGGAGGCAGAAGTGGGGGGAAAGGGATACGGGTGTTTAGGAAAGGAGATAGATTGGAAGGCCAGGAGAGGTGGAGAGCTGTCCCATGCTCACAGCAATGCAGTGTGTGGGTGGGTGGGGAGAGGACGATGACAAGATCCGGGAGAGATAGAAGCTGCAGAGATGCCTTAGCTTGCCAGGTTGCTATGACAAGTACCGCACAATGGGTTGGCTTAAACTACAGGAATGTTTTGTCTCACAGTTTAGGAGGCTAGAAGGCTAGAAGTCCCAAATCAAGGCATCACAAGGCCACACTCTCTCCCCAAAGCCTGTGGCCTTCTGGTACTGGCTCACGGCAATCCTTGGGCTCCCATGGCTTGTGTCTCTGCCTGCCGTCACTCGTGACCTCCCTCTCCTAGTGCCTGCTCCTCCATTTCCTCTGGCTTCGGCTTTTGGCTCCTCTCTCTGGCCTTCTCTGACTCCTGGCCTGCAGTCAGGACTGAGGCCCACCCTGATTCCAGCACACCACACCGTAACTAAAACTACCATCTTCAAAAGGGGCTCTTTACAGTGGGGCCACACCCTAGGAGCGAGGATTACCATTAGGACCACCACTGTTATTGGGGCCCATCACTCAGTCACCTGGGGACTCAGACTTGTCACCTGAGTTTGGGAACCAGAGTGAAGGTCCCTCTGTGAGGCCAAGTGTGGGTGGGGGGAGTGGATCCTATTAGCAGAGCTTCTGGCCTTCAAATAACTGGTCTGTGAAGGCCAAGAGAAAAAGCACAGACCACAGCAGACTGCTGAGCCAGCCTCTGCTACAGAAAAGAGACTGCATTCAGACAGGATGTTTGGGTTTATTTTAAACAGAAGGACATGCCCTCCTTTGGTGGCAACTGTGAAATTTCATAGCAATTGAAAAGCTAGACTCTTTCTAAAAGAACTGTGATCTGGAAGCAATCTACTTTTTTTGTGGTCAAAAATTTCAAATAAATATATGCAGGTGTCAGTGTTACCGTTTTGACTTTTAGACTAATTGGTGTTTCACATCACGTGGATCCAAACTCATTTCAGAATCGGCAATAGATGTGGTTCATATGGAGTCATCTCTATACGGAAATAGACGACAAGCAGGGGAAAAATTCTTTGACTCCTCCCCGATTTTTCCTGGCCTGTGTAAGCAACCGAGTCACCCAAGGGATGGGGGGCGGGTGGTAAGCCGTGGCAATCAAATAAATTCTGGCTCCAAGTTGTTCCTAGCTCTCAACAGTGAGTGGTAACTTGGAGTCAGATCTGGTTTGATAAAAAATACAACAAAAAAACAAGTGGAACCTTTCCTGCATCTCAGGAATGATGAAGCAACTTGTACCTGTTATACCTGCGTCCACACCACCGTCTCCTTAGTCCAACCGCCATCATGGCTTGCCCAGACCTCTTCCTGGTCATCAGTCCCCTTGCCCATGGCTAAGCAAGCCAGAGTGAACTTTCCCAGGCAAATTGCAGCATCTCACCCATGCTCCTCCCCATGAAAATCCTCTCCAAGGTTTCCCATTGCTTGGAGGAGAAAGTCCCCAATCCTTATCCTGGTTTACAGGGCCCTGACCACCCTGCTTCATTTTGCTCTCCACCTTTCCTCACTCTCTGAGCTCCACCCCTCTGACCCTCTTTCTTTCTCTCCAAAACACCAAAATCCCTCCCATTTTCAGCCATTTGTACGCCCTGGTCCCTGCCCTGGAAAGCCGTCACCTCCCATCTCCTGCTCATTCTCCCTCCAGGCCCCTTGTCCAACCACTTCCCCAGGACAGCCTCTCCTGACCCTCCGGCCTGAGTTGGAGTTCTACACTCCCAAGTACGATGTACCTCTTCACACATGAGCCCCAGTTGTATGTTTACATTTGTGATACGATTTTATTAATGCCACGGGGGCAGGGATCTCAATGGGAATTGAGGCCCCATGGTTTGCTCCCTGCTGTCTCTTCAATGCCTAGTTCTGTGGCTAATAAGTAGGCCCTCTCAACATGGGTCAAATGAATGAAAAGTGAGCATAGAGCCATCGGGCATTAATCAACAGCTGGCCCATGGAATGGTCTGTTAACAACAGGGCTGAGTGATCTCTAAGGACCTGCTGGGCCATAAAGTGGTAGAATTCTATGATGATGAGGGAAGAGTCTACGGAAATGGTAGAAGGGAATACATAGGAAATAGGCAATCAGATGGAAAGAAAATAGAAAATGTGCCTTCATGGCATTCTTCTTCTTCCCAGGCTGTTTGTAGCGACTTCTGTCTTCCTCCCTGCGGGCTGAGACTTTATACGCCCAAAGCTTGGCATCCTGTGCAGCAACCAGTAAGCACTCAATAAATGTTTGTTGCATGGAAAAAGCAATACATCACTTGGAAAGATATGGATGCAATGTCATTATTCTCCATTACTAAATCCAATTTTACCTTGGTAATGGATTTGGTCATTGAACTCCTTTATTGGGATTTCAGTCACGGTTCAGCAATCTGTGCTCTTGTATTAACCTCCCAGCCTCTTTCACGTAATTGAATGTAATGGCTTGAAAGGGTTTGTAATAACAAGGTTACTTAGGAAGATTCCATGCCTTCAATCCGATTATCTCCTGCTTTGGGCAGGAGGTGCAGCTTTACACGGTGATGCCAAGTTGATCCTTCTGCCCTGACTCTTGGGTCTCCTGCCTTGCCCACAGGGTCTGATTCTCTCCACCCTCCTGCCTCGAACGCTTCACCTCATCTCCACTCATCTGCTGTAAGTCAGGTATCCAGAAACCACTTCAAGAAACACATGCATAGACGCGGTGGAAGCTACCAGCTCTGTTTCTGTGCAAATATATTATTTAAACCAAGGGCTGCCCCCACCTGAGTTTCATCCATTTTGTTCGGGCATTTATGTGGCTGTCTGCAGCCAACTTCTGAGTGGTCCTTTAAGAGCATTTCAATAGAATGTATCAACTGACCTGTTACCCAGAAACCCAAGGGGTCTCAATCTGCCACCAGGCAGTGTGAGTATCTGAGGGCAGAGGCAGGTGCCAGGCTCCTCTCTTAACATCTGGCTCCCTAAGTGAGCCACATCTCCAGGCCTGTGCTCGTGTTCTACCTTCTGCCTGCGATGCCTCGCTCTTGCTCACCTTGCCTGGCTACGGTTCTGCTCATCCTTGAGTTCTCAGCTTAGACTTTTCTTCCTCCTGGAACCTTCTGGGGCCCTCTTAGACTGGTGCTGTGGATTCCCCCAGAACAGTTTTCAACACACTGTGTTCACTCATTTCCATCCTCATTAGACCTAAACCCGAGTGAGGGAAGTCTTAGCTACTACCGAGTTCCCAGGACCAAAAATAATGCCTGGCACATAGTGGGACATAATAAATATTTTTTGGCTGTCAAATGAACAGGTCCAGGGCTCTTCCAGTTCACTAGTCCTGGGAATAAGACTCCCTAGTATTCAGGGGAATAGCTAGAGCTGGGCTTTTCCCTGGTGTCTGGAGGTTAGGGGCTAACCTGGGTTGAAAGCGGGGCAGCCTGGAACTCTCCCTGCTTGTGCAGACAAAAAGTTAGGTGAACAGTAACTGTGGTGGTTTGGAGCTGTATGGACCCCATTCCTGTGGCCTACAGTTAAGGTGTGGCCTACCTCAGACAGCATCTTATTACTGGGGTCCTTTATTAGCAGAATGAAATTCAGACACGGAGAGAAAAAGCCATGGGAACAAGAAGCTGGAATCCTATGGCACCCAGAGGAGAATGGAGAGGCCAGGCCAGGTCTCCATGTGTGCTGCCATGTGACAGAGGAGCCTAGGAGCAAGGATGGTGGCAGCCGCCCCAGAACACTGCAGTCTTCAGGGAGACAGCATCGCTTTGAGGACGACGCCTTGATTTGGACTTTTTCCTGGCCTCACAACAGTGCGCCATTAAATCCCCATTGTTTAAACCAGCCCGTTGCATGGTATTGGCTCGAGCAGCCAAGGAAACTAAAACAGTAAACTTTTCGTTTATTATTTTATTAGAAAACTTTATAATAAATATTTTTCTGATTTTGCCATATGACTTGATGACTATATAAATGTTTTAAATATTATTCTCCTTAATCATGATAAAAATAACAAATAATGATGAAAAGACAGAAACTACTTAGCTATAAAAATATATCAGTTTGAATAATAAAACCATATATTGAGGCAACATTTCTTAATTATACTTAGATTTTTTTCTGAGAGTAAATCTCACAGTTTAATTTTAAATATATTTCTGGAGATAATTTATGTAAAAGTGCATGGTTTTGCTTTGTTTTGTTTTTTTTTTAAAAAGTATACTCTATCTCCATTTAATATTTAAGTAAAACTTCTTCAGCAGATTAAATCATCTTTTGGCTCATCACAGTCTGCTAATACTTTAGGATTCAAATAAGTTGCCTGGAGACTAAAGACCCTTTTCATAATTTTAAAGGGAAAGAAATTTCTGTTCTTCTTTGCACCCTGTAATTAGGCACTTACCTCTCGAGAGGACGCGGAGAACGGCACTGCCAAGTACAACAGGCGAGATTGTGCAAAACCTTCTCTGGACCCCGGCCCAATTCCAGGCGTCCTTTTCTTTTTCCAGACACCTGCTGTGTAGTGTTTATAACAATGTCCTAACCCTTTTGACATCAGCGGATGATGGCGGGATTCGTCTGACATTTGTCACATAGATTCCACGTTGTTTCTCCTTCACGAAAATGTCGGCGAGCTGTAGCTTCTGAAAATCTGGGAGTGCATTGCTCACAGGTGTGCACACAAGACTGGAGGAGCTTATTCCTAAGCTTTCTTCCCGCAGGGAAAGCCTGGACAAGGTGGGATGATGTTCAGTGTAACAGGTAGAGCTTCTAGCGAAGACAGACTCACAACTTCCTCTTCCCGCCTATGGAATGTCATTAGGAAGCGCTGACCTGTGAAAATGTAGGGAAAGGCATGGCTGTTTGTAGGACCAGAAGAGAGTCTTAGAAGGTCTCATTTAATTTTCAGGTGTGCTGGTGGGCTGAGGCTGCAGGTAATTGACCTCATCCCCCCTGGAGAGGCAGGTAAGGAGCAAGGGCCTCTGGGCACAGAAACTGGGCCAGGAGGAGGTTAGGAGAGCCCCAAACTCCACCTCCGCCCCAAGGGAATTACTCACCCATGACCAGTGGAGGGGGAGGAAGGAGAGAGGAAAAATGAAGAGCTGGGATGCAAGGAAGCACTAATCACAGAAAACCAGCCTGCGAGGGAAGGCTCCTGGGTCAGGCAGGAGTCTCCAGAGAAACAGAGCCAATAGGACATATGTACATATCTCAAGAGATTCATTTCAAGGAACTGACTCATGTGATCGTGAGGGCTGGCAAGTCTAGAATCTGCAGGGCGGGCGGGCAGGTTTCTAGGCTGCCGTCTTGAGTCCTTCCTCTCCGGGCAACCTCAGTTTTTTACTCTTAAGGCTTTCAACTGATTGGAAGAGGCCCACTCATGTTTTCTATGGTAACCTTCTTTGCTTAAAGTCAATGGACTGTTGACGTTAACCGCATCTACAAAGTACCTTCACAGCAACTTCTAGGCTAGTGTTTGACCAAACAACTGGCACACACCCAGCCAGTCTGACCCATGAAATTAACCACAGCTCTCCTGACTCTCAAGGCAGGCAGAAAGGAAACTGCCTTTCAGTTCCATGAATGTCCCGCAGCTCTTCCTGGTACCAAGCTGTAGCAGTTCGGCATTATTTATGAACTCCAGAAATAGATACTGGATTATGTTTGTGAACTGGTCTTTTCCTCTGGGCATATTAGATTATATTGGATTCAGAGGTTTCACTTTTACTTGATTAAATAATGATTAAGGCTTTGACTGGGCCATGTCAGTAGGAGGTTGAGTCCCCACCCCCTTGGTGGGTGGGGAGTCACAGAGAAACGGCAATGCAGAAAGGGAGGTTGGAGTTTTGAGCTGGAGCCCAGGAATTAAACACGCGGGAGAAGAACACAGAGAAGCAGATACATGAGGAAACAGAGAAGGCGCCTTTACACACACTAGAGGCCCAGGGAAGAGAGCCGAGCAGTTCGCCTGATAGTCTACAGCTGGCCTTGTGGAGAGAGCAGAGCAGCTGAGCCTGGAGAGAAACGAGCCCTGGGAAGAGAGGAACCCAGGAAGCCTGAACTCTTGCAGACGTTGGAAGCCATCTTGTTCCAACACGTGGCAACAGACTTTGGTGAGGAAAGTAACTTATGCTTTATGGCCTGGTAACTGTAAGCTTCTACCCCAAATAAATACCCTTTATAAAAACCAACTGAATTCTGGTATTTTGCATCAGCGCCCCTTTGGCTAATACACAGGCCTTCCCACACACCATCTCCTCTGCTTGAATCTTCTTCCTCTCATTCTTCGCCTGGCAAACTCCTCCTGACATCACCTCAGAAAGTCCTTTCTTAAGGACTGCCCCCCAAACTCAATTAGGGCCCCCATTCATCTCTCAGAGTATCCATCTACCTCTAGGGTTGTCAGGTTGAGAACATCTGTATACAGTACTGAGGACAATGTAGATATTGTTGCCGTTCTTTCTGGAATACCCTCTATTAGTCAACCAAAGGGGCGCTGATGCAAAGTACCAGAAGTCTGTTGGCTTTTATAAAGAGTATCTATTTGGGGTAGAACTTTACAGTTACCAGTCCATAAAGTATAAGTTACTTCCCTCACCAAAGACTGTTGCCACGTGTTGGAGCAAGATGGCTGCCGATGTTCAGCCTTCCTCTCCCTCTTAAGGCTCCGTGGTCCCAACTTCTTCCAATATCAGCTGTAGGCTGATAAGTCTTGTCTCTCTCCCAGGGCTCAATTCTCTCCAGGCTCAGCTGCTCTGTTGCCTCCACAAGGTCAGCTGTAAACTCTCAGGCGAACAGCTCATCTCTCTTCCCGGGGCCTCTGCCACATCTAATGGAACCTTCTGTCTTTCCTCATGTATCTGCTTCTCTTGCATGTTTATTTCCCAGGCTCCAAGATCAAAACTCCAAACTCTCTTCTCTGCCGTGTGGTTTCTCTGTGTGTCCCTACCCATCAAGGGGGTGGGGACTCAACGTCCTACTGACATGGCCCAATCAAAGCCTCAATCTATTTTTGGAATTCATAA
The DNA here is from genome assembly GCA_026826555.1 of Tolypeutes matacus. Taxonomy (NCBI): domain Eukaryota; kingdom Metazoa; phylum Chordata; class Mammalia; order Cingulata; family Chlamyphoridae; genus Tolypeutes; species Tolypeutes matacus. The sequence continues at coordinate 20,564,199 of JAKSZT010054335.1, read as the reverse complement.
ACAATATCAAACTGCTACATCCCTCGTGTCTTTTAATCCCATTCGACCATTGCTCACAGTGATGTCTCCTGTCTCTTAGCCTTCCTAGTGGTCTCCCGGTGCTGGGGAGCTTTCTGCCAACCTCCCCGAAGCTGGCTATGAGCTCCCTACAGTACCACCCCTTTGTGGAAGCTTCCTAGCACCTGCCAAGGCTGACCAGCATCTCCTGTGTGTGTTGCTCCCTGTACCAGGTGTCTCTCTGTGAACCCCCCAGCACCACACTTAGTAAAACAGGCTGTAATCACCAGCTCTTGTTCATATCCCTCCTCCCTCCTTTTCCTGGTGAACTCCAGGTGGCTCATCTTTGCAACCCATGACCTCCCACAGAGTAGGAACTCATAATCATTTTTTAATAAGTGACATCAGTGATTCTACCTCATTTTTGACCAAATGAGAAAATGAAGCTCCAAGATGAGTCTTTCTTGGTGCAAGCCACATGGCTTGTTTGTAGCAAAGTTGAGACCAGAAGCTGAGACTCTTAAGGACCATTACCAGGCTTTTTAACCATATCTGTTGGTTTTTATTTCCAGCCTGCTTTTAGTATATTAATGTTTAAAGGAAGAAGATATAAGTCATCTCTAATGAGGGTACAAATAAAGACTAATAATATGGGTTTTTCTGAGATGTAAAACTAGCCCTACAGATTTGAGAACAAAATATCATTTAGAATTACTACCTTGAGTGTGTGTAAAAGAACGCAGAATATCCTCTTGGACAAATCGTAATTTTAGGTCTTGAGAAGGGGAGCATTCACTCACTCATTCATTCATTCATTCATTTATTCATTCACTCACTTCACATTCATTGAATACCTATTTCATGCCAGGCACGTGTAGGGTGAGTGTAGTCTAGGACAAGAAGGCAGAGGCAGGGACAGATGATCTGAACTTGGGTCGGGTGTGCTGTGAGAGATGTGCAGCAGGAACCTGGGGAGAGGGTGTTCAGCATTCAGTAATTATTTTTGAATAAATGAAATCGCCTGCATGAAATCAGGATGGCTTCCTGGAGGACCGGATGTCTCAGTGGAGACTTGGAGGGGGTGTGGGCCTCTCCTGGATGAGGCCGGGAGCCAGGTGAGATGCACGTTCCAGGAGCAGGCAGAGCGCAGGCCTGAAAATGTAAGACAGTTTTGGGTTTTGGAGACTGTGCTGATTGAATCACCCCAACAACAGGCACGTTCCTGAGGTGTGGGCCCATTTGTAGACTGACCCTTGGAAGATGTGGTCAGTGAAGGTGTGGACTCATTTGTGAATAGAATCGTCTAATTTAATTTTTTGGTCAGGAGTAAGTGTTGGCTGATTTGCCTCTTCTGATTTTTCAGGACTAGCAGATATATTGGGGCTGTTGGCAGTTCTGGCAATGATGCAGTCTGGAGGGTTTTAAATATCATTATTCAATTCCTGTGAAGAAAATGGTTAAGGTCAGTTATTCAAAGTAAAACTGAGGCAGGTTCGTGTAGGAAAAGGGGAAGGCGGTTGAGAAAGGGGGGCGGGCCAAGGGCATGTTGCCCCTGAGAGAGAGGAGCCCAGGACCAGTGAGCCCCAAAGCATGAAAGCCCGCCAAGGACTGCTCACCCTGACTGCTGCGTCGCTGGGGGCTCCGGTCCCCAAGCCACTGAGACGCAGCCAGTGCTCTAGGTCCCTCTCCTTGCTGTATCACGATGGAGCTGGGGAAAGCATTGTTTCAGCAGAACAGCAGATCTGACCCCTGCGGGCTTGGTGCCTGCAGTGCAAGGTAGAAGATGTTGTGGAAAGAGGGAGAGCACCGAATGTAGCCACCTCCCCTCCCCACAGCAAGAGCTCCACCTCTGGGTGAATCATCCCGGCCTGATCTGCCCCACTAGGGCAGTGAGTCACGTACTGGAAGGCACTTCCTGAGAGGCACAAAGTTCCATATGGTGATGCCGTGAGCTTCCTCTTGTGGCGCTGACACCATCTCCATACATACTTGGCATCCGCACTCTGCTGTTCAGTTCAAGGCACGTGCGTGTCATCAGGGGAACTGTAAGCAAACTGGGCGTGTGGATGGGGAGGGAACCTGCCTTATACTTCAGTTCTCTTACGTAGTAGATGTTCAGGAAATAATCAGCTAGCTTACTGCTCTGCACTCAATAATCGTTCATTCACCAACTCACAAATCCAGGAACAAGCTCAGAATTTACAGTGTAAAGTAATAAGGAGAGAGTAGAGTGGGGAGTGGGGAGATCTTTGAGAATGATTAGAGAAGCAGCAGAAGGCAGAGAGGGAGGACGTGTGACCCTGGGCAAACCATTTACTTCTCTGAAGCCTCAGTTTCCCGTTTTCCATCCACTATAACGCACTGATCACCCTTTTATAATGGATGCTGGACCTTCAGGATGGCCACATGCGTGCTCCCAGCTCCTGGGGTGTTGATTGCTGAGGCCTTACAGCTGCGTCCATCTCTGGGCCTTGCCCTTGGCCAAAAGGATCTGCCTCCCCCAAGGTCATGCCCAGTTCCCAGGCAGCCTACATCTAAAACTGGCCTATGTGGGGGTGCAAAGTCCCAGCCCCCTAAACCTCGTTTGGGAAAACTCTGAAGGACCATCCCACCTCCAGAGTTGCCCGTGGGCTTGGCTGAGGCCTCTGTTTTCAACTGCACAACAGCCTGGCTTCTCCTTCTGCTCAGGCCTGCTTCCCTCACCCACTTACAGACGAAGAGCCTCAGAGCACACCCTGCTAACTCCGTACACACAAATCTCCATTTCGGAGCCTGTTTCCAGGGAACTGGCCTAAGACACATCTAGATTCTGGACTCAAATCCTGGATCCACCACTTTTTAGCCATGTAACCTTGGGCAAGTTATTTACTCCCTTTGTGTCAGTTTCCGCATCTGTAAATGGGGTTATGGTAAGGTTTAGATGAGTTCATGTGTGTAAAGCACTTAGAACAGTGCTAGCACTCCCTGCATTAGTCAGAAGAGGTGGGCTACTTAACACTTTCACTTGTCATGGGGAAGTTTCTCTTTCACTCACAGAGTCTTCTGGCAGAGGTGCTCCAGGGGCCCTCCAAGGTAGCTCCCTTCCATGTGGTGACTCATGGAAGGTTTTACCCTATGGCTCTCCCAGCCCACGATAGAGAAAGAGGAAGGAAAGTCCTCGGAAAAGCATGACATCCTAAGGAGCATTCTTCCCAGGGGCCCCCGCCCCCATTTCTATGCATCTGCAAGAAATGGAAGAGTGACCTAACAGACATTTCCTTTGGCTTGACATGATTAAACAGTGGGACCTGGGAACTTGGCTTTCTTGGCAGATGTTAATGCTCCCACACAGAAAGGGACACGGTGTATAGATTCTGGAAGGTGGAAACTTGTTTTCAGTTCCAGCTCCAGGCAGGAATAGAATGGTTTCATCCTTCCCACTGCCCAGGTCTTCTGTTACCAGAACAGAAAGCACAAATCCAGAAAGGGGTAGGGGCAGCTTGTCAGAGCAGAAACCACTGATGACAGCAAAGGGACATAGGCACAAACATGGAGCCCTCAGCTGGGAAAGCCAGCCACACCAGCACAGGAGGCCCTGGCATTCAGAGGCTCAGATGGAAGCCAAGCAAATCTTGCCTTAGAAATCAGAGAAGCCCGACTTCCGGGAAGATGGCAGACTAGTAAGACACGGGAATCTCTTCTCCAGAAAAATAGCTAGAGGACAGGCTGAAACAGCCCCGAAAAAGATCATCTAGGATTTAGTACAGCAGGTGAAGGCTGCACCCCACCCAAAGGAGAGAGGGACAAAAGAGGGAAATCATGATGACAGAACCATGAGTTGGAACCAGCAGCGCCTGCTGCTGCCAGCACCCTCACCGACACTTTTAGAATTCTGGGCCCTCTGGGCCTGCGACTACAGACAAAGGGGGCTCCAGGGATCTATCACTCCCGGAAAGGGGAGAGAGAGGGACACAGTCTTAGGCTGACTCAGGTTCTGACCCACAAATTTGGGCTGCGGAGCCCCACGGACCCTTCCACGCTGTGGTTTGCCCTGGGAGCCCATGAAGGACTGGAGAAATCCAACCCTCACAGTCTCCCTCTCTTCTAGCCTGGAATAATAGTTGAGGACTCCACAGGAGAGGGGAGAGAGAGCCTGGGGCTGACTCTGCTTTTGACTTGCAGGTTTGGTCTGCCCTGTCCCGAGAGCCTTTCCAGGCCGGGTGGGGCTGCGCCATTGTTTGCCTTGGAGCCTGCAAGGGGCTAAAGATATACAAACCTCCCAATCTCCTCCTCTACTAACAGGGACTGATTGTTGAGGATTCAGAGGGGAGTGGAAATATTTCCTAGCTGGGAAAAGGGAGCGGGCTACTAGAGAAGACTGGAGAACTGTCTCAGAAAGTTTGAATTAAAAGGCTCTTAGCCCCCAGACAGGAAGCGGGAGCACATTGATCTGGTCTGTGTCACAACAAATATACTCCGACCAGGCATTGAATTGAGAGCTGCCAACAAGCACCAACTCCTGGCAGACCAAGGAAGTACACATAAGAAAATTAAAAATAAATAGGAGAGGCTTTTCCTGGCCTCTATAGCCTCCCTGCCCAAGGCCCTAGGAAATGACTCTACAACCAATTACTGGGTCCAGTGCTCAGTTTTGAGCAACCAGCAGGACAATCCAAACAATCAAGGTTGAGCCAAAAATCAAAGAGCTGTGGTAACTCACAGCCTCCTGCCACTAAAACCCTATAAAAGAGAAACAGATATAGCATCTAAGTAAAATACAACCTAACCAGATTATATTTTAATATAAATATAATCTATATTATATTAGATGCCTAAACCAGCAAAAAATTACGAGCCATACTAAGAAAATAGAAGACATGGCCCAAGAAAAGGAATACATCAAAGTTCCAGAAGAGATGCAGAATTTGAGAGAACTAATCAGTGAGATGAGCACAAATTTCCAAAATCAAATTAATGAGATGAAAGACAATATAGTTAAAGAGATAAATGATATCAAGAAGACACTAAGCAAATGCAAAGAAGAATTTGAAATCTTGAACAGAAAAGTAACAGCGTTCATGGGAATGAAAGACACAATAGGTGAAGTCAAAAACACATTTGAAGCATACAACAGCAGACTCGAAATGATAGAAGAAAGAATTAGTGATACCGAAGACAGAGCAGCTAAAATTGAAGAGAGAAAAGAACAGAGAGAGAAAAGAATGGAAAAAATTGAGCAGGGGCTTAGAGAGTTGAATGACAACACAAAAGGCAACAACATACGTGTCATGGGAGTTCCAGAAGGGAAAGAAAAGAGAAAAGGGGCAGAAAGAGTATTTGAGAAAATAATAGCTGAAAATTTCCCAGCTCTCACAAAAGAAATGAACTTACATGTCCAAGAAGCACATTGTACCCCAATGAGAATAAATCCAAATAGACCTATGCCAAGACACATACTATTCAGAATGTCAAATGTAAAAGATAAAGAGAAAATTCTCAGAGCAGCAAGAGAGAAGCAAACGATCGCGTACAAAGGACGTCCAGTAAGACTTTGCAGATTTCTCTTCAGAAACCATGGAGGCGAGAAGACAGGGGAAACTGAAAGAGAAAAACTGCCAGCCGAGAATTCTTTATCCAGCAAAACTGTCCTTCAAATATGAAGGTGAGTATAAAGTATTCACAAACAAACAGAAACTAAGAGAGTTTGCAAAAAAGAATCTACCTTTGCAGGAAATATTAAAGGAAGCCTTAGAACCTGAAAGAAAAAGACAGGAGAGAGAGGCTTGGAGGAGAGTATAGAAGAAAGAAAAGCAAAAAGGATAACCAAAAGAGTAAAAAGAGAGATAAAAACAAGATGACATATGAAAACCAAAGAATAAAATGGAGGAAATAAATAGTGCATTTTCAGTAATACCATTGAATGTGAATGGATTAAATTCCCCAATCAAAAGATACAGACTGACAAAACGGATAAAAAAACATGAGCCATCCATATGCTGCTTACAAGAAACTCACCTCAGACCCAGGGATACAAACCAGCTGAAAGTAAAAGGTTGGAAAAAGATACTCTACGCAAATAGTAAACAGAAAAGAGCAGGGGTAGCTATAATAATATCAGACAAAACAGACTTCAAATGCAAAAAAGTGATAAGAGATACAGAAGGCCATTATATATTAATACAAGGGACGATCCTCCAGGAAGATATAACAGTCATAAATATCTATGCACCTAACCAGGGTGCCCCAAAATACACGAGACAAACTCTGGCAAAACTGAAGGGAGAAATAGACATCTCTACAATAATCGCTGGAGACTTCAACACCCCTCTCACATCATTAGATAGAACAACTAGACAGAAGATCAACAAGGAAACAGAGAACTTGAACAATATGGTAAACAAGTTAGACCTAACAGACATATACAGAACACTGCATCCAAACTCAGCGGGTTATACATTCTTCTCAAGTGCCCATGGATCTTTCTCCAGGACAGACCACATGTTAAGTCACAATACAGCTCTCAATAAATATAAAAAGATTGAAATTATACAAAGCACCTTCTCAGATCATAATGGAATGAAACTAGAAATCAATAACAGACAGGAAAAAAGTAAATTTGCAAATGTATGGAGACTGAACAACACACTCCTAAATATTGAGTGGGTCAAAGAAGAAATTGCAAGTGAAATCAGTAAATATATGGTGACAAATGAAAATGAGAACACAACGTATCAAAACTTATGGGATACAGCAAAGGCAGTCTTGAAAGGGAAATTTATAGCCCTAAATACCTATATTAAAAAACAAGAAAGAGCTAAAGTCAATGATTTAACTGAACAACTAGAGAAACTAGAAGAAGAACAGCAAACCAATCCCAAAGCAAGTAGAAGGAAAGAAATAATAAAGATTAGAGGAGAAATAAATGAAAATGAGAACAGAAAAACAATAGAGAAAATCAACAAAACCAAAAGCTGGTTCTTTGAGAAGATCAATAAATTGACAAACCCCTCGCTAGACTAACAAAGAAAAAAAAGAGAGAAGATGCAAATAAATACAATCAGAAATGAAAGGGGGGAAATTACAAATGACCTTACAGAAATAAAAAGAATCATAAGAGGATATTATGAGAAACTATATGCCAACAAACTAGACAACCTAGCTGAAATGGACAAATTTCTAGAAACACACAACCAGCCTACACGGGCGCTACTAGAAATGCAAGAACTTAACAAACCAATTACAATGAAGGAGATTGAATCTGTCATCAAAAATTTCCCAGCAAAGAAAAGTCCAGGACCAGATGGTTTCACAGGTGAATTCTACCAAGCATTTCTAAAAGAATTAACACCAATCCTGTTTAAACTCTTCCAAAAAATTGAAGAGGACGGAAAATTACCCAACACATTTTATGAAGCCAACATCACCATAATACCAAAGCCAGATAGAGATTCTACAAGAAAAGAAAATTACAGACTAATCTCTCTTATGAACATAGATGCAAAAATTCTCAACAAAATACTTGCAAATAGAATCTGACAGCATATTAAAATACTTATACATCATGACCAAGTGGGATTTATTCTTGGTATGCAAGGCTGGTTCAACATAAGAAAATCAATCAACGTAATACACCACATTAACAAATTGAAGGAAAAAAAACGCATGATCATCTCAATAGATGCAGAAAAGGCATTCGACAAAATCCAACATCCTTTTTGATAAAAATACTTCAAAAGATAGGAATAAAAGGAAAATTCCTCAATATGATAAAAGGCATATATGAAAAACCCACAGCCAACATCATACTCAGTGGGGAAAGGTTGAAAGCTTTCCCCCTAAGATCAGGAACAAGACAAGGATGCCCACTGTCACCATTGTTATTCAACATTGTACTAGAAGTTCTAGCTAGGGCAATTAGACAAGATAAAAAAATTAAAGGAGTCCAAACAGGAAAAGAGGAAGTAAAACTCTCACTGTTTATGGATGACATGATCCTGTATTTAGAAAATCCTGAAGTATCCACAACAAAGCTACTTGAACTAATAAATGAGTTCAGCAAAGTGGCAGGATACAAGATCAACATGCAAAAATCAGTAATGTTTTTGTACACTAGTCTGAACAACCCGAGGAGGAAATCAGGGGGAAAATTCCATTTTCAGTAGCAACAAAAAGACTCAAATACCTAGGAGTTAATTTAACCAAAAAAGTACAGAACCTATATGCAGAAAACTACAAAACAATGCTAAAAGAAATTTTAAAAGACCTAAACAAATGGAAAGACATTCCGTGTTCATGGATTGGAAGAATAAATATGGTGAAGATGTCAATCTTATCCAAACTGATTTATAGATTCAATGCAATACCAATCAAAATCCCAACAGCTTACTTTACAGAATTAGAGAAGGCAATTACCAAATTCATCTGGAAGGGTAAGTGCACCTGAATAGCCAAAAGCATTCTAAAAAAGAAGAGCAGTGTGGGAAGAATTTAACTGCCTGACCCTGAAACATATTACAAAGCTACAGTGGTCAAAACAGATGGTTCTGGCATAAAGACAGAAACATCGATCAGTGGAATAGAATTGAGAACCCAGAAATATACCCTCACCTATACAGTCAACTGGCTTTTGACAAACCTACCAAGCCCATGCTAATGGGAAAAAAGTCTCTTCAACACATAGTGTTGGGAGAACTGGATATCTATAACCAAAAGAATGAAAGAGAACCCTTTCTCACCCCCTATACAAGAATCAACTCAAAATGGATCAAAGATCTAAATATAAAAGCCAGGACCATATACCTACTAGAAAAAAATGTAGGAAAACATCTTCAAGACCTTGTAGTAGGTGGTGGTTTCTTGGACCTTACACCCAAAGCACATGCAACAAAAGAAAAAGTAGATAAATGGAACCTCCTCAAAATTAAACACTTTTGCACCTCACAGGACTTTGTCAGAAGGGTGAAAAGGTGCCAATTCAATGTGAAAAAATATTTGGAATTCACATATCTGATAAGGGTTTAATATCCAGGCTATATAAAGAGATGTTACAACTCAACAATAAAAAGACTAATGACCCAATTAAAAAATGGGCAAAAGACTTGAAAAGACATTTCTCCGAAGAAGAAACAAATGGCAAAAAAACACATGAAGAAATGCTCAACATCACTCATGATTAGGGAAATGCAAATCAAAACTACAATGAGATATCATTTCACACCTATCAGAATGGCCACTATTAAAAAGACAGAGAACTACAAGTGTTGGAGAGGATGTGGAGAGATAGGAACACTTCTTCACTGTTGGTGGGAATGCAGGATGGTACAACCACTATGGAGGACTGTTTGGCAGATCCTAAAGAAGTTGAATATAGACTTGCCACGTGACCCGGCAATACCTCTACTGGGTATATACCCAGAAGAACTGAGAGCAGTGACACGAACAGACATCTGCACACCGATGTTCATAGCCACATTATTCATCATTGCCAAAAGTTGGAAACAACCCAGGTGTCCATCAACAGAAGAATGGATAAACAAACTGTGGTCTGTTCACACGATGGAATATTATGCAGCTGTAAGAAGAAATGAAGTCGTAAAGCATATGGCAACATGGATGAACCTGGAGGACATTATGTTGATGAAGCAAGCCAGACACAAAAGGACAAATACTGTTTGAATGCATTACTATGAACCAAATATATTGTGTAACATATTGTTTGATTCAAAAAAAATTTTATATGTATCCATTACATTTAATTGAGAAATGTATATATTTATTCATCTGGGTTTACTTTTTAGTTTTTAATTGTTTATATTTTCAGTTATTAAATGTACAAAATAAAGTTAAAAAAAAGAAATCAAAGAAGATTCAACACTTCCAAATTTTACTGCAAGCAAGCATACAAGCAATTACACAGTTGGAGAGAAGAATACCTGGAAACTCCAGGTAAGGGGTCCAGACTGTACCACAATTCCCTCAGGCTCAGAGCTGACTGAGGACCAGAGAGAAAGAACTGGAAGCCCAGGTAGCATTCCTACATGCCCAGCAGTGTGACTGTTTTTCATGTACAGACTCTTGGATGAGGTAGGTCTTCCTTTATTTATTTATTTATTTTTTTTTTTTTTCGGTCTTCCTTTATTCTTAACTGAGGCAGAGGGAGGTTACACAGCATGCTCTAGAGACTGTGGCTCGGCCAGGCTCAGCGAACCCCTCTGCTGTTTTGACGGCGCAGTGAGCTGTGGCCGTTCCAGCGTGGCTGCAGGAAGGGCCGTGGACAGAGAGGCCAAATAAAGGTACAAATTATCCACGTTGTTATAATAGTGCAGAATTTAGGACAAATTAATAGTATCCCTGAAGAGGTCCTGAAGACTTTAATAACCACAAGCAATTCCATTCAACTGGACCCTAAGTCTCTCATTCACTGTCCTGTGCATCCTCTTCCCATGGCCCTTCAAAGCTGGGTGAGGGCGGGTGGTCCCATCAAAGACCCTTCGGGCAGCGTGAACGAATGCATCCCCGCAGTGCACAGGGATCCTAATACGGGATTCTGAACTAGGTTCCTAGGGCTGCTGGAACAAAGAACCGCACGCTGGGTGGCTTCAAAGAGCAGAAGTTTATTCTTTCACACTTCAGGAGGCTGGAAGTCCAAACTCAAGCTGTCAGCAGGGCCGTGCTCCCTCCGGAGGCTCCAGGGAGGATCCTTCCTTCCTCTTCCAGTTTTTGGGGGTTGCCAGGAATCCTTGGCGTTGCCTGGCTTGTAGACCCACCACTCCAGTCTCTGCCTCGGTCATCACGTGGCCTTCTCCCTGGTGTCTCCTTCTTATAAGGACACCAGTCATTGGATTAGGGCTCACCTTAGTCCAGTATGACCTCGTCTAACTTGACTGCCTCCGCAAAACCCTCCTTCCAAATAAGGTCCCATTGTGAGGCACTGGGGGTAGGGCGTCAATACGCCTTCTTGGTGGATAGACTTCACCCCATAAGATCTCCTTGAAAGTTGCATTTTTCATCGAGGAACAATGCAGAGAACCATTCTGGTCCAGAGGAGAGTGCCCTTACCTTCCTTCTTATCCATCCCGTGGGGATGTCTGGCTTTACGGCAGCCTGTGTTTATCAGGAGTTTGGGGGCAGGTCTGGGCTTGTGTATCCATTTATAGAGCAGGCTGCCCGGTGCCTATTTATGTGACAGAGCGGGGAGCCTCGTGAGACAAAGCCAGCCCCCAGGGAGGTCGTTCCTGGGCACGAGGACAGTGGTGGCTACAGGGCTGTTGGGCACAATGAGGTACCTGCCCCACTTTGTCCTCCTGCCTGGCTCTGTGAACTCATTTCACTCTGCATTGGCACAGATCCCAGTCTGATTCGATGCACGGAGGACTCCAGAATACTCCATACAGGGACCCAGCACAGCACTTACAGGCAGCACAGTCCTGACCCCGTGGCTTTGGGCCCCAGCAGCAGCAGGCGATGGCAGCTTTGGCAGTGACAGGAGGGGTTCCCCATGACTTTTGGGGGCTCTTGTTGGCTTTTTGGAGCACATGTAGGCATCAGAGCCAGCAGCCAGTGAAGGAACTGCCCCATGAGAGGAGGAAAATGGCTGAGGGTAGAAGGAGAAGCCAGGACGTGCTTTTATACCATTATTGTGAGCCTGGTTTTTACCCCAAACTTGGGGGAACCTAGATGAAGCAGTCCATGTACACAGGCTGAGGGAAAATTATTTTTCCCCCTGGCTCCAAGCAAGAGTAGAAACCTCCCTGACACCTAGCTTCAAGGGCCCTTCCTTGGGAAGCCCTTCTGGGATAATTAGGGCCAGACTCAGAGCACTCCTTAGGAAGAAGCCTCAGACATCTGAAGATGTCAGGGTATACATTTTGGGGGTGTTAATCCCCCAAAGCGACTCCTTTCAACCCCATTTAGTACATGCTTAACTTGAAAGAGGTTCTAGTGAATACAGTTTTCCCATCTGTTATGGATTGAATTGTATCCTCCAAAAGGCACGTTCAAGTCCCACCCCCAGCCCATGAAAGGACCCCATTTGGAAACAGGATCTTTGAAGGTGTGATTAGTTTAGATAAGGCCAAACTGGATGAGGAAGGATCCTAATCCAGTATGACCCGTGTCCTGATAAGAAGAAATTTGGACGCAGGCAGTAGGAGATGGGGAGAGAGGTGGCCATGTGATGGAGGCAGAGAGCAAATTAGGCCACAAGCCAAGGACCATCATGGAGTGCCAGCCAGAAGCCTACAACTTCAGAGGACGCACAGGCCGACTGGCACCTTGATTTGGGGCTTCTAGTCCCCAGGACTGTGAGACAATAAGTTCTGCCGTGTACCCACCTGTCTCTCTGCCTACGACACCCTTGGCCGACTTGTCTCCCGAAGTCCCCATCAACCTGTGAAGCTTAGTTAACACATCACCTCCTGTGTGAGGCTATCCCTGCCGGCCTGCCCCAGGTGGCTTCCCCTGGATTCCCAAGGACCCGGAGCACAGCTCTAGCTGAGCACTTCCCATGCTGAGCTGTAAGTGTTTTCCTATCTGTCTTCCCCAGACCAGGAGTTCTAAACCTCAGGGCGAGTTAGAATCACCCTTGATAAAGCACAGCTCACTGCTCTCCCTCCCTCCCATCCACAGAGTTTCGCATTCAGGAGGGCTGGGCTGGGGCCTGAGAATCTGAATTTCTAACAAGGTTCCAGGAGCTGCAGATGCTGCTGGTCAGGGGCCAGGCTCTCAGAAAGATCCATGTGGATGGGAAATCCACAAGGGGCGGAAACAATGTGATGCCCTCCGTGCATCTCTTGCACCTAACATGGTGCCGGCATAAAGCAGTTGCCTGATATGTGGTATTTCAGAATAAATGCACACATAGGTGGATTGATTAAAATACGGCCTCCTTGCATCCCTAGGAGAAATCGTTGTAGCTTCTTTACGAAGCATCACGCTGCAGCACAGAGAAATTACATAAAAAGATGGCAAAGGAAGATTGAGCGATTGCTCATACTTTGGTGTCTTACTCCCCTCCCCAAATAATTTTGAGACAATTTGAAAAGTAAAAAAATACACATAAAAACACAAATAAAAATGGAATAATGACAATAGTTTCATGAAATAGATAAGTAGAGTAATGGGGTAAATTTCTACAACTGAGGACAAAAGTCAGCTGAGTTTCAGAATCTAAAGCAAAATGATGGACACCTTGGATAGCAAAGAGTTGAATAAAGAAAGCAGACGGATGAGACATAAATGAAGAGGAAATCCCAATGCAGCTCTAGGTTCGATTTCAAGGTCTACTCTTGGTTGACTCAACTGTCCTATGTCAGTAACTTTGGTTCCCTCAGCATCCAGGATAGCAGTGCCTCCGCCCCCTCCTCTCCCTGACCACGTCTCATATGTTCTTGCTCTGGTCAGCTAAGAGCACATCCTTCTCTATCCCTTATTTCCCCACTCTCCATTTTTGACCTTTCCCTAAAAGGACAGGCTCTGAATGCCTGTGAAGTGGTATGTGGTTTCCCTCTGGGAGCAAAATTAGGGAGAATCAAAGTATAATGGATGGAAAGAAATTTTTATAGAAATGTGTTATCCTCAGGAATGGTTTTTTTTTTGGAGGGGGGCAGGGAGGGTGTTTCAGGAAAGAATGATTCATCCCAAGTGTATCTCCAAGTAGATGGAAGAGCCAACCAATTCTAACTGACTGCATTGAGCAGATGGAGGAAGGTCAGTTGGAGCCCACAAAGTGGGGAGTCAGAAAGCAAGAGTGTGGCTGTGTGTCCCCAGTGTGGTCCGGCGGAATAGCCTGGAGACTTTCCTAAGGGAAGAGAATGCCAAATCTGCCCCACCCCCACCCCCTAGCCTGAGTACGATCGTCCATTTGGCAGCTGTCCTTCTCATGGTAAGTGTCTGATTTGTCATTTTGGTCTCGTGGTCTAGGAGCTGCTAACTGGAAGCTGCCTCCCCTCTCAAAAGTAAACTTTAATTCTCATTGATTGCAAGTAAGTAAACATTGCAGACCTTCAAAAGACAAAGTCATGTCGAAGGAAGGTTTCACACTCCCTTCTACTGACCCAACAGAGAGAGAAGTAATAGCCAGACATGACCCCCACTGCCCCTGCTCCTGCCCAGTGTGGAGGCATCAGCTCTCTGCCTATCTGAATGGCCCTGGGTCCCCAAGCAGGGATTGTTCTTTCGGGGCTGGTGGACCGAGGGGGGTGGCCCGGGGCTTACAGCCAGGCCCCCACAGTCACAGGCAGGAACGCAAGAGAGAAATGCCTTCTGAGCCTGTTTTATTGATCTTCTAAGCATGGAAACTGTGACCCCGTGAGGTTGTACTGCCATGACTCTCTGTAAGAACAAAAATCCTTGTATTAAACTCTGTTATGCTGAAAATAGCTAGAGTGGTTTCTAGTTTCTGCAACTAAATCCTAATCCACACCCTATGAGAAGCAAAATACATTGCATAGACCTGTCAGGGGTTCTTGGACCCCGTAAAGGAAGTTTCCCCAACAGTCTCCCGAAATAGTCTCTTCTGAGTTTGGCTGGTGGGAGTCATCCATATGAGACCGAACAAAATTCAGTTTCTGAATCTGAAACTGAAACCAAACCCTGCCCTGTAGTGGTTTTTGTAGCCTCAAATGGTACGGAGTTTATATGCCATAGATAACATGTTATAATTGGCAAATATTATTATTTTTTATGTTTTATCTCATTTACAGATGAGAAAACTGAGGGTCAGAGTAGCTAGTCCCAAAGTTGATGATGGGGCCAAACTGACCCATTACAGAGAACTGCTGAGGCTTTAGGTGTCTGTTATTGCAGCAATTCCTTGTCAGCTCCGAGTGTGTTTCTAATGGCATTATATTTCTTGATCTAGGAATGCTGCCTACCTATTTTCATATCTGAATTTGCAAGTTTGACAAATGTCAAAATAAAAAGCCCTGCAAAGAAAAGTGTATTTTTGAGAGGAATAAACTAATAATGGAAGCGACAGAATTTACTTATTAAAATTTCAATATTGGCTATAAATACAGTATTAAACTCCACCATTCCTTCTATAACAATCATGTGTTGGAACAGGCAGGACACCTGTTTACCATCTGTTATGCTTTCACTCTCAGCGTCTTATTAAATGTCACTTTTCAGAAAAAGGGCTGTCACCAATTTCAGGTCTGGGGAAGTAATATGTAATTAACTTTTTTTTTTTTTCTGAAGAAACTGTAGAATTTTTGCTCATTGTATTAGAGTCATAAATGTAAAAAAAATAGAATTAAGAAGATATTAAAGTTGTGGGGTTTTCCATCTCTTACAAAACGCTTGTAGTACTTTGTCATTTCTACTGAAGTTCTGTTAAGGAAGAGAAACACAGCCTTCCGCAGCCTCAAGGAGGAGCAGGCCTGCTTTTGGCCAGGAGCATGCTCTGCTGCTTGCTTGGGCAAAGCCGGGCTGGGCTGGGGTCTGGCTCAGCTTGAGACTTCCCCTTGATTTCTGAAGCTTTGCAGGGAGCCAGCTTTGTGTCAGCTGGGTTAGACATTTCATGACATCATCCGTTTTCTTCGTCCGTTTCTCTGCTTTATCTGATTACAAACTCTCCTTCTCTAAATTTCACTTCACATAATAATCAGGTAGAAGATTTCATCATTCATCACTCCCTCCCCCTGAAAGAACTTTTACTCTGTAGTGTGCTGCAGGCAATTGTGAACCAGTTCCAGAACCCCCCACTGCATTGCTCTATGCTCTCGTAATCACTGGGCTTTGGCCTCCTTAGCTGGGCAAAATTCCTTGAAGCCACACTTCTAGAAGGTCCAGGAGGTGAGATTGGGGAGGAGCATTTAGACATAGATCACCTTCCTTTTTTTTTTTTTTTTTGCAAATATGCAGTTTAAGTTACTCTTCTTAATAGCTATACCTCATTGAGGGCCAGTTATGTTCTAGATCCTCTTCACAGATGATTTTGTTTTCATTATTACAAACCCCCTCCAAGGTAGATATGAGGCTTGGTGAGGATGTGCCCCTTCCCCAGAATCATACAAGCCTACCGGATTCCCAGGACATGGTGTCCCCACCACTGTACTCACATTCCCTCTTGGCTGTTTATCTCTGTCCCGGGGCTCCTTGGTCTAGGCGCCAAGCTCCTGCTGGGCAGCTCCCTTCCCGACATTAACCCAAACAGAAGACCTGGCCAGTTTTCTATGAGTGTCACTGAATGGCCCTTGCCTTCCCTTGGTCTTTTGTGGCCTTCTAGTTTTTCTGTGGGCAAGACTTCCTGCCTCAGAAACATAGACGCTTCCTCAGGGCAGAGACGCTCTGTGCCCCTGAGAACTCTGGGAGTGCACTGGGTGCTTGATAGGACACTCAAGCTTATGCCAAAGCTTTCGTACAATGACTGACTTCACCACAGCCATGCTCTCTGAGGTGCATCTAAATCTTGAGTTACTTTCTTATCCTCTCCATTTGAAAAATGGCTTCATCTCCTTCCTAAGGTTCTGTGTTCCTTTTCTGGAGAGTCTATCCACATGTGGAAAGAAATGAAGAACACGCAAATGAGAGCAAACAAGGGCTATTTGTTCAGAGCTGGGGGAACCTGGAGATGCAGGTGTCAGGAGTCTTGAAGAGGCCCAGGCAATGTGACTTGGCATTCAGTCTCGCTTTGGTAATTTCTTCTCTAATAATTCTTAATCACCAAAGAGGACTGTCCTGGGAAGGCAATGCACAACTTTGCCAACTCCTCCTCCTCTTCCTCAGCCTCCCACTAACACTCCTCCAGAAGATCACTGCTAGGTCATCATCTTTGGTCTTCTGTCAAGGATTTCATGAATACATGGCCAGGGATCTCCGTGCCACTAGGTCTAAGGGCTCAGGTTTCTCCCCAGGAGGTCCTGTATGGTTACAATGGCAAAGACGCAGGCCTGTGGTTCTTGATTCAACAAAGAGAATGGAGCCTGGAAGAGTGTGAGATGCTCCATGTGACAGTTTGAAATTTATGAATTCCAAAAAGAGAGATTATATTTATAACCTTATCTGTTCCTCTGGGTGTGATACCCTTTGATTGTATTAGATTCAATTGAGATATCTTTGATTAAATTATGTTAAGATTAGTGTTTTGATTCTACCACATCAGTGGGACATGGTTCAGGGTTGAGTCCCAGGCCCCTTGGTGGGCTATGTAAATGGGCTCTCAGTCAAGAAGACATGCAGAAGGCAGCACAGGAAGAAAGAGAGCTCCATAAACACAGAAGAGGAGAGAACTTGGTCAATCCATCCTGCCTATGACAGAGAGGAGAAGGCTCAGACAGCTAATGCCCCCGGGGAGAGCCGAGCCATTCACCTGATAGTTTGCAGCTGAAGAGACTAGAGCCCTGAGCAGCTGAGAAGGCCAGGAAAGAAACAAACCTTCCAGCCTACAGCTGAGATCAGAAGAAGCTGGGTCCACAGAGCCTTAAGAAGAAGAAGGAAGGAGAGATCAGGCCGACCATCTTACTTCAACAGAGGAAGACTGAACCCTCGCAGAGATTGGCAGCCATCTGGCTTCAACACATGGCAACAGACTTTGGTGAGAAAATACCTCTTATGATACCTTGAGGTGAACTCTTTAGGGCCTTGTAACTGTAAGCTTTTACCCCCAAATAAACACCCTTCATAAAAACCAACAGATTCCTGGTACTTTGCATCAGCACCCCTTTGGCTGACTAATATACTCCATTTTCTAAGCTGCCTTTCTCCCTCGGAGCCTGCGCATTTGGGATGTTTTAGTCGTGTCTGTCTGTCATTGCTACAGAACTCACTGTCATCCATCCTGGGTGAACCCGCTGGGGCAGCAGAGTGACCAAGGTGGAAGGGGACTCCAGAGGACACCTGCCGGGTCCAGGGCGCTCAGTCTAGTCTGAGTTGGAGAAGGAAGAGAACACACCAATACCACACTGCCCTGGTCGGGGCCTTTTAGGAAATGACAGCTGAGGGCTTGCACTGAGGTCGGCTTGTTTTCTCAGAGTTCCTCAATCATGGTGTCCCCATTATTAAATCTCATGGGTTACAAGGCAACAGAGCCTGGGGCAGAGGGGCCTTAGATGCTGTCCCCCACCCCGCCCCCGCCCCGCCCCGTGGTTGGTTGGAGTCTGTCCCCAAAACAGACATCCTCTTAATCTTCACCTGCTTTCCTGTGGATGCAAACTTCTTTGTAAATGGTATTTTTAGCGTAGCCCATCTGAATCCGGGTGGATCCTAATCCGCGTTGTTGGAAGCCATATAAAGAGAGGAAACAGGAAGCCAGGCATCGGAGAAGGCCGCACAGGAAGAAGCCGGAAAGCAATAGAAACAGAAGAGTCGATGAAAGGAGAGGATGTGGCCAGGTGATGGGAGGCAGAGGTACAGGCCGTGGAACCCAGAGATTGCTGGCAGCCAGCACCACAACGCAGAGTCTGGGAGCCAGCCAGCCTTGCCAAAGTCTTGATTTGGGACTTCTGGCCTCTAAAACTGTGAGCCAGCAGATTCTTGTTGTTTAAGGCAACCCACTGAGTGGAACTTGTCATAGCAGGCTGGCAAACTCAGACACCTCCTCGTCCTGTCCTTGCTTGCCTTCAAGGTGGAAGCCAGACAAGGATATTCGAATGCTGCTGTCACAATGGGCTAAAAAAATCTCTGTACTTCTCCGTCTGGCTCCTGCCCAAGGGGTCAATGCAGCACCTCCAAGAGCACAGCCCAGGTGTGTCCTGCCCAGGCCAGGCAAGCCCAGGACCCAGAAAAGCCAGAGGCAGAGGAGCTGGAAGGGAAGACTGAAGGGTGAACAAGGAAGGAAGCAAGCAGCACCCAGTAAGGCCTTCTATGGGGAGAACGAGCTGTGAGTCAAAAGCTGGAAGAACCAGCAGCAAATACGGGGTCAGAGCACAAAATAGTCCTGGGCCAATGGCTCAGGAATAAGGGGAGCTCACTTGTGGTTGGGAGGACAGCATCTCCAGGACGCTGGCTGTGGGACAGGGGCGAAGGGTTGAACACAGCCCTCTCCTAGGGATGGGGTATACCAGATGATCCTGGAGTGCTCCTTCAGTTCAGCATAATTTACAAGCATTTCCTGCGTGCCCACCATGTTCTACGTGCTGAGTGAAAAAGAGGGATCCACTGCCACCCCAAAGAGTGCACAATTTTACAATGAAATGGCAAAATTTTTATAGTGTTCAAAGACAGGTACATGAGATTTTTTTAAACCCCACATTTTTCTTGGGCTAGACAGAAAGTTCAAAAGCAGCGAAACAATCAGCTGAGTGCTAAAATTACAGAACAAAAGGTGTGAGATGCCAGCTTTCTGTTGGTTTCAAAGCAAACAGGAATGGGCTGATAGGAAAAATGTAGAGGAGGTGGAGGGGGCACATGGAGACGGGGAGACGGATCGTGGTTTCACTCTCAGCATTTTGTTTGACATTTGAAGAGATGCCTGGGTTTAGCTACACTGATGTAAGGTTTATGTCTTGCTTGAGGTTCAAGAGATGCCTCGCTGCTCAAGGCTGCCTGCATGTACAGCCATTAGTTCTCAGGCATTTGTATAAGATAGTCTCTTACTAACATAGTTAAATTTAATGCAGTGCAGTGTGTTGGGGAAAGCACGGATTTTGGAGCCAGACAGATCTGACTCCTGTCTGCCACCTGCTCTGTAACTGTGTGACCTCGCTCAACCTTCTGTTTCTTGGTGGCAAAATAGGAATAATAATACATTTTTCTAGAACTTTTGTGAGCATTAAATGGGATCACACATGAAAGAACCTAACGCAGTTCTGGCCCATGGCAAGCAATTAACAAAAGAGTTCCTAGCTTATGTAAACAAATTCCTGTCTAAGACGGGGACCCCCAGGAAATGGGGAAGCAGGGCTGGGGGCCCAGGGCAAGAGATTAGGCAAAGAGGGTGCCAGATGTGGGGAAGGATGAGGAACCAGAGGGAACCTTCTCAGCTGAGGGGCATCGGATACACAGTCAGAGGGAGGCCATGGTGGGCAGGTGATTCTACTGCCCAAGTACTTGTGAATCCGTCCATTCTCTCAACCCCACTGCCCTGTCTGAGAACGGGACACCTGGACTCCTTCAGCAGCCTCCTAACTTATCTCCCTGCATCCCACATCCCTTCCACCAATCTGTCCCTCTACAATACAATAAGAAAGATCCTTATAAGAGCAAATCTGATTACCATCCACCTCAGTTTACAGCCCTCCACGGCTGATAGCTGCCTTTAGTATAAAGTTTACATTTCCTCCCAGGGTTTACAATACCTGCTGGGTCTGGTTCCCCTTTTTCCAACTAGCCACTTGGCCAACTAGCCAAATTGGTTTCAAATATGCTGAGTCATTGCAGTTCCTCCCACATATGTGTTCCCCGTGACCTCTGGGCCTTTGCACGTCCTGTTTCCTATGCTTAGAACACTCTTACCCCTCCCCTTCTTGATAAGATGTTTCTTATTCATCTTTTAAGTTTCTGATTCTATATGGCACTTCCTCCAGGAAGCCTTCATTGACTACCTGCCTGGCTCAAGACTGAGTTTCTAGCCACTCTTTTTTGTTTGTTATTTCTTTTTCATTTTTATTACTTTTTATTTCTATCCACTCTTAATCTCTAAGGTTCTTGAAGGTACCTCAGACAGTAGATGGCACACAGTAGATGGGCTTCAAAAAGTGTTGAATAAATGAATCTACCTGGTAGGGGAGTTACAGTCCCTGTTGGCAGGTATGTTGAGATAATTTATCAGACAGCTTTCACTTAGGTTTTTCCCACCCTATCAGTCAGGGTCCATCAGGAAACAGATGGCTCCGTAAAACAAGTAATCTTGGAGAGTCGCAAAAGGGATTTTTTATAAACATGTAGACAGATTCAAGAGAATCTGACAAGAGATGGTGAAAGCCCCATCCTCCCAGCTCCCGCCTGAGCCTCCATTGGCCAAACCCAGCCAGAAGCCAGTGGATAAGGAGCCTCACAGATGCAGCAGCAGCCTGTGGGGATTGGAGCAGAGGGGGAAAGGATGGCGTGCGGATCTGCAGGGACAAAGAGAGAATAAAAGCCCCACGCTGTCTGAAATCGTTATGGGTAATGGACTCACCTGCTGGTTTTAATGCTTATCTCCCTTGGAGCTGAACATGTTGACCTGCCAAGTGAATAGAGATGAAATAGATGCTATTTTTAAAATGTTCTCACTGAGTCAAAACTATTAAGACTTTCATTAACTTCGTTTTCTTTGTACACATGAGTAGCAGTTTGGCAGTTTGATATAGTTATGAATTCCAAAAATAGATATTGGATTATGCTTGTAAACTGGTCTGTTCATCTGGGCATGATTAAGTTATGATTAGGGCATTGACTGGGCCACGTCAGTAGGGTGTTGAGTCCCACCCTTTGGTGGGTGGGGTCTCAAAGATAAAAGGCAAGGCAAAGGACAGAGTTGGAGCAGTTTTGATGTTGGAGTCTGATGCAGGGTTTTAATGCTGGAGCCCCGGGAAGTAAGCACAGAAGAGCTTGGTCGTGAGGAAGGAGAGAAGGCCCCGGGAAAAGAGACGAGCCATTCGCCTGACAGTTCACAGCTGGCCTTGTGGAGAGAGGCAAAGCCTAGAAGGCCTCATAGTCTACAGCTGACCTTGTGAAGCAAACAGAGGCACTAAGCCTGGAGAGAAATGGAGCCCTGGGAAGAGAGGAACCCAAGAAGCCTGAACCCTGGCAAACGTTGGCAGCCATCTTGCTCCAACACGTGGCAACAGACTTTGGTGAGGGAAGAAACAGGCCAGCTTTATGGCCTGGTAACTGTAAGCTTCTACCCCAAATAAATATCCTTTATAAAAGCCAACCAACTTCTGGTATTTTGCATCAGCACCCTTTTGGCTGACTAATACAACATGTTTTATTTATGATTTAATAAAAGTAGCTCTTAAATTTCAATTTAAGTTTAAAAAAATCTGCTTGGAGATTTGTGCTGAACTTGGACATAGCAGATGCATTTGACCAGGTGGGGCCCCAAGCAAGGCCTTTCATCAGGCTCGAGCGGCATCCCTGACGGAAATTCAGAGCATCTTAACAGGGATGAGTGACAATTTTCCACTGTCCGTTGTGGAAATTAGATGTAGGACCCAGAGTTCACTTGTGATCTGAAGGTTAATTATGTTATTTGGAAGATGTCAAGAGGGAGTCGGGAGTCTCGATGCTTGAACAGATGCACACTTCTTAACTCGTGTGTCCATAAAAAGCCTCGTGTCTGCTAAACCCTGGTTCACTGTGATAACTCACATGACGAAAGTCACCCAGGGTGCACGGGCTCCGTCGGTGTACTGAGCCCTTGCAACACCGTCTGCTTTTGTCTGCATTGAGGTGCTTGGTCTGTTGAGGGATGTTAACAAGTGAAGGTTGCAGCAACCTGAGGCCATGCAGCCTTCACTTAATGGTAAGGAAATCTCATGTTCAAGCAGAATCAGCGGAACCACAACTGAAGACGTTTGCATCCACCGCTCCTTCATTCTCCACCCAAGTTCTCTACGTTTGGGGATCCTGCTTATATGCCACACTTGTGCAGAGTGGTGGTCCCCATTCTCCTTAGGGACAGCTTTATTTTGTTTTGTTTTTGTTTTTTACCGGGAGGTCCCGGGTAACGAACCCGGGTCCCTCCATATGGGAGACGGACGCCCAACCATTTGAGCCACATCCGTCCCCCTTAGGGACAGCTTTAGGGAAGTGGTCTATGGGCATCTTTGTTTAGGGCCCCTTAGCCAAGGTGAGCCTGTGGAATGTGTAGGAAAGTGGTATATATATGGCAGACACTATGTTAAAAAATATTTTCTAAGATTCTTTGAGCCAGTTTTTTCCCTCTGATCCATTACCTGAGGCCGTAAGGATTTTCTGTCCTTTTTTGGGGGGAGTGGAGGGAGGCTTTTCATTTAATATGTGTCTTGTGAAGAGCAACTTGGTAGAAGAAATTGGGGGAGGAAAGCTGGGGAAGTGAGAGGGAAGAAAAGAAAGTGTTTTATCCCAGGTACTCACAGAGCCAGCTGGAAAGGATGCCTTTGAGTTGGTGCACAGAGAAGATGGAGACACCTTAGAGGGCAGCTCAAGGTCAAGCGCTATGGAGTCTGGAGCAAGGTGGGATGTCACAGCCTTAGAACAAAGTCAGGACGTGGCCGGCGTCATCTCCCAAATAAACGGCAGAGCACAGCTGGTCTAAGCAGAGCAGAACGAAGAACCAGGGAGTGGGAGTTGGTGGATAACCCTGTGTTCCTCCAGAAAACACGACTCAGGTCTTGCAGGACTGTGACTGCCAACCCAAGACGCTCTTTGGCAGCCTTCTCCTAGGCCTTAGGAAAGATCCGATTCCAGGGCAACAGCGTTCCTGCAAGCCCGGGGAGTGAACTGGACACGCGGCTTGCAGACCCACCCGTGGAGCGCCCCTGCAGCCGGGCCACGCCTCGGACGTGGGGGCCTGACCACACGCGCCAATCGATGAGCCGCTCTGGCTTCCGCACACGCACAGGTGGGGGGCTAGCCGCACCCCTGAACTGGGGAACGTCTGCTAGCCAACCTGGTAAGAATAATGGTGAATAATGATGTATAATCTCAACAATCTCAGCAAAGCGTCTTGCACAGACCCGACTTAATAATGCTTTTCAAATCTAATTGAAAGTTGTCAAGTTTCAAGTTTGTACCCTCGTGGGCAGGAGGGGATAGCTAGTCTTTAAGTGAAGACACAGCGGGTGTCAGTGCTGTGGCCGCACTGGAAAGTCGACCTGGAAAGTCGCAGGCCTGGCCTCAGGGAGTTTCCCTGGAGAGGGCAGGTGCTCGTCCAGCCCATGCAGCAGGCAACCCACACGAGAAGCGGATGCTGAGAAAGACTGAGCGCTGCCTGCCGCCTGCTCAGCTGCGGCTTCTTCCCAGTTCTCTGCCTTTCGGCTGCTCATCACCAGCTGCCGCCTTCCTTCCTCTCTCCCTCCCTGCGGTAAGCAACCCCCTGCGGTTTTTACCTGGGATAAAACACGAGATTCTTATTAGCAAGTGTCAGTATTCAGATGAATGGAAATTGAGAGAAGTGAGATGGCTTCACTGAGGCTTATGTTTAAAAGAAAAAAAGTCATTTTGAATGTCCTCTTGCTGGAAGAAAGAAACTTGTTCTGGAGTTAATGAGAAATGGCTGCCCGAGGCCTCTGGGGCTGTAAATGTGGTTTCCCAAGATTTTAGTTTGTGTTGTCAAAAAAAAAAAAAAAACAGGCTGTGAGAAGCCCGAGAGTTAGAAAAAAAACAACAAGCTGGAGCCGCAGATGGTGAAAGTCTCACCGATTCCTCTAGAAATAGAGCATTTAAAATTAGCTCCATAAAAAAAATAATCAGCGGTATGGGGCCGATTTACTATGTATGTTCCCCACTGCTTGATTCAATTTCCGTTTTGAGAAATCCATCAAGTGCACAGCTCCCTCCAAAGCCTTTCAGTTCTCACTCGGAGCCTCAGTCGCTATGGTGACCGCAGTTTCTCTGGAACACCGGTAAGGCCCGCAGGCCTGGACCCGGGGCTTCACAGCCTCTGCTCTTGTCCAGCAAAATCCTTTGTTTTCTCCTGGAGGGCATCTGGGCACACGCTATAGAAGCCCACAAACCCTCGGGCCTTTTAATTTTACTTTATTTCTCGTTTTTCCCCTGAGATCAAAACGGCCACGGCCACGTAAGGGTGCCCAGACACAGGACTCTCTGGTCATCACAACACTCTGCTTTTAAAGCAAACTCGTGGGTGTGCATTTGTTCCAGGACGCACGAGGGTACGAGAAACGTTACGTTCCCGCGTTGTCCCCGGTCATTTCCGGCCTGGCCCGGCCCCGCCACCACTGGGGAGGCGGGCAGTCAAAACGCGGGCTCCCGGGGGCTGTTGCACCCGTCCAGGCACCAGGGACTCGCTGGCTTACATCACAGTGAAGTCCAAAGCCAAGGTGTCAGCAGGGCCCTGCTTCCTCTTAAAGGCGGGATTTGTTCCACGCCCTCCCCTGCCCCCTGGTGGTGGCCGGCCATCCACACGGCCACGGGGCAGCGCCACTCAACCTCCACCCTCGTCACGTGGCTCCCTCTCTGCCGGTCCCTGTCTCTCTCTTACTGTGTCCCAATTCTCTCTCCTGATAAGGACACCAGTCATTTCGGCTTAGGGAACACCCTAATCCAGTTTGATCTCATTTTAACTGAAAACATCTTCAAATATTCCCTTTCCAAATGGGGTCACATCCAAGGAGCAGGGGTTGGGACTGGGACGATTCAAGCCATAACTTCTGGGCTGTTTAGAGACCTGGAGTCCCAAGTCAAGGCATGCTTCCTGCCGGGGTCGGCAGCGTTCTGGGGCTGGCTGGCCCCAAGCCTCGGCGGTCCTTGGCTTGCATCTCTGCCTCCCATCACGTGCTGACGCCCTTGATCTCCAACTGTGGCTTTCTCTGACTTCTGGCTTCTCTGACCACACTTCAATGTCCTCTTTATAAAGCTCCAGGAATGCAGATTCAGACCCACCCTGATTCGAGCTGACCCCACCTTAACTAAAGATAGCATCTTCAAAAGTCCTGTTCACAAATGTGTTCGCCACCAGAGGCACATGGGTTAGGATTAAAAGCGTGTCTTCTGTGGGGGATGTGAGGCAATCCCCAACACGCAGGTAGCACGAGCGTTAAGGAAGTGCATTGTCATAGGGGGCTGAGGAGGGCAGGTGGCAGGCAGCAGTAAGGATGTGCTTGAGCCCAGGCTCCAGGAGCTCAGAGCTGCTTGTACAGACGGTGCTGAATAGGAGTTCACGGGTGGGTCGGAGACCACTGAGCCTTCCAGCAACGGTGGGTGCACAGGCCCGTGCCTTCCACAGTCTTCTCAAGTAGCAAGCCTTGTCTCCTCTTATAAACGAATCAGCGAGTGAAAAGAATAAAAGGCAGGAACTTGGGACATGGAGACTCACTGGCCCAAAATAACTCCCGGAGGAAGGTAATATTTTATTTTTCTTCCACCTTCCATTTTCTATTATTTCCCTCTATTTATTATGGTGGTGGAGATAGTATAGAAAGTCTTGAAGATACTAAAAAACAGAAAGTTATGTTTCTAAAGCCAAGGCTTTGCAGGCCAGGAAACAGGGAGGCCAAGGTCCCCAGGCCAAGGGCAAGGTAGAAAGGAACTCAGCAGCCAGCCAGTGTTCTCGAGGAGCGCATCTGTGAGGGCGGCTGTGATGCCTACGGTTGGCAGAGAGGGTATTATAATAACACTCTCACTACTGATTAGAAGAAGATGCCACCAAGGGCAGACTCTGGACTTCTTGCTTGGGGTGTGGGTACATTCTAGGGACATTACCAGGACAGAAGCAAGAACTCAAGCGTTCTGGCAGAGAACCCCTACCCCGTGAGGGGATGGAGCCCACAGGTGAAGTCCTGACAAGCCCTGGAGGAAAGCAGATGGAAAACAGAAAGCAGGAAGCAGGGCCCCTGCACTGCCACTTCCAGGGCCATTTCTGACCTGGGCTTTTATTTTCCAAAGCCGAGGCACAGCTGGGTCAGAGGGCAGAAGCCTATGTGCACCCTGGTTTGTATGGGAATGTCTTTTAATGACGGGACACCCTTGGGATGGCCAAGCACAGCACAGAGGATTGTGGGCAGAAGGATGCTGGCGACAGTCTCAATGGCAGCAAACTCACTGTCTGTCACAACTCCTTGCCCTGGCATAGTCCTGAACCGCATTTGGAGGGTCTTCTGAGCTCAGCTTGCAAAGTGGAATTCTGAGGAATTGTGGCAAAATATTAGGCTCTGATCAGTAGCTTATTTTTCTTTCAACAATGAGTTGCCCTAGAAACTCTTTCACAGCCTGCAACTTGACTAAACAGCTTTTGGTGGAAACCGTTCTCTGAACAACTTTGGATCTTTTGTGACAGATCATTACCTTTTGAACAATGTTTAAGAATTGAAAATGAAGGCACTTCCGCACATCATAACATCAGAGAGCCAGCAGCAGATCTGGGATTGAAAGCTAACAGCAAGAATAAAACATTAAATTTTATAGCACATCTGGCTCTACATCCCCATAGGAAAATGCCTTTTTCAAAGACTCATAGCAAGACACACGGATCCTGGAGACAGACCCGAGGCCTGACTTGGCCAAAGCCAACTGACTTGTAGAACATTACCTTCTCCAAATACCTGTGTGAAAACCAAAACTTTTGAGAAACCACATTTTAGGAAATTGACTTTAATTTTTTTAAAAATTATTTTGAAAGTAAAATTTTTTTTAGTGAGTATTTGGGGCCAAACCATATCAGATTGGCCCTGTTTTTTTAATTTCTTCTTTTTACTAAGTAAAATGCAGGTTAAATAGATTCAATCTATTATGAAATATGACCCTGGCTATCACAAAATCCAAGTAATATTGTTCTATGCAGTGAAGAGAGAAGTTACAAACCTACTTTATGCCCGATCTGATTTGAAATGGTTGAGATAATACATTATTTCAATAGGGTTGATGTTAGAGGAAACAAGCCTGGTACAATGCCTGTGGGGGTTCAGGTAACTGTACCAGTCAGCTATTGCTGCATAACAAATCAACCCACCTTCCAACCCCAAGAACTCAGTGGCTTAAAAAAAACATTACTATTGCTCATGAGTCTACAAGGAGGCTGGGCAGCTTCACTGCCCTTGAAGCTTCCTCATGCTCCTTTGGTTTGCTGGAAGGCAGATGGGGCAGGTGATTTGGCCAGGATGGCCTCACTCACATGACTGGTGGGAGGCTGGCTGCTGGCTGGGGCACTGGGCTAACCGGGCCACATGTGTACCGTCATCCAGCAGGCTGACGCGGACTTGTTCTCATCACAGCCAGGCAGGGTTCTCAGAGAGTGCGCGGGCACGGGCAAGGCCTCATGATGCCTTGGCGGGGAATTGGCATGCCAACAGTTCTGCTTCTTTCCATTGACAGAAGCAAGTTCTAAGGACAGCCCAGGTTCATGGGGTGGGGAAATAAATTCTGCCTCTTCATAGGACGATCTGCCAGGTCTGTGGAGAGGGCCCCTAAGGACAAATGTGAACCGCTGTGCACTTGTGTCCATAGCCCTGGCCCCTGTCCTCAGAGGTTGGGGCCAGAGAGGCCTGGGCTCAGAGCCCTAAACTTTCAGAACCTCCCTGTTCTCATCTCTAGGATAGGGGCAGTAACACCTACGTCAACAGCGTGAGATTAAGTGAGATCATCTACTTAAATGGCTTAGCGAGGTCCCCCGCACACAACAGGTGTCCAGTAAGTGCACCCCTGACCCTAGACTAAACAGAACTGGGAAAATATCAAAGACAATAAAGAGCAATGGGAAGGGGGCAAGAAAGCCTTGTGTGCCTCCTCCTGCCTCCTGGGCTCTTCCTTTGCGTCCCTGCAGGGTGCCTTGAGGGTGCTTCTGAGCAGACTGGGAGCTCCATCCTGCTCATAGTGCCACTGGCAGAGGGCAAGGGGAGTCCTTGCTGCTGTGCGTGGCTGGAAAGGCGCCCAGGTTCTGGCCCCATCCGTGGCTCTCAGACTGTCCCCTCAAAAGGAGACGGAGAAGAGAGATCAAGGGGCACTGCACGCAGCAGGTGATACTTCAGCCGCAATTTTCTGCTGCCTTTCCAGAGCTCTCAGGAGACCGACATCTGATTTATCCCCACTCCTTCACGAGTCAGGGAGCAGAGCCGCAGTCCTGCCCAGAGAAGGTTCCCCGGCTTGGGGCCCCGGTCGCCCTCCAGCCTGCCCTTGCCCACCGGCTGGTGGCCACCCAAGGGGAAGCTCCGTTCCTCTATTTCATCAAGTGATTCTTCATTCAGTGCAATCACCTGGGGAGAGGCGGCATTTGGAGTAACAGACACAGTCCCTCGGGATCAGCGTAGGACTAGAGCTGCCCAGAACCTCCAGGGATCTGCTCGGCACAGCTAGAAAGGGGCCAGAAAAGCTCATCGCTAAGATTCAGCTTCAGACATCTATGGTCACCTCCGTCGAGGCTCCTGGAGCACAGCCCGAAGGCCGCGGCCGCGACGCTCTCGACGGGTCTGCCCAGGCCAGCACTCTGCAGAACGCGCCATGACGCCTGGGCCTGTCCTGTCCATGTGAACGCAGCTCTGGATGTTTACTTCCCACAGAAGGCTTCCGGGCTGGAGCCTAAGGCCCTTGGACCAGACCTGGAACCTGTAGGAGAACTGGCTGGTCAGGGGCTCAACCAGAGATGAGCAGGGTGGCACCGCAAGCCAGATGCCAGCGGCTGGGCGGAGCCGCCCTCGTCTTCTCACACGTGCACACACACCACACACGCTGTGCACACGCAGACGCACATTCACATGCACCTGTGCACACACTCGTGCACACGCTCGTGCACACGTGCACACACTTGCACTCAGGTGCATGCACAGAGCACACACGCACACACCAGGACCTCTGATCGCTGCCTTCCTGAGTGGCACTGGTCTGCCGTCAAGCTGGCGCAAGGAAAGTTGTGAGTTCTGGCAGATTGGGGGCTATTTTTAAACACCCTTGCTGGGAGGCTGCAGTGACCTTAAAGTAGGTTGCCTCTTTTTCTGGCATTTCAATTTTATTGGAAACACATGTATTTGTGGAAACAGACTTCTGAGCTGCAGAACGCAAACGTTATGCAGATGGCAGGTGTGAGCTGTGGCTGTGGTGGCAAGGTGGGAGAGGGTGGCCAGCTGTGGCACGTTGCTGGGGCAAAGGGGGCGACCGTCTGCCCCCCCCCCCGCCAGAAGGACTGTGCTCAGGCCACAAGCTCCTCCCCAGGACCAGGAGATCCCTGAGGGCAGAGAGGGTGGTGCTGGCAGGGGGCCGGCCCACTCTCCCTCAGCAGCTTCTTTTCAGAGGGGGAGGCCTGCGCCATTTCTCACCCTCTTTCCTCTGTCCTGCCAAAAGAGAGAAGAGAGCAAAAGGGGTCAGCTTGTACTCAGCCAAGAAACAGGACGGATGCCTGAAGTCCTGAGGGGCTGGATTTCTGAGTGTTATCATTATATTGCTATTATAATAATGTTATACCAGGGTATGATTAGTGGATTAATGCCATTATGCAGGATGTAGTCATTATAATATACACCATTTCACATTATATTCTAATGTTATTCATATGTTATTATCTGCTCAATGGGTGGTTCTACCAATGTTTCTTAGATGCTCCACACGTGCCAATCGGGGGCAGACACTAGGAGGCTAAGGCTTTCTCGTGGCTTACACTTAGGGGGAGAGAAAGATGCAGAAACAGAGCATTTCAACCACACTGAAGGGCAGCGATGGAGAGGGGGGAGCGAGGAGGGGCACCGGCCCAGCCGGGGGAAGGAGGCCTGGAGCAGACTTCAGAGGAGCTTCCTTCCTCCAGTGCTTGTTGAAGGTGCCCGGTTATTGGGAGGGTTAGAGATAGCCTAAAGCGCCCAGTGTCTGGAGAGGCTTTGTTCCCTGCCCCCCCAAATTCCTGCATTAAGACCCTCGCTTGAAGGCCCAGCTTGCTTTTCCGGGGAGACATAGTCGCTCCCGCCACTGTGTGCCCACAGCACTCCCTGCCTCCTCCGCTTCAGCACCGGGCCTGCTACGGCATCACCTATTTTCTTGTCTGTCTCTGCCCACTGGACAATGGGCTCAACATAATGTCCCCGTCAATATAGTGACCCCAGTTCTTGACCGAGTGCCTGTCATGTAGCTCGTAATCAATACGCGTTTCTTGAATAAATGAGTGAATAGCTCAATAAAAAGCAATAGGGAAGGTCGCGCTGCATTTTTTAACTCCGTTTACATTGAAGTGGGCAGACACTCAGATCGCTGTTCCCCTGGGTTTCAGACCCACTACCAGGCTGGAATTTTATGCTTTATGGGGCAAAATAAGGACCCCCAGGGGTTAAGCAATTTACTGAGATGCTGTTAGAACTGTCCCTCGAAGGGGCTTTGGTGAGTGAAGAGCTATGTACTTTGAGCATACTTTAGTCTCCCATGGAATGCTTCAGGAAGCCTGTGTTGTTTTCCTTCTTAAAATATTATTCATCACCAAATCCCCATGTCAGAAAAGCTCATTGATTTCTCCACGAGTGGGGAAATTCAGTAGAGAGATCGAAGAGTTAACTTTGAAAGGGACTTCTGCCCAGACCTACCCAGCATCCAATCCTGAGCTTCCTACAAGCTTTTTTTTTTTTACAGCTTTATTCTTTTTCCAATTTTAACTGACAAAGTGGTGCTTATATCAAAGCAGTGTTTGTGAACTTTCATGAAATCAAGGCCCCCTTCCAGTTCTTCAGAATTTGGGTTGGAATAAAAAGGCCACACGACGACTCAAACATGGAAAATTAGTGTTGGTGAGATTCGATGATGAAGGCTCTGAGACTTTGACAAATAAAAGGATGTGCTAGAATGACTAGCTCTCATTCCCATTTTCTTAGCAAGAATCCCACCTACCTCTTTCCTGTTATCAGCCTTTTTTTCTGACCCAGATGCCCTGGACTTGTTTTCAGGAGCCACAAATATAAGGAGGTATAAAAACTGAAACAAAAATCCAACATTTGCACATAAAAAGCAGCGTCTCCTCTTTATTCTCCAGTAATAAAAATGAGCCAAGTACCTATACAGACTGCCAATCTCCAAAACACGAGCCAAAGGGTCCTGGAAATGATCCTTTTCTTCCCTGAAAGAGACTTGTTAAAATGAAATCTGGATCAAGTAATTTAATTCCGTCAAGTCTTATTAAGATTTCCTGAGTATTATCCAAAATACACCAAAGCCAGAATAAAGATAGCTGAGATGAAATGACATGCTCTTACTTCTCCATGATGAAAGCAAGTCGATAAGCCTTTGATTTTGATAATCCATCTCTATGACTGGACACTTCTCTTAAAGGAATAGAATTTAAATGATCTTCTGAGGACTAAAGTTAAGCTGGTGAGGATCATGATGAGGTATGTTTTTACTCCCAGTAGGACCCGGGCAAATTGAGAAAAGCTTTATAACAGCTATTGCTTCTGCCATTTTGTCTTCATGGTGGAGGGCAAAGATGGAATTAAATGTCAATTCTCACCGGTTTTCACAATATTCTCTTGGGTTTTCCATCACATAAATAAATTGTCCGTGAGTATTTTTTCCCCCGCTTTTCTAATATTTGTACCTATACGTTCTGTTTCACAGTATGCTGCTTTGAGCAGAGGAAGTTCAATGGCAGGGGTGCTGCCAGGGAAATGTGGTGCACTGAGCTTAGACCTTGCAGTCCTGGGACCCGAGTTCAAGCTCCAGGTCTGAATCTTCTTAGTTGTGTAGCCACAAAAAGCCTTTCTTTCCTGCTTGTGAGGTGGAGATAACCATGCCTTCTTCATAGGTTTGTTCTGAGGCATAGATACAATACCTGGCATGTTGCAGAAGCTAAGTAAATGGCAACAATCACTTTTTATCTTCCTGATTATTGTAGTACTCTGCTCCATGTCCCTCTTAGCCTCCTTTAGGATTTCACCACTAAGGAAGATTGTTAGCTGTTGAGGTTTCTGTGTGAGCCTCGTTTTTCCCCTTCCTGGTCTCCAGATTTCAATCTAATTAAGAACTCGACACAGATCCCAGAGGAAATTAACATGCAGTATTCACACAATTACTGTTGCAGCTATATTGGAGAATGCAGTGTGCACCTGCTGGTAAAGCCGATTCTCCTCCTACCTGCCTCCCCCCATCCCCCGCCCCTGCAGTCCAGAGCTCGGGGCTTGTATGCTGAGGAGATAAGGTCCCCACACACTCAGCCAGCCAGGGAGGACAGCACCCTGTCTCATACCTCCATAGGGTTTGGAGAGTCAAGAGTCAGAGAGCCAAGCTTTGGGGCCGAGGGTGAGCAGTTACAGTCAACGTATTACATCTGACCACTGGGGAAACAGAGACCAAAAAAAGTCAGCTTCTTGGGTGACACAGGTCATGTGAAGTGAGAATGGGGTTGGGAAGAAAATTTAAAAAGTTCATTCCTTAATGCTTCCCCACTAAGAAAAGAGGTGTTAGGTGCATTCCCTTTTAATGGATGAGAGCAGGAATATAACGGGAAAAGAGACTGGCTTTCTCTTTATTGGCTATTGGCTTGAGATACCCTTCTCTTTATTTATTTTAAGATGTGATAATATATCATTTTGACAGTAAAAGGTCCCAAAAGCAATGAACTCATAACATTCAATTCAATAAATCTGTATTGAATGTTTACTACATGTAAGGCACCATGGAAAGTCTAGTGTATTGAATATTTATTCTATGTAAAGCATTGTGAAAAACTTTCATTTAAAATTGGAAAAGATTGTGTTATGCCAAAGCAAGTATCACAAAACTTCTCAGAACTTTTTATATTCTAAAGTACTCTGTGGGACTCCTGTTTCACTAGGATGACACAAGCTTACTTCATTCCTTCCTGCCCTCTGACAACTAAAAACTATGGATGGACAAAACACACACACAATCTACCTGAAGACTCTGACTCTTAAAAGTAAACAAAAATAGATGGATTGTGGAGGTGAGTCAAAACTTGGAGATGTAACAACAGAAAATGTTTCCTCTTTTTGCCCCCTTATCTCTCTCTCTCTCTCTCTTTCTCTCTCTCTCTCTCTGTCATATCTTTGGCCTGAGGATGGCCTCTAGTCACTGAGCAATGTGGCAAGGGATTGCAGTGTTTGTTCCAATAGAAATAACATCTTCTGGCCAGAGGTGTCAGGGTAAAGTATCTCCTGAGGGCTGAAAAGTGAAAACAAAAGCTCATAATAGAGAGAGCCAGAGAAGGGGATCCTCTAATTCTGTATATAAACCTGTAGTCTGAATTTAACTGGAGTGATTGATTACCAACCAAAACAAAGACATCCATATCCCTCATAGCATTATAATGGTATCCAGAGTCTGCGCAACATAGTATAATGTCCAGAATGCAACCCCAAATCACCGGACATATAAAGAACCAGAAAACTGTGCCCAATTCTCAAGGGAAAAGACAACCAACAGATACCAACCCCAAGATGACCCAGATGTTGGGATTATCAGAAAAGACTTTAAAGTAGCTATTCTAACTATTCTTAATGAGGTAAAGAAAAATATACTTAAAATGAATGACAATATGACATTTGTTAACAGAGAGATAGAAACTGTAAAAAAGAAACAAACAGAACTTTTAGAACAACAGAGGCAACAAAAAGAAAATAAGTGACAAAATAGTAGACCTAAATCCAACCATATTAAAAATACAGCAAATATTAATGATCTAAACATTCCAGTTTGAAAACATAGATTGATGAAGTGGATTAAAAAAGCAAGACTTCTGTATGCTGCCTACAAAAGACACACTCTAAATATAAAGGCACAAATAGATTGAAAATAAAAGATATACCATGCCAACAGTAGGTATAAGAAGGCTAGAGTGTCTATTTTAATATCAAATAAAGCAGACTTCAAAATAAAGAGTATTACCAGAGATCCGATGACATTTCATAGCTATAAAAAGTTCATCAGGGAAAGTTTATCAGGGAGATTTAACAGTTGTTAATGTGTATGCTCCTAATAACAGAGCCTCAAAATATAAGAAGCAAAAATTGACAAAAATCAAGGGGAGAAATAGACAATACCAAAATTATAGCAGATTTTAACATCCCTCTCTAAGCAATTGATAGATAACTGGCCAAAATAATCAGCAAAGACACAGAATATCTGAACAAAACTATTAACCATCTTGACCTTCTTGACATTTTTAGTGTCAAAATACACATTACTTTATTTTCAAATACACATGGTATAATCACTATAAAACAAGTTTCTAGACATTTAAAAGGACTGAAATTATTCAAAGCATATTCTCTGACTACAATGGGACTAAATTAGAAATCAATGACAATACGATATCTAGGGAAACTCCTACTATCTGGACATAAAACAACCCACTTCTAAATAACTCATGAGTTAAAGTACTCTTAGAAAGTACTCTTAGAAAGCATATCAAGTATGTGGTGTTTGAAAAACTTAATTGAACACAAAAGTCTCTTTTTAGTGGAGTTCCTCAAAAGACTAGAGCTTTATAATGCAACTTTGGAAAGCTCACCTAGAGTATACCACTGAAACTAAGGTGTCTTTTAAAGAGCAGGTGATATTTTAATTTACACATTGGGGATATTATACCTGTCCTCAATAATTAGTAAATTTCCTATTGATGGGGAGACTTCCTTTAGCATGTCATCCGTGTCAATCTAACTTCATGCAGTTGTTTTGCTGCCGCTTTATCTGGGTCAGAATTCTTCTAAAGGGAGATAGTTGGCTTGTGTCCCAGAAACAGCTATTTATAAAGTAATTGCCAAGCGAACAGGCTATCACAGGAGTGCCAGGCACCCGTGGAGCCTTTTCTTTCTTAGGGACTGCGACTGACCTAATAACAAAGCAGAGTAGGAACGACACAGAGGAGGGTGAAGTCCTTCCCGTGGCCCTTGGTAAAGAAGGATTGTGTTTCAGGAATGTGAAAGGGGCATTATTTTCTCTCTTTTTTCTTTTCCTCTTTCCCATTTTCCTTGTAAAAAGTCCTTTGAGCTGCCAACCCTGGAGAGAATGGCTTGTTTTTGTTTAAGGATAATGGTAGATGATATCCATCAATGACTTGCTGAGTAAATGAAATTGAGATTGGAAAGGGTCTGCTGGAGAAAAGCCGAGAGAATGGATGGGGGTGGGGGCTTATCCCTAACACCAAGCTTGGGGTGTCAGGCGGGACCTGAACTGGGCGGCATGGGGAGGAGGCACCCAAAGTTCCCCGGCTAGAGCGTTAAGTCCTAAAGAGCCTCCCGACATGCAGCCCCCTCCACTGTAGCTCAGATTTCCTCAAAATCATTTTAAGACCACCAAGCAGTGGACTCTGTTCCCGAAAAGCAGGCATTTCTGAGGTCCATGGCTTTGTGTCTGCATCTGCACTGAGTTCTGAACTCACTTTGTACAGACAATGTCCACTTGAGAGATTTTTCCATCGAAAAAGGTGGGATATTCAGATCTAGAGCAAGAGCTCTGGCAGATTATTCAAATCGAATGATTACCAATTAGCATCCCTTGGCCCAGAAAATAATGTCAGCACCCCCCAGCTCATGGCTTGCTGAAATCTTCGGTATGAAGTATCACAGCTTAAGGAATACCAGCTCATACATAAGTACGAACGTATTGTTCTTCACTCTATGATCTGCTCAATTGCATGTCCAGGGACTGGATTTCTGAGCACCCAGAAGTATTGTGGAGATTCTGGCCCGAGGCATCTGCAAGGGGCTCAGGAACCAGGGGGGTTAGCAAGCTGTGCAGGTAGCACAGGTTCCAAAGCCCACTTCTGCTTCACCTCGGCCCCTTCCGGCCCAGCCACACAGCTCCGGGTCTCATTCCCTGCAACGTGATTCGACTCCCTGCACACTGGGATGCCTTGACTCATCTCCCTTAGGCTGTGAGCTGGCATCTTTGCGTGGTCTTTGCTGTGTCCTGGCAGGACAGTGCAGTGCTCGCTGGGCCACTGGTGAAAACATGTTGACTGCAGGGCCACGTGCCTGCCCCGCCGACCCCCACCCCACCCCTTCTGAAGAACTGACCTGTCCTTTTCTGTAGGAACTTGCCACCCTGGAATCATCTGGTTTGAACACGCCTCCCAGGAGTCTGGGGTGAAGACCGCAGCATATTCTTTGTAGTCTCTCATTGAGTCTTTGCCAGGTTTGCTGATTTTGCCTTCACTGACATCCAACTATCTTAACATATATGTCTATGCCCACCTGTCCAGAGCAATCTTCACGCACGTGGGGCATGCGGACCGCAAGTTTGAGATGCACCAACCTAAGGAAAGGTTTGCTTGTCCTAGAGATGCTCTGTGCTGAAGACTCTGGAAGGGCTGAGTCTAATCCTACCAGGACTGGGGAGAGCCACTGCAGCCCCAGGCTGGACCCCGGCCCCAGGGAGAGGGCCAAGAACAGGCCAAGAAGCAGACGGGTGGAGGAGAGAGCAGGAGGGAGACCAGAGGCCCCTGGAAGCCCTCCGAGACCTGGGCTGAAGGTCCCAAGAGGCGATCTGAGGATAAGAGGAGAGAAAGTATTTTGACAATCCTCTGGACATTTGGGTGTGGCTGAGAGCATGGCCAGTTTTCCTGCTTGGTGACCAGTGGCACAAGCACACATTTCCTCACGTAGCAGGGAAAACCCCAGGAGCTGCATTAACAAGTGACTCGGCGCAGGCTATGAGAACCTTCAAGTTGAAACGCGTTTTCTCCCTGCCTGTTTTGAGTAGTTTTGTGTTTCTCCAGCAAATGGATGTCATCTGGCTTTGGATTGATTCCAATCTCCAGTCAGTCTGCTTTCCCCTTTAAGCAAGTTGTTCTCAATTCCCTCCAGATGGATAATTTATTATAGTGCCTTGGACTGCCCTGCTTTTAATTGCCAGCTGATTCATCCTTAAACATCTCCCATTTTATGATCCAATTACCTGGGTGAGCTGGGTTATGGATTTCAGAGAAAGGCTGGAGCTGAGGAGTCCTCCTCTAGTTATGACACCAACATCCAGAGAGCAGTGAAAAACCGTTAAATAAACCTGTCCCTATTGCCCCTTTGGTCATTTATCTTTATTGCTCAAAGAAAATTCATGAGGAAGAGCTCCTTTGCTCAATTGTCATCAGGATTTTGCAGCTGGGTCTGTGTTTATCTGGCAATTATGCACACAGACAAGATCATTTATGTTCACCTTTTAAGCTGGAGGAGTGAAGTGAGCTGTCAATGAATTATATCCAAGTGATATAATCTGTTAAGAGGCATTTCATGTCTTCTGTTTCAGGCAGGCTGCCCTCCACTCTGTGGACAACCTCCATAATTCATTCCCTCATTCAGCTCCTCCTAATACGTGGTCCCAGAATAGGTTCTACCTTTTCCCCTTAACCGTGGTGCGTTTTCCCCCAAGAGGAACCAGGAAAAATTCTTTATGCATTTGAGAGTAAGTCATGGGAAGAAAGGACTGTTGACAAACCCTGTCTGGGGAATAAGCAGAAAGGGATTTCTTGAGTTGGTTAGAAAGGGATTACAATCCATTTTAGTCAAAGAGCCTGGACAGCCTATTAGTGAGGCTCATATCTAGGCAAAGAGTGAATAAAAATTATTGTAAAAATAGTGCGAGATTTAATGTAGTTACAGAATGAGGAAATCATTTATGAGTTCATGGATATTTTAGTTTTTAAGAAACACAGAAAACTTAGTCCTCACCATTTCTCACTCAGAACGCAAGAGGGAATTTTTCTTAAAGCCTTAACAAGAAAAGCAGCCAGTTGGGGCAAAACGAATGGCAAGGAATGGTTTCTTCTGGGCTCCAGGGCTAAGTGTTGCCCGCAGGACATGAGCCTCTTCTTGGATTGGCCCTGCAGGCGCTCCATGTCCAGCCCGGGTGAGACGCAGACGGCTGAGACGAGGCCCGGGTGCAGGGGCCGCCTGGGGACTTGCTCTGCCTTTCACTTGCAGGAACCTGGACAAATCCAGGCCTCGACGCTCCCATCTGCAGTGGGTAGGATAATCCCTTAGTGTGATATTCGGGATTAAATGAGACCATGAAGGAAGCTTCTACAACTACATCACGCTTTGACTTTTCATTCAGTTATTACTCCTTTCGTTTCGTGGCATTTTTCCTTGAAAAAATTTCTCAGGGCTTTCCTTTTGCTGCTTTAGCTCCCTTTTCTTTTGACAAGTGGCACTTTTATATGAAACATGAAGGGATCATGTTTGATGATACGTTTTTTAATTTCCTAAAAGGATGTAAGAAGGGAAGGGAAGGGGGAAAGCAATCAGAAAAAATGAGGAAGATTTCTGAGCCCCAAGCAATGGAGAGGGAGGAGCCAAGAATCATATCTTCTGGGTTCATATCCTCGTTCCACCACTTCCTGGCTGTGTGACTGTGGGCAGGTTACCCAGCTGCTCTGTGCTTGGTTTGCACTTCCTCCCTCCCCCCTCCGTCCCTCCCTCCCTTCCTCCTTCACTCCCTATCCCTCTTCTTTCTTTCTTTGCAAGGCTATTTCCCCTAATTTGTTGTCTATTAATTTCTAAAATGCATTTTCAACTTAAACATACTAATATATTTTATTGATGATTTCACTCCCCATTATTTTACTCCCCAGCAACCTACTTTTCTTTCTCATCACTGTCCTTTCTTAATGGTTGCTTGCATGCCTGTTTCTCTGCTAGATTGTGAACTCCACAAGAGGAGAGACATTTTTTCTTAACTTTGCGTGTCTCCTGCCTGCCCTGTCCCCATAGCTTCTCCTTACACTGAAGATGCAAAGTGCCGAAGTGCACAGGGGTAAGAATCAGACCTTAATTATTCTTTCACTGGCCTGGGAATGTGAGCAATTATACCTCTTCCCACTAGGACACCTTGAGAGTTTGGAATTATTTTTGTGGTCGGCCTCTAGATAAACTCCACTTGCTAAGAATATTTTTGGAATAGAGGGTACCTGGAGGCAAGCATAGCACCATAAAAATAAAACCAAAACACCTAAGCCAAGTCATATGGGGGAGAATTGTCTCTTATTGTGGTGTGATATGATACCCTTTTGTAAGTTACTTCTGCTCAGCATGGTTTCCTTGCTGCCACATGGAATTCTAACAATGCCTGAGATCATACTGATTTCCAAATAGCTCTCCGCATAAAGTCACATTATTTCCTCATATCCTTTTTCTACTAGACTTTTCTCACAAAATTGTGATTCATGGTATGCCAGTGTTTATAGTGGTATTACTCACAATAGCCAAAAGGTAGAAACAACCCGTATCCATCAACAGATGAATGGAGAAACAAAATGTGGTGGATACCCGCAATGGCATATTACTCGACCATAAGAAAGAAGGAAGCTCTGAGATGTGCTGCTACATGGAAGAAGCTTGAAAATATGCTCAGTGAAAAAAGGCACATAAGGACAAATATTGTATGCTATCCCTTACAGGAGGTGACTAGAAATAGCAAATTCACAGAAACAAAAAGTAGAATAGAGCTTACCAGGGAAGGGGGGGTAGGGGGAAGGGAAGCATTTGGAAAAAAAAAAAAATTTTTTTTTTAACTAATGAAAATTTTAAAATTTAAAAAAGTTGTGATTGATCATACTTGATACCATTTTTTTTTCTAATTTAATAGTGTCAAATAGTATTATGAAAGAGAGATCAAAACCCTAAGCTTGTACCACTTGTTGGTTTGAAATCAGAATGCACACTTGGCATATGGTGCAGGAATCTTCAAGCCAAAAAATTTAACATAAAATGGGTCCGGGGCTAATGACACACATGGGGTGCCTGCCATAGCAAATGTAAAACCAGTTTGGAGGGATCATCTCATAATCAGGGCTGCGGGGTTTCTCAGAGATAGAAACAATTTCCACTGAAGAGTTCACACTCAAAATTACAAAACAGATTACAAGTCAGAAGACACATAAACACTCCCATACTCAAATGCTTCAGATAACAAAGCAATCTGAAATAGACCATAAAATTATTAGAAATGCCAGAGAATCAAAAGAAAGAAGAAGCCATTAATAATAATTTTTTTTAAAAAAGGTAATTATGAAAGGAAAAAACCCCAGACATATTTGAAAATGCAGCCAAGTTGAGCTTGTAGAAATAGTTATTGATATTAAAACCCTATAACAAGGAAGTGGATATGGCTCAAGCGATTGAGCTCTTGCCTATCACATGGGAGGTCCCGGGTTTGGTTCCTGGTGCCCCCTGGAGAAGACAAGCAAGACAGCGAGCTGGCGCGGCGGGCTGGCACGATGAGCTGATGCAACAAGGTGACACAACAAGGCAACACAAGGAGGAAACAATGAGAGAGACAACAAAGCAGGGAGCTGAGGTGGCCCAAGAGATGGAGCGCCTCTCTCCCACATGGGAGGTCCCAGGTTTGGTTCCCAGAGCCTCCTGGTAAACGTGTGCCAGGACCATGTGGTGAGCGACGCAGCAGGATGATGACACAACAAAAGAGAGACACGGGAGAGTCTAGGCGAGACATGACAGAAACCAGGAACTAAGGGGACACAAGCGACAGGGTATCACTCTCCCACATCAGAGGTCCCAAGATTCTCCTAGAGGAGAAAAATGAGAAGAGAAGACAAAAAGAAACAGACATAGAAGATGACACAGGGAATGGACACAGACAGCAAAACAGCGGGGGGTGGGGGGAGAAAAATTTTTTTTAAAAAAGAGAGAAGACGAGCAGACATAGAGAGTGCACAGCAAATGGACACAGAGAGCAGACAGCAAAGCACAAAACAGTGAGGCAGGATGGGAGGTGGTGGTAAATAAATAAAATAAATCTTTAAAAAAAAAACAAAAACAAAAAAACCCATAACAGAAGAGGAAATTTAATAAACTGGAAGATGTATCTGAGGAAATCACTCAGAATATTATGCCAAGAGATAAAGAGGTAGAAAATATGGAAGTTAAGAATAATGGCGTGCAGAATAAGGTCAGTGCATGTTTAATAGCAGTACTAGAAAGAGAAAACCAAAAGAATGGGAGAAAGACATTTTTTAAAGAGGTACGGGCTTAGAATTTTTCAGAATTGATAAAAGATAGATATCTTCAGATTTGAGAAATATATGTCCAGAGTAGAATTAATAAAAACAAACCCACTTGTAGGTGTGCAGTAGACTAAATCATGTATTCCAACAAAAGACACGTTCTTCCTCTTCAGCTGCTCTCTTGTAAATAGGGCCTTTTTCAGATGATATTGTTAGTTAAGGTGTGGCTAAATTCAATCAGGTCGGGTCTTAATCCATGTTTCTGGAGGCTGGATGAAGAGAAGAAATTCAGATGCAGCTAGAAAAAGACACAGGAAAAAGCCAGAAGTCAGTGTCAACCAGAAGAGCCAAGAGAGAAGGGAGACAGAGATGCAGATCCGTGGACGCTAAGGGCTGCAGTCAGCCAGCCCCAGAACACGGCAGGCTCCGGCGAAAGCATGGCCTTGCTGCACCTTGATTTGGGACTTCTGGCTCTGAAACCGTGAGCCCATAAATGCTTGCTGTTTAAGCCAACCCTCTGAGTGGTATTTGTCCTAACAGCTCTGGCATAACTAAGACAAAGTCCATGCAGTGAAACTGCAGCATACCAGAGATTAAAAATGTTTGAAACCACCAGAGAAGACAGAGAAGTCTAAGAGAGTTTACCACACATAGAGTGTCATGAAAGAAGCACTAAAGGATAGCTGTCAGGGAGAGGGACTCGAACGCATAACGAAGGCATGGAATACAGGAGCAATGATGAACAAAGGAATTGGTAAATAGCAGGTAAATCTAAACAAACATTGTCTAGGAAAAGATAGCACAACAATTAGCAAATGCCATCCTTAAAAATATAAGCATTATGCAACTTTTCTGGGATGCCCCCCTCCTGGGTTTATCATATGTCTAGTTGCCCAAACCATAAACAACTGACTCTTCCTTCTCTCTGGCATTCTTCATCTCAGACATGACCAAGTCATACTAATTCTATTTCTACGGGGTCTTGAAAGCCTCTGTCAGGCTCTAAAATCTCACACTTGTCATCAGCTTTTGCCATGCTATATATTTACTGTATCAGGGATATTGGAGAATTCCAGAAGAGAAGGCATAGCCCCATCTCTTTAAAAAAATTTTTTTAAAAAAGAATAAACAGAAACCAAAACCAAATCAAGGCACACAGAAAAGTTTCAAATTATAAGGTGACATAACACAGATGGGGTAGGATCAAAGTCATCCAATCGAACTTCCTGCATCTGCACTGGCCGTGTGCCTGCTGCCCACCTGAAGTGGAGGCAGTGCCGAGGACCTGAACGGCTAGTCTTCTGTAACTTTGCCCTGCGTATACGACAGGCAGTCCAGCAGGTGCTGCCGCTGTTGTTTCGTGCCATCTAATTTGGGGCTGGGACGCAGACGTTCTCGCTTTCAACCTGGCTGGACATTAATGCGCTGCACTCGTGGGCCAGTCCCTAATGCTCGCTCTGGGTCTCTGATTCCTCGCGCGTAAAATGAGGGGGTTGCACTAGATGTTCTGCGAGCTCCTTGGCTTTAAGCACTCCTTGCAGATTGGTCATAGACATTCCTCACCATTTCAGGC
The DNA here is from genome assembly GCA_026826555.1 of Tolypeutes matacus. Taxonomy (NCBI): domain Eukaryota; kingdom Metazoa; phylum Chordata; class Mammalia; order Cingulata; family Chlamyphoridae; genus Tolypeutes; species Tolypeutes matacus. The sequence continues at coordinate 20,521,192 of JAKSZT010054335.1, read as the reverse complement.
CATAATTTCTACCTTTCAAAGGTGCAACAGACAACAAAAATTGCTGCCCTTGTCCCCAATATACACACAAAAGAATGTGCAATTCATCCCCTGAGAACATCCTTGGTTGCCCCCTAGGACTGCCTGGTCTAGGGGGCTGGTAGCAATGTTCGGGTTGATCGAAATTCTTTGGGACCCTTGGAATGGTTCCCACTCTTCAAGGTGCAATATGACCATGGGGTTGAAGCAAAACAGTCGATCCTAGAGAGAGACTACTAAAGACCACAGGTGGGTGATAGGCACAACGTCTGCTCTGTGCTGCCTGCAGGGGTGTGCATTTAGAAGGCGTCGGTGCGGGAGTCACCATTTGTTTAGGGAAAATGTATTCCATTCTCTGGCACCACCCCCTACCTCTGCCCTCCATAAACAATGTACAGCAGAATTTTCAGTCTTAAAGTCCTTTTGTAGATGTAATGCATGTGATTGTGGCCAAGTTCTTTCCTTGACCCTGCAGTCCTCCACAGGATTAAATGCCGTTTTATTGGGCTGTGATGGCAGTTATGATTGCACAGGGCGCTGAAGAAGAGAAATGATGACTGAGCTGCAGATTGAAACTCCATCTCACCACTTTTTAGAAGCTCCATTATTCAAGGACCAAGTGCTTTTCTCAGGTTTTCTGTTTGACATTCTATAGCCATTGCCTCAGCCTAATTATTATTCATCCAGCTATCTAATTCTAATTTTATCATTCAGTAATTAAGCTTCTTCTGGCAGCATGCTATTTTGCCGTAAAAGGAAAATATTTCCTTTCCCATTTTCAAAATTGGATGAGCAAGACAATGAAAGGTGGACGTGGCCACTTAGTGCCACATTTCTTTCGATCAATGGCTTTTCTTATAGACTTCAAGAACTGGGAGACTACTCCAAAACAAAGTTATTCAGGTATAAAAATGTTCAAAGCCTTTTCTTTTCTAAAAAGTCATAGTAAATCAGAAAATATTGATCAGCACTTAAATCACTGTTTCACAGTTAAAGAACCAAAGGGAGAATGAACAAAATTTTCTCAGCAATATGTACTGCGACTTGATAGTACGATGTGCCTGAGAGGCAGCAACTGCCAGTTGTTTTCACATGACCCAATGTCATCTTCTTCCTCACCCCTAGAAGCCTGATTGTGTTGGAGGTGGCAAGTTACCTAGCTAAAGAACTGCATTTCCCAGTTTCCCTTGCAGATAAGGATGACCAAGTGACAGAGATGGGCCAGTGAGAAGTAAGTGGAAGTTGTTGGGTGGGGCATCTGTAAAAGCCTCTCATAAGAGAGGTGGATTCAGCTGGAGGTATGTCCTTGGCACTTCCTCTCTTTCTTCCTAGAAAAAGAACTTGATTGCTGGAGCAGAAGGAGCCTTTCTGTGACATGAGGGAAAAACCAAGAAAATTGCAGAGACCTCAGCCCTGATTCCCTATAACCAGGGAAAACAACACCAGCACCTGCTGACCTCTGAACTTTTCATTGTGATTGAAAAATAAATCCCATTGTGGTTTAAGACATTCTTATTTGGCCTTTCAATTCCATGCATGCAGGTATTTGTTTATTGTCTCTCCTCACTAGAATGTAACTGCACAAGGGCACCAGCATTGTCTGTTCATTGCTGTGTATTACGTCTGATCGATAGCAGGCCCTTAATAATAATCTGCTGAATATTGAGTGAATGCAGCTGAATTCCCTACTGATACAATCTGCTAGGCAGTAAAAGCTAAAATCTGTCACCAAGTCTTCTCCCAGGTCACTTCCCACTCTCAGAAGGCACTAAAAAGGCAATTTCCCTGACACATTTAAAACTCTTCATTCAAACCTCCTTCATGATCTACCTACTTAGGAGCAAAGTTTAGCTAGTTATTGATCACCTCTCATCAGCACACCTCCAAAATATGTAATCAGAGAGTAGAGGGGAGCTGTGGATATCACCCCCAGACAAAAAGTCACCTGCCCACATCTAGGCCACAAAGTCCAGGCCTGGGCCAGGCCAGGCAATCCTGGCCCTAGGAAGGCTGGTGGTGGCCCACAGGGGCTTGGAATTCAGGCTGATCCCTGTGCTGTGTCCCTGGGGACAGCTGTCACAGTTGCTCCTACGCTGGCTTGTGTCCAGGCAGACACATCAGGGATCCTGCTCCTGCCGCCTCCAAAATGGAGGCAAGCAGGTGAGGCTGGGCTTGCTGCATCTGCATGGTCAGCTCCTCAAGTTGCTTCCCTGTCCTGGGAAACCATACTTGGGATTCAGTCCATCCACGTCCACTTCTATTTAAAGTTTCTCAGTAGGCTGCTTCTCGTCATTTAGTCACTGCACCCTCCTTGCTTGTTTCCATCCTTTGTATGGATATCCTAACCTGGGATGACCCACACTCACTTCCCACTCAAATTCTCCCACCTCTACATCTAAATCATTCTGACTCACAAAAGGATAAGAGACAAGGGGGCTCAGAAAGTGAAGCTGGACCCAGTTGCCTTCGAGAGTCCTAATAATTCACCATGATCCATTGCAACTGCCGCTGGGAGAGGTGTCCCTGCTGTTTGTCACCAGATGTCACAGGCTGGAGCTGGTGGGAGTGGAGAGGGCTCCACTCGGCCATGATAACATCTGTAGAGAGCCCCTGAAAGCCCCTTGAACTGAGTGAGGGAGCACGTGAAGTGGAAGGCAGAGGAAGCTACAAAAACATTTATTTAGGTCAGGTCATTGTATCATCAACGTACTCCCAAATACAAAGATAGGAACTAGAACAGATTTTAATGGAACTTTCTATTTTTCCTTCTTACTGGAGGAGAAAACATGGGCAATTGACTCGATCACGTGCGTTATTGGGTATTGTGGTGCAGCAGAGATTGTGTTGTGAAAGCCTGTTTGTAGGAAGCAAGAATAGCTAACATTTATATGCTGCTTTATGGGTTTGCAAAGCATATTCGTATTGGTTTCCTGGACTCTTCACGTGACCTCTCGGTTTCTCAGTTTACTGATCTGTGGATGGGGGATAGTAATGCTTTCCCTGCAGAGGTTTTCTGAGAATACCATGTATGAAGTTTGTAGCACAGGGCATGGCACAGAGTAGGTCTTTAAAATTGGGCTCTTCAACTTCCCACTGTCTCCACGCCGTTCCCCATGTCCTCTCAAACACCTGGGCCATGGTAAGCCAAATGCCCTCCTCCCTCTGCCATGAAGGTTTCCTCCAGGGAGTTGCCCGGCCCTGGTTCTCCCTGAGGACACAGTTTCCCCAGCTACACCCTTCGGAAGGGTGTGTGTCAGGCCGGGGTGCCCAGTGGGGACTGCTCTTGCCCTGGCCTTGGGTGCCAGGCCCCTGGTGACCCACCCCATGCCCACCCCAAAACCGCCATCCCTCTGCAGATGCTGGTCCCTGAGGGTGCAGTGCATGGCTCACAGCCTCCTCTCCCCCAGGTCCTGCAGGGGCCCCAGCCCTTGGCGTCTCACTTCCTTCTCCTTACTCCACTCACCCACCTCCTTGGCCACTCTGGATTTTGTCGTTACCTAGAATTGGTTGCTGGAGTTCCCAGTTCAAATATGCCACTCATGAAGCTTGACTTGCACCCCGCTGCAGCCCCTTGGCCTCGCTGAGGTCCCCTGCCACCCCACCCCACCCCACGACTTGATCCCATTCTCCCTGGCCTCTCCCTCCCCAGCTAGCCAGGGACCCATGGCCGAGCACATCAGCAACTCTGACAATATCCTTAACTCCCACAGTCCGTGGCAAGCCCTGCATGCAAACCACCCTCAGAAGGAGGCAGAGCAGCTGCCTTGGCCGCCGAGGCTGTGGGAACTAAATGGAACTTCATTTCCCTCTCCTTTCCGGGTGGGTGACGCTGCAGCACCCTGAAGAAGGCCTGCCCCTGGGCTGCTTTAGAATGGCCGCCCCACGTCCTAAAACAGGATGAAGTCTAGAAAGCAACGGGACTGACAGAGCTGGCCTCGGCTCAGAGCTTGATGGGAAGGCACGTGGCTGGGTGATGACGGATTTCAGTTTGAAGCTGCCACGTGCGAGGGAGTCTTCCGCGAGCTGCTGGCTCCCTAGGGCCCCTCGTGGCTGCTGCGTGGTGGGCTGGGTGCCCGAGTCTCCACAATGTCAGAGCTTAAAATGTTGGCTGGTCTGTCTTTTAATCAAGTAGTGAGCTCTTAAAAAACGGAGCCACTGGGTGTTTCGCTAAGGAGGCAGAGCAATGGGTGTCTCTGGCTACCCTAACCTCCCAGTTCAAAGAGGATTTGCTCCTCCTTTATGCCTTGGGGAGGTCCCTGTTCCCCAGCCCCAGCTTAAATAGCCAGCTAGCCTCTGCCCTTGAGAAGAGGGGCTGCCGTTCCTGCTCCTGAACACGCACCTGAGCCCCTGCCGATTTAGGGGTGCTGCCTGCTGATGTCTGGCAGGAGGGCTGCAGGGGTGAGGACGGGGGAGGGAGAACGTGGGTAGCCAAGTGAAACAGGGCACAGCACAAGGGCTTACACGTTCAGTGGGGGTCTAGATAACCTTTCCAATACGGGCCTTGAGGTGGGAGGTGAAGAATGTTGAGCATGTAATCTTTGATTTGGAGCTCACAACCACAGGTCTAAGCTCTATTTCCTGCTGTCCCTCTCAAGCCAGATGCTGGAAACCCAGCCACACTCAGGCTGCCCTCTTCCTAGGAGGCCAACACCTGGCAATTTCCTTCCATCAGAAAGGGAGGCTTGGCAACCGTCTCCTGCCACTGCGTTCACAGCCACTAAAGCATGGTGAGGATCCAGGAACCCCAGTATCCATGGTGTTCCACTTCTCAAATCTACCCAAGGGAGTAAATATAGGGAAAAGAAACAGGGACACAGTCTGCTCAGTTTGCCGTCTTTTCCACTGGCATCCCTTGGGTACCATGCCCCCCACCTCCAGCCAGAGGCTAAAGCTTGGTTTCCCTCCTGTCTCCAGCCAAGCCCATTTCCAGAAGCTGGTTCCAGTGCCCCGTCTACCTCGTCTATTCCCAGACAGACTTTTCTGGATATGATCCAACGCTGCATCAGCCATCCCACCATCTCCACTCTGGGCATCTGAAGCCTTGCCCCATTGTGCCTCCTCAAGCACACACTCTCACTTCCTGCTCAGAGTCTGACTGCAGTTGCTGTGCTTCATTTTGTGCTTGATTTGTGATTATTAATGCCCCCTCCGGGGCCCACCTCCTTCCCCTTCCCTTCTAGCTCAGCTCCCTGCCCCTTGCTCCAAGTGTGCCTTGTGGCTCGGAGGAGAATGACTTCCTGTTAGACTTCCGAGGGCAGAAATCAAGATTGTTATGACACTAAAGTTGTGGGGAACCCCAGTACCTGTCCAATTGTAGGCACTCCACACACTTTTGCTGAATAAATGGATCTTATTTGCTTTCTGGGAGCCATTCCTAGAAGTCTTGATTGAATATTCGGCTCGATGGCTTTGGGCTGACTCAGAAAACTATGCATGTCCTCAGATGTGTCGGCCAGCTCCTTCACTACATAATTAATGCATCCTACACTCCAGCTAGACAGCATTTCCCAAACACTGTTTTTATGATGTGGCTCCTCTACTGAGAAACCTCAGTGGCTCCTTTTTCAATGCAGCATCCAAGGCCATCCACAAACCTGCCTCTCTCTTTTTCTTTCTCATTACCAAGCTACATAGAGCCTTCATTCCAGCTAGACCGGCATCCTAACTGTCCCTGAATGGGTGTGCATTCCTGCTCTATGCTTCTGTAACTGGGCAAGACTTTCTGTACCACATTATTGCCTGTAAACCAACTCCTACCCATATGTCAAGGTCCTACCCAATGGATCCTTGGTCTATGCCTTCCTCCCTGAGCATTCCAATACACAGTAACTCTGTCCACCCATGGTATCACGGAACTGCTATTCACTGGACACTGAAGTACATGCTGATCTGTGATGTCACTTGTATTGGTGCCATGGATTATTTAATCCCATGTGTGCAATCTTGCCCACCCTAGCTAGACTGTAAAGCTCCTATGCTCTATCCTCTGTGTCCACACCCCCATGGTGCCTAAATGGGACAGACAGTAGCTGCTTTCTGATAATTGGTTGAATGAATGATTGAAAGGCCAAGACTAATCTTCCTCTTCTCCTCTGATGGGTTGAGCAGGCAAAGCCTGCTAGAAGGAAGAGAGAGTAGACGGACATCCTGTCTGTGTGCCTTGGAAGCGGCCTAGGTGGTGAGGATGACTGAGACACATCCTAGACTGAAGAGGGTGGAGGCAACCCGCTTGTGAGCTGAGATAGCTGTCACCATCACCCCACATGGGTGCAGCCTGGACAGCAGTCTCTTGTGCGTGCTGGAGCAGGGCTGTGCAGGCTGGGGCTTGCTGGGAAGGAGAAGAGTGCCTCAGAGGTAAGTCATGCAGACTGGAGCTGCCACAGCCACCGGGGCTCCTCTCAGTAAGCATTAGTGCATCATGTTTTAAAGATCCTGTTAAATGCAGATTTATCTTCTACTCAGAAAACACGATCTGTTGCTTCTGCTTCAAACCAGCTGGTTTCCTAATATCTATGGACTGCCTATCTTGCAGGAATGAATCTCTAACTCTCCTTTGGCAAATGTCTCTAACTGGCATTTCTGCATCTAATGTGCATTATCCTTACACAGCAGAATTGATTTCCTCTAGAAGCTGATGGTGAAAGAACACGTGACGTGTCATGATACACATTATCACTATTCTTAATGTGCTCATGCTGCTGGCTATGGAAAACTGAGAAGGTTCTGGCTCAGACTTGGAGTTTCTCTAGTGTCCCAGTAGATTATGGACTAGGATCTTTCCTCTGAGATTGTAACAGAGAGCTAATTGTCCACCAATGTCCAGTTTTGCCCATTTACTTGGTAAGAGAACCCTTGATTTTTAACTGGACACACACCTTCTTGGCATAGATATCATGTTTTCAGCCCCCTTTGGAGCTAGATGTGCTCAGGTGACTAAGTTGTGACCAGTGAAGTGTAAATGGAAGTGTCACGTGTGACTTCAAGTTAGTGTCCTTAAAGTAAGAAAGTGTGCCCTTGTCCTTCCCTTTTCTTTCAATTTCCTGCATTTGGGAATGTTAGCACGATGTCTGAAGCTCAAGCAGCCATGTTGGAACATAAGGCAGGATGCTGAGGAAGCAGCAAGGTAGCTAGATAGGAGCCTCGGTCCCCAGTTACTGGGAGATGACATGCAGACCCCGTGTGTCATTTATAGGAGACAAATTTCTACATTGTTTAAGTCATTGTTATCTTGGGTTGTCTGTCAATGCAGCCAATCCTAATTCTACATTGTCCTGGTTGTTCTGTCTGATCCACCCTGAATCTAGGCGCTGCATCTCTCAGCTCCCTGACCTCTGACTTCTGTTTGGGTTTAGCCAGTAGGTGGCATTGGCAGGAGATTGGAAGGTGGGAGGAGAAAGTGAGACAGAGAGGGATTTTTCCTCCTGCTCCCTTCATTTCACTGCCTTGATACCAGAAGCATTTGCTCCTTTGTTCTACAGCTCTTGCCAGGATGCCTCTCTCACTAGGCTCTAGCAACACTATTTTCCCCTTTTTTCTCTTCAGGCATATCAGTGGCAATGACTTCTCTTTATTGTTAATCCCTGGGTTTAAGGGATGATTTATTAAAATTTATTTTGCAAAAGCTGATTAACTTATTCTCTCTGCCTCATTTGGCCACTATTCCTTTCAGACCTTCTAACTGCTACTTGGGTTAAATTTATAAACCCATATTTGCTCCTGTCCCTGATCAGAATCCCACTGCAAACTGAGTAGGACCATCCTCATTTAGAACAACCTGCAATGCCTTTCACCACCCTGTCTCTGCTAATCTCTCTAGTGTCAACTCTAGCCACACACCTTTTGCTATAGCTACCATAAGTGTACATATGTGCAAGCTTTCTGTCACCTCATCGCCACTCTTATGAAACTGAATTACTCTTTGGTTGTGTTCTCCTAGCGCTTTATACATGCCTGTATCTCCCGAAAAGCACAGAGTCTCCCTCCTTCCGGGCACCTTATTCCTCTACTTACACTCTGCTTTAGCTGCACAGTTCTATGTGCAGTGCTCTAGATGAGCCGTGTCTTCTTGTCTCAAGGTCTTTGCACATGCTGTTGTTTATGCATTAAATATTCTTCCCTACTCCTCTCTCCTGGCAATTAATGCCTTAAGATTTCAGCTTAGACATCACGTGTTCCAGAAAGCTTTCCCTTATATCACCCTCATCCAAAGACAGTTACAACTCTTCCTTCAAAAGGCTCCCGTAGTACCTTATATTTACTCATTATATTTCTCTATGTTTACTTGAATTTAGAGCTTATATACCCCTCCATATTGTAAATCTCTTTGAAGACAAGGACTGAGTCTTGTTCTAACATCTATGACAGTGAATGGCACATAGTCACATGGGCTGAATATGACCAAAATGCTCCTGCTGGGATGAGGTGGAGAGAAAATAGGGATACTGTCCGTGGTCCTGAACAAGCTCAGCTGGCTAGGGGCAGACCACTGTTAAAACTCTCTGGCAAAAGAGAAACCAGGTTGTGGACTATGGTGTGGTAGAGAGAGAGAGAAGAGAGTGCTAGGCAGTGGCTTAGCCACTCCCCAGGAAAACAAATAGTTTTGATATCATATCCAAATCTTTAGGACTAACAAGAAATAAATCGCAACTGGGAATGGATGAAATAGTGAACATCCGAAGGAGAGTAAGGGTTGTGTGTACAAGTGTTGAGCAAGTGTCAGCTTGAACAAACACATCCACATGATGCCTGCTAGACAGGAATGGCAAGACTGAAGTGATGTCAGCTATTCTTAAGTAATAATAGTTTATGTTTGTTTTTATTTTCCTCCTTTTAAAAATATCAATTTTTTACACTGACCATAAAAATTACAGTTTATGTTTCATAATCTGTGTAGGTGATTTGTGTGTGTGTGTTTTGTCACTTTATCATGTCATCAATAGATAACTCAATGAGAGTCAAGTCACTCTCCCATTCTCTGAGATTCTTTTTTTCCATTTTCTCAAAATTTCAACACCCCCTCTCCATTCCTCACTCTCAGCTAATGACCTTATTCCACGGAAAAATTAGAAACAATCAGAAAAGTACTCTCTCATCCTCCCACTACAAAATCTGCCAATATAAATTGCCTTTGCACATTCACTCCTCCTTGGTGGAAGATTTTTCCACCTGCTTACTTAAAATCAAATCCTCTAGATCCCATCTCCTATCATTTATCTGAGGACTTTGCTCCAGAAATTATGCCCTTTCCTGCATTGAATGTTTTCCTTCTACTGGACCATTTCCTGTGCACCCAAATGTGCTCTAATATTTCCTGTCTCTTAGAAACCTATCCTTCTCTAGCTACTGTCCCATTTGTCTGCTCTCCTCATAGAAAAGCTTGAAGTAAGTGGTTATGCTTTCTGTCTCCATTTTCCCTTTTACCCATTCCTATCAGGCTTTTTCCCTGCTTTCCACACTCCTACTGTCACTCTTTTGTGGTCATTGATGATCTCCACATTGCAAATCCAATGATCAGTTCTCACGCTTCTTCTTTCTTGATCTTTCTCTGGCATTTGATGGAATTGATTGATTCTTCCTTCTTGAAAAACTTTCTTCACTCAGGTTTATTTAAGTTTTTCCTGGTTTTCCTTCTACCTCACTGGATATGCCTTCTTAGCCTTCTCCATTGGATCCTCCTTCCAAACCTTTAAAGGGAGGATTATCTTTGGATATTTTCTCTCCTCTATCTATGCTCATTCCCTTGTGATTTCATTCAGTTCCATGGCCTTAACTGCCTTCTAACTAGGGCACCTCTCAAATGTCATTCTCCAGCCCCAACCTCTCTCCTGAGAAAAGGTACATATATCCAATTGCGAACTTGACCTCTGTATTCATAAAACTGATAGGCAGGGTAACTTCCCCTTCCCAGTCTTCACACAGCGTTTCTAATTTATGGCTGTTGTCCCTGTTTAAGTATAAATAGCACTTCTTCCACTCTTAAAAGTCTCCCAGTTTGGACAGCGTATTATATGGTTACCTGTATTAATTAAAAAACTAATTACCATGAATTTAGTGGCTTAAAACAACACAAATTTATTATCTTATAGTTCTAGAGGTCAGAAGCTTGAAATGGGCCTTGCAGGTCTAAAATCAAGGTGTCAGCAGGGATGCGTTCTTTTCTGGAGGCTCTAGGGGAGAATTGTTTTCTTGCCTTTTGTACCTTCAAGGGGTTACTCACATCCGTGACTCCTTCTCCATCTTCAAAGCTAGCAACGGCCAGCCGAGTCTTTCTCACATCACATCACTCTGACACTGACTCTTCTCCCTCCTTCTTCCACATTTAAAAGACCCTTGTGATGACATAGGGCCCACCTTAATAATCCATAAAGAGCTCCTAATCTTAAAATCCACTGATGAACAACCTCAATTCTATCTGCAACCTTAATTCCCCTTTACCATGTAAGGAAACATAACCACGGGTTCTGGAGATTAGGACATGGATTAATTGGGATTAGGCTTCCAAAACCAACAGGTCCCATATTGGCTCTTGATTTTTCCCCAAGCCTTCTCCCTCTGAGTCTGTCCCATCTCAGTAAATGATATACACTTAAGCCAGTTGCTCAGGCAGTCATTCTTGAATCTCTTTCTCCTCAGGTTCTCCCTACCTCAGACCCTCCACATGTGTGGTTCCCTCAGCCTGAGACACTCCTCCCCCGTGAACTTGTACTACTCTCTTCCTCACAGCATAGGACTGTGCTCAAATAGCATCTCCACAGGGAGGACTGATTTCCTTGGCTATATGTCTAAAATATACTGGCCCTCTGAGTGGCATTCTATATTAATTCACTTATTGTCTTTCACACTGGACTGTAAGCTCCCCGAGAGCAGGGACTTGGTTTTGTTTGTCCTCTTGTCCCCAGTGCCCAGAACAGTGTCTGTCTCAGAGTAGCCACTCAATAAATATTTATTGAATAAATCAAAGTTCCTGGCAGCTACACACTTATTCATTTATTTTCCCTCTTCTGGGAACTTTGGGGTGGGGTGGGGGCATGTGCTGTCCATGCATATCTTATTTGAGCTTCATGCTTAGTAAAGATTTGTTACATGCATGAAGATTTCCCATGCCCAGAGTGCCTTGCTTTCAGCCAGCCAAAAAACCATCATAAAAGTCCTTGGTGGGGGCACGACTAGTTTCCTTGTTCCTGTGCACGCCATGTCTGGTTCCCCAAGCGCCGCTGCTGTGAAGAAAGTGGTTCAGCAGCTCTGGCTGGAGGCCAGGCCCAACTGCGTGAAGGTTTCCCAGGCTGCTGCAGACTTGAAACAATTCTGTCTGCAGAATGCTCAACATGATCCCCTGCTGACTGGAGGATCTTCAAGTACAAACCCTTTCAGACCCCAGAAAGTTTGTTCCTTTTTGTAGTAAAATTAATCTTTCAAAGGTTTTCTAAACCACTTTTCATGAACCAGTGAATATTCAAAGGAGGGCTAAATTTGAAGCCTGTACAAAAGCTTATCCCTATACCACATGTGCCATACTATACAAATTTCTACTTTTGTCAGTCTTTAACATGTACCTCTCTGAATTTTCGTGAGTTTCTGTTTCACAAGGGTAATTATTCTATAACAACAGCATACAATAAAAGGCTTAGTGTAAAGAATTGTTTCTTGCTTTTTTATTGGTATTAACCTGTTCTGAGCAGCTATGATAAATGGCAGTTTTCCCACTGTCATTAAGGAAGTGTACGTTTTTAGTGTGAATGTTCCTGCAACTCTTGTCACATAACCTTATGTCATACATTTGCAAGACTACTAGGGAATTAAATGCAAGTTACAAACCTAAAAAAAGAAGTCCTTGGTGGGATTTGTAAGCTGTGACTAGTTCAAAACCTGCTTGAGTCTCTTTGAAATTAAAACTCATAGTTCCACCCCACATCCACAATCATATAATGGCTAACCCTTAAGTAGGGTTTACTATGTGCCAAGGACTGTTCTAAATTCTTTACATGAATTAATTCATTTAGTCCTGGCAGCAACCCTAAGAGGAGGGAATGGCTATTATCCCCACTCTGTAGATGAAGAAACTGAGGCATAGAGAAGTTAGTATAGTAACCCATCAAAGGTGTCACATAGGGAAGGTGGTAGAAACAGGATTTAAAGCCAGGTAGTCTGCTCTAACTGAAGCCCGGGCTCCGGGGAGAACCTCTCATATGCTCAGAGGTCAGCGTGGCTCTTTTACTGTTCGTGAGCAGTAACAGATGGTTTGCTCATCAGATCTAATTTCACCTGTGTTACACACAGGCTGTGCTACACCTTTCATTATTTCCTTTGAGGATATCATATTGCAAAGCTAGTTTCTCCCCAAGTGTCTACTCTTGCTTACGATCATTCTCTTAAGGAAGAGAAATTGGGAGAGCAATATAGCCTGCTTTGACTCCAGGGATAGCCGGAAGGCTGGGAATCCTCAGGGGGCTGCTGCCTGCTAACTTCCCCACAGGAGAGTTTGCTATGGGGAGCGATTCTATCCTTAAGTGAAATTGCTTAACAACGAGGCTGGTCTCACCCAAGGTCCTTAGCTGGCTTGGAAACACTCTTATTCTTTTCTAGAAACTCATGTAAAATTACTGCTAAAAGGATAATCATATGCTGTATTTAACACATGGTGGTTAAGAGACAGGATGTAGCATATGGAGCGGCCAGCACATGGCTTTCATGCCACGCAGATTGGGCTAAATTTTGTCTCTGCCACTTACTCCAGTGTCATCTCGGGGGAGGCCATCGACCCCTTTGAACCTCAGGTTCTTCATTCCTACACTTGAACTGTCGTGGACATCGGGAATAATGGAGGGAACTCAGGTAACTGTTCTTTTAAAGAGAGGGAATCAAGTTATTTAGAGCTAAACTTTCATCAGGCAGTGGTGACCATTTTAATTGACCTAAGCATTTAACACTTGAACACGATGGTCAGAACGGAAAACAAAAGTCATGCTCCTTGGGCTCCCAGCATCTCCCCACCTCTCACTCTGTCTTAAACCATTTACTATGACATCCCAAGTGTTTTTGGAGTAGCAGAAGTTATCCCCTTTTCCAAAGGTGACAAAAATGACAGACGTCCACTATCTCTGATACCAGCCCACATGAGCTGTAGCCAGTCAATGCAGATATCAATTCCAGATCAGTTCTTTCACTCCGTGTGTGGTACATTGAATTAAGTATCCATAACTAAGAATTATGTACATCTTAATCCATGTTCCCATGGGTGTGAACCCATTAGAAATAGGACCTTTGAAAATGTTATTTTTAGTTAAGGTGTTCCCAACTGAATTGGGAAGAGCCTCAATCCACATTACTGGAGGCCTTATAAAGAGAACCAAGAAGTTACAGAACTGTGAAAGGAGAGGACATCATCATGTGACGGGAGGCAGAGATGTGAGTCGGCAGGGATTGCCGGCAGCCAGCATCAGAAGGCTAGACTGGGAGAAACTCAGCCTCGTTAATATCTTGATTTTGGACTTCTTCTAGCCTCAAAACCATGAGCCAATTCCCGTTGTTTAAACCAATCTACTGCGTGGTATTAGTCATAACAGCTCAGGCAAATTAAGACACCATACGCTGACAGATACATGCCATTATACATCTCCCATAGCCTCAGAATTGTGTGGAATGTAAACTATAGCGTGAACTATGGTGCATGCTCAATTGCAGAGCCCCAGGATGTTTGTCAATTGCAGTGAATGTGCCACACTAATGAAAGACGTTGCTTATGTGGGAGGGTGTGGTGGGTGTGGGGAGCGGGGCATATGGGAATCCCTATATTTTTTGTGTAACCATTTGTGCAATCTAAGTATCTTTTAAAAAATAAAAATATATATTAAAAAAAAAAAAAGACACCATGCTTTGAATTGCTCCATTTGCATGAACTGCCTGGGTCTGGGGTGACAAGGTCCCTCCCTTGGATGGATGTCCCCTTCGATTAGATGAGAGAGGATCTGGGTCGTGGCACTATAAACACTAAATCTCATGTTCCCTTTGTATCCTGAGAGTCCAGGGGAAAACTTCAAGGTGATGATCAGACAAAAGGCTAGCAAAGCCACAAGCAGAGGAAGTACAGTTATCAAAACGGAACTTGCAGGACTGTTCTTGTTCTTTGCGTTTATTTAAATCTCTCCACAAGCAAGGAGGTTATTGAGAGAGAGCCCCTTCCTCTGGGCTTTGTGGAATAAACCAGCAGTCCCCCGAAGGGGGCAGTCCTGTGCCAGTTTGGGAGTGTGTTCAAGCATACCAACACTGAGGTCTGATATAGCCTTTGCACCGGCCTTGGGGGATCGTGGACGCCTCAATCATTCTCCTTCTTACCTTCCTTTGCTCTATAGTATCTGTAGTTGCCTTTGAATGCAGAGAGACTTTTAACTAGAGAATCTGGGTTTCCTATTTCAAAACAATGTCCCCCTCGCCCACCATACGTTAGACTGTGTCTCATCTCAGATTTTTCTGCTTGCTTAATTATTGTTTTCTCATCTTAATTGCTAGCAATAATCTAACTCTAATGTGCTCACTAATGAACACAGCTTAGAAAGTTCCACATGTAAAATCTGTAAGAGTAATTCTTTCATTATCATCACTAAATGTGCCCATATATATTCTCTTTGACATGTGTGGAGGCAGAAGTAATAAAATATAAAATGCCGTGGAGAGAGGAGGAATTATAATGATCACAAAGAGAAAGTCATCTCTTTAGCTTAGACTTATAAAATACTAGAGCTGAAAGGACCTGGAAAGAATCTATTCAAGGCACTCGTTTTCCACAGGAGGAAACTGAGTCTCAGAGATATGCAGTTCTGATTGGTGGGGACACACAATCGCAGTGTGGGAGGAGAGCCAGGCCTCCCGACTCTGCATCCAGTGAGGTTTCTCACTGTGCAGCAGTCAGCCTTTAAAATGCACTTGTGCACCCTGTACCTGACCTGAGCTTTCACAGTGGACCTGGATGCTCACAGCGGCATTATTTACAGAGTGAAAAGGTGGAGACCACCTGGATGGCTGTCTCCGTTTGCCAGGGCTGCTATGATAACCACCACCCAGTGGGTTGGCTTAAATGACAGGGATTTCTTGCCTCACAGTTTTGGAGGCCAGGAGTCCAGCCTCAAGGGACTGACAGGGCTGGCTTTCTCCCGGAGCCCGCGGCGATTCGGCAAACCTCCATCATATGGCGAGCTCCCTCTCCTTGTGTCGGCCCCTCTGGTTTCGCTGACGTTTGGTTTTTACTTCTGTATCCATTTTCCTTTGCTTATAAGGACTTCAACCAAATTGGATTAAAGACATCCCTCACCCAGTGTGGAACACCTTAACTAATAATAACATTTCAAAGGCCCATTTAAAATGGGTTCACACCCACAAGGTGGGGCTGGGACTGGAACATGTCCCTTGTGGCTCAAACCCCAACGGTGGCCAACACTGAGAAAACAGCAATGAATTTATCTTAGGTAGCATTGTATAAGTGTTACATAATTATAATTACACGTTGCATATTATAATTATATAATATATAAACATTTAAATCATATTAAAGAATATCTGATGACATGGCAGAATATTCACAATATAACGTTGAATGAAAAATATCAGGCTTAAAACTGAGTACATATAGCATGATACCAATTTTGTTTCATATATACAGAAAAAGAGGGAAAGGACTACATCAAATATTTATAGTGCTTCTTTTGAGGTGATAGGATGATGGGTGATATTTTTATCTCCTTTTTAAAATTTTTCTTTATTTTATAGATTTTCTACAATATTCATGAGTTAATTCAATTCATAATTAAAACAAAATTGCATTTTTAAGAGAACAAGATGAAATCAAGCCTTAATAACTCAAAAGGGATTTTTCTCAGACTGAGAGATGGCATCTACAAAGGATGGTGAAGAAACTCATAGAAACTTGAGCTATTTGCCCAATTGCTGTTGAATTATTAAATGGCAAAACTTAAGCCTAAGTAAAGAAGACAAGTTTGCAAGCCTCTGTCTCTTACATTTCCTCCCATTATTTCTTTCTTCAGACGATATCCGCCGAGTGCTCAGAGGCTACTGCTCTGAATCGGAGCTATTTGTTGTGGCAGTGCTAAGTAGGTCAAGTGTATCATTTGGTTCTCTGTATGCGTTTGTGTGCACGAGTAGGAGTGTGTGCGTGTGTGCACGTGCATGGGGATGCACATATGTGTGTGTGTGTGTATAACTGAGGTGCAATGCTGGGCCATGCTGGAGCTGCAGAAGAATTAGTTCCAAAGCAGTCCTCTCCCCCCCTAATAGCCCACTTGACTAAAAACGAGATAAATTTAAATTAAAATAACCTCACATTTTATGTGTATAAAATAGATAGTGAAGTAAATATTTGTTGATGATACCGCGGTGGCTTGGAGTTATGTACCCCAGAAAAACATGTTCTTCATCTGAATCCATGCCTCGGAATGGGACCTTTTGATGGGGTTATTTGGTTAAGGTGGGGCCCAAGTGAATCAGGATGGGTGTGAATCCCATTACTAGAGACCTTATGGAGAAGGCCACAGAGAGGAGCTGCCAGGAGCAGCCAGAGGCTGGAAGTCAGCGGAATTCGGAAGGGCCATGTGCGTTCCCAGAGGTAGCCGCCAGCCAGGAGACGCCAGCCGGGGGAGGAAGCAGGCCTTCTAGCCTCTGAAACTCTGAGCCAATAAATTCCTGTCGCTAAGCCAAACCATTGTAAGGGATTTGCTGCAGCAGCCAGGAACCCAAAACAATACCCAGTACTTGTGAGGACATAGCAAAAATACCATATGGCATGAAATTGTACCATCAATTTGAAATTTAGTTGGCCATAACTTTCAAGTGTCATAAAAGTTTATTTAGTCTTTGATCCAATAATCTTATCTCTGGGAATTTATACTAAAGAAAAAACTCAAAAGGAAGAAATAGTAGTAGATGCCTCAAGATAGTCATTCCCAGATTATTTCAAACAGTATAAAATTGGGAGCAAGAAAAGTTCCTTTGAGACAGATTTGTAATAAAATTATAGCTCATCTGGAATGACAATTACGGAGAACAGCAACATAAGGGAATGCTTGTGATATAACACTTTAAAAAGCAGAACATAAAAAATGTAATTAAATGAAATATATGCAGAGGGGAAAAAACCCTGCTATTTATTTTGTTAGAATGGTGGGACTGTGGATTGCTTTCTTTATTTCCCACCTTTTTTAATACCGAAAAAAAAGATGCAAATCACTGCTTCCCTTTCATGAGTGCCCTCTTGACGTAAGGTAGACTGCCTGCATGGTGGGGGTGGAAAGGCAGCGTCTAGAGTCAGATCGCTGGAGTTCGTTAGCCTGGTTCTGCCCCTTCCTGACCATTTTACTTTGGGCACTTTATGTGTCTCTCTAGACCTCTGTTTTCTCATCTGTCAAATGGGGATCATAAAAGTGACTGAGCTTTGGAAAGAAGCCATAAGTGTTTAAATTACCATGGTGAAGACTCCACCTTTGTGGACAAAAGTGTTGGAAGCAAAACCAGGGGAGAGGCCAAAATCAAAGGTGCAAACAAATCTCGGCGTAGAAGGGGGAACTCAAGCTGAAAAGCCAGTGAACGTTGTCTAAAGGCTTATCCACGTTCAGGAAACTGCCTGAGAGCAGCAGAATAGATTCCTGAGACCAGGAGCGAATAGAGTGAAAAAGAGGGGTGGTGGTGGTGAGGCAAGAGCCCAAAGCTTTTCATTTTGCCTGTACCCTTGTCTGTTGATCTATTTGTATATTTTTTAACTTTTGGAAAATTTTAAACCTATTCTAAAGTAGAAACAGTAGTATAACAATCCTTTATGTACCCACTACCTAGCTTCAATGAAATGCATCTGTTTTGTTTATTACCCCATCCGTACTCTATACCCTGGATGATTTTGAAGTAATAATTTTATCCTTTCATCGATAGGCACTTTCGAACAGATCTCTAAAGATACAGGCTCTTTCATTTAATGTAGCCACAACACGATCATCAGACCTAAAATGATGCCGTTTACGGGCCTGCCCCATAGGGAGATGAGGGGAGGGTCTGTTTGAGCGGAGCTGCGTTTGAAGGGCCAGGGCGGGGCGATCTGAAGCCCAGGTCCCCCTTCTGATGCCAGTCCCCTCCCCCGCCCGCAGACCAGGCAGCGCTGAGAACCTCCTCTGTGAACATCCTCCTGGCGGAAGGTGGCCCATTCAGCTCAGGGTGTCATACTACAAAAATCCCAGAAGACCAGACCGAGGGCTCAAATTCTGGAGGAGTCCTTCAAAGAACACCCAAAGCCAACAGCCAACGAGGATGCTGTAGAGCAGGGATTTTCAAACGGTGGTGCAGAGGAGGCGCTGGGATTACTCAGGAGGGAGGAAGAGGAAAAGGATGGCTGGAAAGGCTGGGCTTGGGGTTCCATCCCATTCAACCAGTGACTCTCCTTTTATCTGTCTCATCAACTGGGCTTCTAGAACGCTCTAATAACAAAGAAACCATTCCTTTCCAAAATAAAGATCTCCTGGTGAGAAAGTCCTTTGCTCATCAGCGAGGATCTATACTGAGGTGGAAAAGCATGGAATGGGGAGCCCAAGGCCTGATCCCAGTCTCCCCACCTTTCACTTGTCACATAATCTTGGATTAACCACTTAACCTGAGTTGCAGAATGAGTGCCATACAGGTCTTTTGCATGGATTAAATGAAATGAGCTATGTGGCAACAGGTATTTAATACATTCTAGTGAATACGAACCACATGTACCTGCCAGACTGATGAATTGCCATGTACAGATGCTTACAAGATACTATTTTTCAGGGAATCTGGGAACACAGATTGTCAGCGTTTTGCATTAATGTGCGTGACTCTGTGGCTCTCCCAAGGACCTAATTCTAAGCCTGTGAAATAAACACATCTACGGCAAGCAGATTCCAGTTTGGGGATGAGATGGGGTCAGTGGCATCCTTTAGCCAAGGAGAGACTTTGCCTAAGGAACTGTTCTTGAAACATGATGCAGCCAGAGGTGAGGGAGCAAAGTGACAAGTGTCCCAGATCCTGGGAACATTTGGTGGCCCTGGGAATGGAATTCTCCCCAAATACAGATTATTCTTTTATTGGTATAACCCAAGGAAATGAAACTTACTCAGAGACCTTTCCAAGTGTGAGTCACACAGCCTTCACCAACCCAGGGCCCACGGAGCTCGACTCTCCCAGGGGAACGTTGTGACATTATTGGCTGTGATTCACTGCTGCCTTGCACATATCAAAGAGACAAGACGGTGGCGAGGGGCCCTTTCCTTTTCAGTGTGAGCAGAAAGGTAGGGCACGAGAAGTGCGCGTGATGACGGCCTTTGGAGCTAGCAGGCAGAAGCAGTGCTGAGGTTCTGGAAGGGGGCTTGTCTTTTGCCGAAACACAGCTGAGCGCAGCTGGGACAAGCAATGGCCTCTAATGAATCCCAGCCTCTTTGCCTTTCAGCTCTCCCAAGCAGAGGCAGATGTGCCTAGCTGCATGGATAGTGCTTCTGGATCTTCAGTCAGCCTTACTGTTCCCCAGGAAGCCCATTCTCTGCTTCCCCGGGGGTAGTGGGCTGTGACTCACCCTATAAAATCGCCTTTGCTCTACAGCTCTCTCCAGGACAAAATCCAGCACTTGGTACAAATAAATGAACACTCCCCATCACTCATCATAAAAATGGGAATGAAATGGTTGCCTGACGCTTGTCAGCACAGAATTTTGACTGTGTGAATGTCTTTAATCCTCAGTTGCCATGGAGATGTGGAAATAGAAACCTCCAAATCGGGTATGCACAGGTGAAATCAAAGACGGGGCAGCTGGCTTGAGCGGCTGGTATCCTCTGGCTCCTCTGGCATTCAGCTCAGACTTGGGGACACTCCTGCACCCATTTCAGTCTCCATGTGATGTGTGTTCACACATGGCTCTTCTGTGTTCAGGCCTTGCGATGTGCTCACCAACCCCATCCATCATAAATCTTTCTCTCCTCAGTCCTCATCCTCATTTCCCTCAGACACACTCTGCTGCATTTGAGTGATTTTAACAAAGGTATTTTTTAGGGGTCCCATATGTCTGGAGGGCTGCTGGTCTCAGGTTAAAGCAGTCCCTGGCTCTCCCTAATCTTTTGTCAAATAAAGGATGAAATGAGAGTTCAAGTTCCTCTACAAAACTGTCCTCTGAGGTGGACAATTGAGATAGTTAAGAAGCATATTTCTAGGAGCAGCTGGTGGCGGGAGGACTCTGCCTTGTAGAAAGAGGGTGCAATTTATCAGCTCTTGGAGACTATCCTTTTGATACCAAAGGGCAGTAATGGGACCATACAAGGTAAGAAAAGTGGGCAGGAGCTTTCTGGCGCTCAGGTTACAATCCATGGACCAGGGAACTTGAAGACAGAGAAAAGACAAGGCCTGAAACCTAAATGAAGGTCGACACACCATGGATGGCCGCTAGAGGTTGGCTGGGGGTAAACGGGCTGGCGTGGGGTGGGAGGTACCCCTGTTCATTAAAGGCAGGTGATTGGAGGGAAAGAGAGGCAGTCCTAAAACTGCCTCTCTGGCTCCTAATCTCAAGCCTGTGGCAGCTTGAATCGTGTCCCCCACAGACACGTTCAGGTCCTATCCCCTAGACCTGTGGGTGTGAACTCATTTGTAAATAGGATCTTTGAAGATATCAAGGCCAAACTGAATCAGGGTGGACCTTAATCCAACATGACTGGAGACCTTGTCAGCAGAGGAAATTGGACCCAGTGGAACTAGACGCCACAGGAGAGGAAAGAAAGAGGCAAATGGCCATGTGACAGAGGCAGAGATGGAGTTTCCGCAGCCACCCCCGAAGGCTACAGGTTTTGGAGGAGGCATGGCCTACCAAACCTTGATGGTGGACCCCTAGCCTCCAAACTGTGAGTCAATAAATTCCTGTTGTTGAAGCCAACAGATTGGTAGTATGTGTTATAGCAGCCCTGGCAAATTAAGACAAAGGCCAATCTAATTTAGACTCAGCTTTGTTCTTGTCAGCTGTGGGAGGCCACAGGGACTATTTTCCAAGTATCAAATTCCAAATTCTGTAAAACTGGGCATCATGGAGGGCTGATCCTGGCAGCCCCTGGGTTTGCTTTGTGTTAATGTGGGACTGCTCCAAGGTCATAGAGGTAGGTGAGATATAGGTGAATGATGCTCCTTACCGCAATGCAGAGAGTAATTTAATGGGTTGGATGGACAACCAATGTCCTGGGATGACAGAAAAGGGGTAGGAAAATGCTGAGCATGGTTTCATTGCTGTTCCCTACTTCTACACTTATCCCAGCTCTTCTCCAGCCTGACTTCCATCATCCCATTGGAATTGTCCCCTAGAGGTTTCAACTGCACTTCAGCAACCCACTTGGCCATCCACTCCCCACTCTTTTTTCACCATCCAGCACTGTCCCATCCATGATATGTAACCCCAGTATTCCATTCTCAGATTGACCCTGTCCTTCTATACTTCTCAATTCCTTACTGCTGGTACCTTTCTCCTGTCATCTCATTGCAATGTGAGGTCCTTGGACAAAACAGCATCTCTCTGTCATCAGCTGCTTTCTGGCTTCCTTCCCCATCAACTTAGAGCCCCTACTCCATCCCTGCAATTATCCTCCCCCAATTCCCTAGACCTCTCATCCTTCTATCCTATTTGACCTAAAGAACCCCAGCCTTCAAACCACTAAGCTATGCAACCTTCCCAGCCCTGTACCCAAGGCCCTCAGTCCAGCTGGAGAAGAGCAGGCCCATGCAAATCACTGCTCCCACTTCTTCTGGGCCCCACAAGCCTTGTACACCTCCTTAGTCAGCTCCCCTCTCTGTCCTCCCCAAAATGCTCATTAATTTTACCTATGTGTCCAAAACCTCTACCCCAAGTCTTTCCTCTCTTGATCTTTAGCAAGTTTTTTTCCTATTTTACTGAGAAAATTAAGACCCCAAGACAAGGACTCTTCAAGCATCCCTGCCCACTATCACTACTACCATCAGGGAGTCTTACAAATTTACCCCATCAGCACTCACCTTTCATCTCTTCTCATGGCTCAGGCAATAGGATGCCCTTCACCTGCAAGGGTTAATCTTTCCATCTGTGTCTTGGAAAGCACCCCATTAGTGCTTCCTCCAGGACCTTTGTTCAATTATGTTTTCTGAGGCTGCAACCTTGCCCTCCCTAAAAATTCTTTCCTTACAACCAAATAAACTTTCTTGTCTTTTCCATCTTTAACAAAACAAACAACACTTATCCCAAATCCCCCTCCAGCTACTATTCTCTCTTAAATACATTTCTTTTCAACATGCTACAAACCACTCTCCTGAAATTGTACCCCTTAAATTTTCAGTTGTTCCCGTCCTTTATGTTGTCAACTTTATTAGATACTTTTGTCTCCTTATTTTACTGGACATTTAATACTCTTGTCTTGCATTTAGCTCTTATGATAAGTCCATTAATTGGAAACTCTTCCTTCCCTTGCCTTTGAGACCCCGCTCTCTTCCAGTTTTTCTTCTACCTCTCTCTACTTCTGATAGTACTGCTTAAGTGTTTCTCTTTCTCTGTTAGCTTCTTAAATATCAATGTCTATACCGTTTTCTTTTGGATCTTTGTTTTTCTTACTCTATATACCCTCACAACGTGATCTTTCTAAGCCCATGGTTCTAGCTGTCATTTATATTGTGACACTCCTGAATTCTTGCCTTCAGGTCCAATTACATTACTGAGGATAGAAACTCCTCTAGAAATTCCTTTAGACTACATAGGTATGTTTTATTTTCTTAATTGAGTGGATAGCAGGGTCATGGGATGAGTTGTAGAGAACAGTCTTTCAATCATATTTGAAGTGTTTCTACTTCGTCCAAAAAGGACAAACAATACCAGGTACCAGTAGTTTTAGCGAATAGGATAGAGGCTTGGGATGAAATTGAAGAGGAATAACTGTTCAACTTCTCTCCTTCCATCATAACATACATAACATTCCATAAACAATAATTATGGTTTAGAGGAAGGCTTTAAAACAGGCCTTCCTGTGGAAGTGTGAAGCTCATTTAAAAAAACATCTATTGAATGTCTGTTGTGTGTTAGACACTTTTCTAGATATTGGGGGCACAAAGATGATTAGATTATTTATTTATTTATTTATTTATTTATTTATTTTTATTTATTCATTTATCCGCTCCCCCCCCCCCCCGCTGCTTGTGCTCGCTGGGTCAGCCAACCACGCCGTGCGGGCGGGCCCGCCCTCACCAGGAGGCCCCGGGAACCGAACCTGGGGCCTCCCATATGGTAAACGGGAGCCCCACTGATTGAGCCACAGCCACTTCCCTGATTAGATGATTTAGAATTGACTTCGGCATTCACAGGAGCTCCAAATAAAGAAAAGAGATCTAGGTAAGTATATCACTGATTAAAGTAGAGTTTAATAAGTGCTATAGTACAATGATTATAAATACAGATTATGGAATCAAACTACCAGAGTTCAAATCCCAGCTCTGCCATTTATTATCTGTGTGAACTTGGGAAAGACTGGCATTAGGGGGCTGGGTGCTGGTGATCCTTGGTCCTTGACTTTTCTGTCACATGGAAATTTCTTCAGCCATATTGGGTTAAGGCCCACTCTCATTCATTTGGGTACACCTTAACTAAAAACATCTCCAAAGGTCCTTTTGCAACTGGGTTCACACCCACAGGATCAGGGGTTGGGGTCTGAACATGCCTTTTGTGGGGGGCATGATTCAATCCCCTACAAGAGGAGAGTCTTAGATGCCCAGGGATGGAGACTGCCCCTTACTTCCTGATCATGCCTCTGTCCCTGGTTCTGCTCCCAGTACTCCCTGGAACACCTGTCCCCAACTTTCTGCTTCTGAGATTCACACCAAGCCTGCCTCTGGGATGCATACCTAGAATTAACCTAGTCCACTGCTGCTGTTTCTCCAATAAGCCTTTGTTGCGCCAGACATAATTAACATGGAATAACCAGATTCCTGAGTTATTCCTGAGGATGCTGTGATATAATGGCTCTATGAGAATCATTGGCTGAGGAAGGATGGAGAAGATCCTTGACTCACACATTGGAGAGAGTTCATGGATTAAACACTTTTTGTTTCATCCATAGGTCCTGAATTGGATTGAAAGGAATGAAAGATGATTCTCAATCATTAGGTCACCAGTGATTGAGTTCATGAGGTTTTGCGATTTTTATTAGCTATAATTTCTTACTATACATTGCGTTAATTAATGGATCATATTTTAATTCCATCTTTTTATAAACCATGTTCAAGAAAGCAATAAGAAACCTGGAAACTGTGTTGGAACATGTCTCAAGTCTTCTGTGATGCTGACCTTACACCATTGGCTATGACACTGGGATCTGGCAACTTCCATTGCTCTTTTCTTCTCATTAAAAGGGTACCTGGCATGAACTTAACAAAGCTCCCCAAGTTGATGAGAAGTCAAAAATCAAACTACTATATTGAAGTCCAATAAGGAGAATGATTCTATAAGAACCAGAGAAGATATGAAATCTAGTATTTCAGACTCTGACAAGCTACCCCTCATGGAAAATATCCTAGAACCTTCCAGCAATGGGAACTTCAGCTTCTCTGGTCTCCAGCCACTCACCAAAGGTGCCATGCAGGGGAAATTTTACCTGGTTTTAGTTCTAAGGAGAACTAAACTTCATGTTGTTTAAATGTTACATTTATACAGTAGAATAAAAGTGAGAAATTAATTTCACTGACCGGCGTTTAGTTCCCAAGCAATGGATAGAAAGATGAAGCTGTCTTTTTGAAGAATTTGGAAGGGATTTGAAATTCCCTTACTGGAATGTTGATTTCAAACATGAAAAACTGCTTTGAAATGGAAAGACGTTATTTTGGGTGGGCTGGGTTTCTTATCTCTGGCTTTTTTTTTTTTAATTGAACTTACAGAAAAATTGAAAGAATAGTTTGATGAACATCTGTATACTCTTCACCTAGTTTCACCAATTTTTAACATTTTGTGGTAGACTGAGTTTAAATGCATGTGCTTCTTGATAGTTTTGTTCAAAGAGTTTCTCTAATTGTACAGTTAGAATGAACAGTCCCCACAAGAACATCCTCAGTTCTGACACCAACTGCAAGTTTGAGGGGATCCCCAAACCACCTTCAGATTTGATCGTTTGCTGGAAGGACTCACTATACTCATTAAAAGCCATTAGATTTTATTTTATTACAGAGAAAGGGTACAGATTATTATCAGTCAAGAGGCACATTGGACAGAGTCCAGCAGGGGTCCAAATGCAGGTCATTCCTTCCTGTGGAGTCACCAATGGCATTCCCACATCTCTCTACGAGGCGTCACAAGGTGCACAGAGTATTGCCAACCAGGGAAGCTCACCCAAACCTTTGGTGTCCAGAGTTTTTATTGGGGCTTGATCACATACTGCCCACATGACTGACCTTTAGTCACCAACCCCTCCTGGAAGCCAGGTTAATAACTTTAGCCTCCAGTCCATCCAGAGGTTGAAATGGATATTGCATGGCTCAAAGTCCCCATCATAAGTCACACTGTTAGATTGTCCGGAAACAAAGCCCACAGGCAAATAAAGATGCTGTTGTCCTAGCAGGCAAGACAGTCCATGTACCTGGAGATCACCTCCCAGTAGCCAAGGGGAAAGCCCAAACTTCTCTTTGGTTGAGGTTAAGTCTTCACTACACATTTGGCAATCTGGGTGTTTGTTTATATTTCAGTTACTTTTAAAACAAATGCTTATTGAGTGCCCACAGGTGTCAGAGACAAAATCTCTGTCCTTGTGGAGCTTACCTTGATCTAAACAGACAAGACCAAAAAATAAGTAAACGAATAAATATAGTACAAAGGTAATATCATCTGAGGTAGTAAAAGGACCTACCTGATTTCGTTGAAAACACCTATAAGCCAAGTGACGAAATTTGTTCACTTTCCACAAGTCCGTGGAGGCACCTTGGAGAATCTGTCAGAGGGTAGCTGGAAACCTACTCCTGGAAAGGGTCCTCTCCCACCAGCGGCCTGACTCCTGACAGCGCCCCCTGGTGGTGCTGCCCTTCAATAGCAAACTCAGGAGCCCTGTGGGGAAGGTGGTGAGAAATGCAGGAAGCAGGCTCTGCCGACATCTCCTTGGAGAGGTTTGCCTGAGAAGGGCAGCCAGAGGCTGGCCTGGCAGCCAGAGGAGACTGAGAGGCTCAGGTTGCTCCACACTTGGTCCTGCCTCAATGCCCCGGGACAGCAACAGTAGAGAGGAAGTTATGGGAGGGGGGAGGAGAGGGTGGGTGACACCCCACAGGCCCCAGAAAGGCGAAGGACTGGGAATGGAAGCCCGGGACTGGAAATCAGCCCGTGCAGGAGAAAATCCTCATCCTCTGCCGAAGATACAGAAGGCAGGAAAGGCTGGAGGGAGGCAGTAGCCTCCTTGGTTTGGGGAGGAAAAGCTGTTAAAGTTCAACCATTTTCTCTGTGAGCCAGGAGGCGAGGCCATGGGCTGTAAGAGAGGGGAAGGGTCCCGGGCAGGAGAGTGGAGAGAGCTGGAACGCTCATTGTGGAGAGTTTGAGAGTGAAGGGATTGCTGCCCACACTTGGCAAGTATTTCTTGATTTGATCTCCATGTATCACTTTGAAAAAGGAAAAATAATTAAAAGCCCTGCCCCAGCTCCTCCCTCCTCCCTCCCTTCAGCCTCCATTAAAAGATCAAAGTTCCTGTTCCTGTTAGAAATATACACGTGTAGCTCTGAAGCCCCGGCATGTGTTTCTGAGGGGCCTTTCAGACTCCTGGGGGCCCCTGGCAGGGAGGGACAGCGGCGGGTGGCTGAGCTGGCCACATGACAAGCCCCACATGGAGTAAAGAGTGAGGATGGGAGATTCCAGGGGGCACGGACAGGCTTCCGTTTTAAAATAGAAAACTGCATCCCGGGGGCCTTTTGCCCTGCAGAAATGAAAGCTGATTTGTTAGAAAGGGAAAGACCTGAATGAAGATTGAGTACAGCCTGTGTAAGTGCTTAATTAGGGTGAGTTTTTAAAAAATTCTTATTGTAGCTCCTTGACTCCAAGGTATGAGAAAGCTATATTTATCATCGCCTCCAGGTCCCAGGTAGCTCATTAAGAAGAAAATGAAAGGTTCTAAATTTCAACGACCTTTTCTTCTGCAAAAGCTCTGTAGATTGATCACTAAAGACATTTCCATTTAATTTATTGCAAGCCTTTCCTCCTGACCCATGTGTGGGGAGAGAACTGCTGAGCTTCTGGCTAATGACTTTTGTGGATGAGGAAGGGGGAAAGAAGGGAACTAGGCTACTTTTTTATGTCCTACGATGAACAGAAATTGTGTTTATCGATCTCATTTTATCCTCACAACAACCATATCCAGTAAGAATTTCCCTACTAGCCACCCCGACCCCCACCCCCACCCCCCAGGGAATTGTCTATTTCATATAGGGTCAGAAAACTTACATAACTTGCTTGAAGATCCAGAGATAACAGGAGACGGTTCTGCCTGTCCCCAAAGCCAGTTAGCCTTCAACTATACCAAATGGATTACCAGAGTGGAAAAAGGTGATCTTAAGACAAAACAAAGCAAAACAAAACTATGTGTATGGGATCTTCTGGGTCAGATGAATAGGAAGTCCTTTTGATCTGTAAAGATACTGTCCCAGGGCCTCCGCCAGGTTGGGTGGCATTTCAGAGATGAAGAAGACATACCCCCACCCTGCGGGTGTACAGTGAGCTCTGAATATATCCAGTACCCCTGTGGGGGCCCTAGAACTATGCTGTGGAGGAGACAGGAAGAAGGCAAGCGTCTCTGCCTTAAAGGAGCTTCACTGGGGAGAGAAGGCATTCAGGGGAAATGTCAGAGAACAAGTCAACCCCCACCATTGATCAATTATATTAATTTAGATGTTAATTGCTTTAACACTTAAAGTATGGCATGTCAGTGCAGATTCAGGCTACCGGGTGATGCAGGAAGAAGGAGGTGGGGAAGGCTGAGCTGCTGGAAGACTTTTGTGCAGCAAACGGTTCATGACCACAGGGTGCATAGAGTGGGAGCACGCAGGGACCCCTACCGGGGTCAGTAAGTGTGATGTCATGGGCAAAACACTTGGGCAAGATGTCACGAGACTGGCAACCTAGCCCTGCCTCTGCTACTCACAAGCTGGATGACATTGACTAAATAACTAACCCTTTTGAGTCTCAGGAAGGTTTTGCTGTTTGTTTTTATGATCTAAAGTGAAGTGGGGTAGGCTGAGTCATCAGGACTTTTAATTCCGTGGTTATTTGAGGCCTCTGTAAAGAAAGTAGGAAACTGTCCAGGGACAAGTTTGGGGCCTGAGGGGTAGCTGGGCAAACCTGGGGTAACTGTCTGGACCACCACAACAGATGAGTGAGGGTGGGGGCAGGGGGTACACTGTGGCAGATCCAGCATTTAGATAAGAAGGAGCTTAGGTGTGGCAGTTGGTGGGAAGTAGAGTGGCATCTGCATAGCAAGCACTTATTCACTTCAATTGTAAATTGACCTGTGGTGGCTTGGGAGGGGCTAATGAGAGTTAAGGGGGCTAAAACCCCACACACCCCAACCTGAGCCAACCCCTATCACTGCCACTAGAAAGGAAGCTGTGCCAAGAGAGAAAGCCAGAGGAAGATGGTGGGGTAGGGAGCAGCAGGATGCACTCGTACTCCAGAAATGGCAGGAGGACAGACAGGCTTGCCAGGTACAGTGGAAGTGGCAGGGCTGCAGGGCAGTCACTGCTGGTGGCTGGCAAGGTATGGGAGAGGCAGTGAGGCACTGGTGACCTGAGAGGGAGACCTGTTTTTTTCATTGTTGTTTTGTTTTTTCTCCTCTTCCTTTTATTCTCTCCTTTCTTTTTTCTTTCTCTTCTTTTTTTTCCTTTTCCTCTTTTTTCCTTTCCTTTCTTTTTTTTTTTTTTTTCAGTTAAACATGGGCAATTCTAAAGATTTTAGAATAAGTAGAACCAAGTATCAAAGAAGACCCTTCACAAAAAGCCAACTCATCAAGATAAACAGATGCCTGGACATCAGCAAAAAAATTATGTCATACTAAGAAATAGGAAGATATGGCCCAGTCAAAGGAACAAACTAAAAAGCCAGATGAGATGCAGAATTTGGAACCACTAATCAAATATGTCCACACAAATCTCAAAAAACAATTCAAGAAGATGAAGGAAGAGAAAGAGTATTAAGAAGACACTGGGTGGCCGGCGCGCTAGTGACGTCACCGCCATCAGACCTCTTTCCAGGAGACTGGAGTGGAAGGCCAGCGAGTTGGTCATAATGGCAGGTGAAGAAATTAATGAAGACTACCCAGCAGAAATTCATGAGTATTTATCAATATTCGAGAATTCCATTGGTGCTGTGGATGAGATGCTCAAGACCATGATGTCTGTTTCTAGAAATGAGTTGTTGCAGAAGTTGGACCCACTTGAACAAGCAAAAGTGGATTTAGTTTCTGCTTACACGTTAAATTCAATGTTTTGGGTTTATTTGGCAACTCAGGGAGTTAATCTTAAAGAACATCCAGTAAAGCAGGAATTGGAAAGAATAAGAGTATACATGAACAGAGTCAAAGAAATAACAGACAAGAAAAAGGCTGGCAAGCTGGACAGAGGTGCAGCTTCAAGATTTGTGAAAAATGCCCTGTGGGAACCAAAACCTAAAAATGCATCAAAAGTTGCCAATAAAGGGAAAAGTAAAAATTAATTTTTTGGTTTTGATGTACATATATTCAAAAAGTACATCATTTTTATTGTTTTCCACAAAATAGATAATGACTGTGTGGCAATGCAAAGTGTAAATGGATTTCTTTTTTAATTCATGTATAAAGTTTATGCTTTAAGTTTCTAATGCTATATACTTTTTTTCCAGAGAGATTAAGTTATCTTTATTGATTTTCCTATAGAGAGCATGAGGTGTTTAACATTGTGTTGTATTTTATAGTCATAGTTTACCATCTTTTTTTTGGATCAATAGTTCTTTTTACCATCTTTTTTTGATGAGACTCTTATTTCCTTATATAGATCATTCTTTCATGTATCATTTTATAAACAACTGTGAAATTTAAGTTTAATATTCTTTGTAAACATTTGGTACTATTTTAAATGAATAATGATCTTATGAAATATGCCATCTGAAGACTGATGTTATAAGTCCATGTGTTTTCACTATATAATATTAAGAAAGAATGAAATAACTTAAATGTCCTTTTTTTTGTCTGTGTAGTTATTTCATCATGTTTTCATGATTTTAGGAATTATTGCTTTTTTATAGTCAAAGTGTGAAATTAAAACTTTAAGGTTATACTTTAATTCTCGGAGCTTTGCCTTTATGTCTCATTTAAAATAAAATACATTCTATTTTTGTTTTCTTTTAGATGGAAATGAGGTTGTATGTAGATGGCTGAATTTTGGCATAATGATTATACCCTATTAATAAAGGTTTAAATGTTGTGTAAAAAAAAAAAAGAAGACACTGGGTGAGCATACAGAAGAAATTGTAAATATACATAAAGAAAATAACACAACTTACAGTAATGAAAGGCACAATAGAAGAAATTAAAAATGCACTAGAGTCACACAGTAGCAGATTTGAACAGGCATAGGAAAGAATTAGTGAATTAGGAGCTAGGACATCCAAAATCACAGATAGAGAAAAAATGGAAAAAATTGGGCAGGGACCCAGGAAATTGAATGACAGCACAAAATGCACAAACATATGCATTATGGGTGTCCCAGAGGGAGAAGAGAAGGAAAAGGGGGCGGAAGGAGTGTTTGAGGAAATAATAGCCAAAAACTTCCCAACTCTTATGAGGGACATGAATGTACATGTCCAGGAAGCACAGCATACTCCAAACAGAATAATTCCTTAAAAATCTACTCTGAGACACATGCTAATCAGATTATCAAACACCACAGATAAAGAGAGAATCCTGAAAGCAGCAAAAGGGATCCATCACATTCAAGAGGTGCTTAATAACATTAAGTGTTGATTTCTCATCTGAAACCATGGAGGTGAAATGGCCGTGGTATGATATATTTAAGGTACTGAAAGAGGAAAAACTGCCAGCAAAGTATCTTGTGTCCAACAAAATTGTCCTTCAAAACTGAGGGAGAGAGTAATATATTCATAGATAAACAGAAGTAGAGAAAACTCATCAACAAGAGTCCTGCCCTATAAGAAATACTAAAGGGAGTTCTGCAGGTTGAAAAGAAAAGACAGGAAAGAGAGGTTTGGAGGAGAGTGTAGAAAGAAAGATTATTAGTAAGGGTAACTAAAAGGTAAAAAGAGAAACAAAAATAAGATATGATATATAAAAGCCTAAAGATAAAATGGTTGAAGTAAATACTGCCTTCACAGTAATAACATTGAATGTGAATGTACCAATTAAGAAACACAGATTGGCAGGATGGATAAAAAATACGATCCAGCTATATGCTGTCTACAAGAAATTCATCTTGGACCCAAGGACACAAACAGGTTGCAAGTGAAAGGTTGGAAAATGATTTTCCATGCAAACAGTAGCCAAAAAAGAGTTGGGGTCACTATACTAATATTGGGCAAAATAGATTTTAAATGCAAAATTGTTGTAAGAGACAATGGAGGACACTATATATTAATAAAAGGGACATTCTGCCAAAAAGAAAAAAACAATCATAAATATTTACGCACCTAACCAGGGTGCCCAAAAATATGAGACAAACACTAGGAAATCTTAGGGGAAAAATAGTCACTTCTACAATAATAGTGGGGAACTTTGATACACCTCTCTCAGCAATAAACAGAATATTTGGGCAGAGGATCAGTGAAGAAACAGAGATCTAGAACAATACAATAAAGAAACTACACCTAACAGATATACAGAACATTGCACCCTAAAACAGCAGAATGTACATTCTTCTCAAGTGCTCATGGGTCATTCTGCAGGATAGACCACATGTTAGTCAAAAAGCAATTCTCAATGAATTTAGAAAGATTGAAATTGTACAAAGCACTTTCTCTGACCACAACAAAATGAAACTGAAAATCAATAATGGGTAGAGAACTGGAATATTCACAAATATATGGCAGTTAACATACTCTTAAACCATTAGTGAGTCAAGGAGGAAATTACAAGAGTAATCAGTGAATATCTCAAGAAAAATGAAAGGAGATCACAACATATCAAAACTTATGGGATACAGCAAAGGCAGTGCTGAGAGAGAAATTTATAGTGCTAAATGCCTACATTAAAAAAGAAGAAAGAGCTAAAATCAAAGACCTAACTGCACATCTGGAGGAGTGAGAAAAAGAACAGCAAGCTAATCCCAAAGCAAGCAGAAGGAAAGACATAACAAAGATTAGAGCATAATTAAATGACATTGAGAATAAAAAAAAAACAATAGAGAGAAATAAGAAAACCAAAAGCTGTTTTTTCAGAAGATTTTAAAAATTGACAAACCCTTAGCCAGACTAACAAAGAAAAAAAAGAGAGAAGATGCAAATAAATAAATCAGAAATGAGAGAGGGGACATCACCGTCGACCCCACAGGAAAAAAAAGTATAAGAGGCTACTATTGAAAAACGTCATGCCAGTAAGTTAAACAACTTAGATGAAATGGATGAATTTCTAGAAACACATGTACAACCTTACTAAAGAAGAAGTAGGGAGCAGATATGACTCAAGCAATTGAGTGCCTGCTTCCCACATGGGAAGTCCCAGGTTTGGTCCCCAGTGCCTCCTATAAAAACAAAAACAAATAACAAGCAAGCAAATGAAAAAAACCAGTTCAGAGTTGTGGCTCAGTGGTTGAGTGCTGGCTTCCCACATACGAGGTCCTTGCTTCAATCCCCAGTCCTGGTACCTTAAAAAAGAGAGAGAGAGAGAAGAAGAAGAAGAAGTAGAAGACCTCAACAGACCAATCACAAGTAATGAGATTGAATCAGTCATCAAAAATCTCCCAAAAAAGAAAAGCGCAAGACCAGATGGTTTCACAGAGTTCTACCAATCATTCCAAAAAGAGCTAATATCAATGCTATTCAAACTCTTCAAAAATTTTTCACCTTAACACTAAAGCTAGATAAAGATGCTACAAGAAAGAAAATTATAGACCAATCTCTCCAATGAACTTAGATGCAAAAATCCTCAACAAAATACTTGCATATTGAGTCCAATAACACATTAAATGAATTATGCACCATAATCAAGTGGGCTTTATTCGAGATATGCAAGGATGGTTCAACACAAGAAAATCAATTAATGTAACACACCACATTAAGAGATCAAAGAAGAAAAATCACATGATCATCTCTATTAATGCAGAAAAGACATTTGACAAAAATTAGCATCCTTTCTTGATAAAAACACTTCAAGGGATAGGAATAAAAGGAAACTTCCTCAACACCATAAAGGGCATATATGAAAAGCCCACAGCTAACATCATAGTCAATGGGGAAAGACTAAAAGCTTTCTCTCTAAATGTGGAGAAATAGAAACTTTCCTTCACTGTTGGTGGGATTGTAAAATGGTGCAGCCTCTGTGGAAGACAGTTTGGCAGTTCCTCAGGAAGCTAAATATAGAACTGCCGTATGATCCAGCTATTCTTCTACTAGGAATATATCCAGAAGAACTGAAAACTGTGACACGAACAGACATCTGCACACTGATGTTCATAGCGGCATTATTCACAATTGTCAAAAGATGGAAACAACCCAAGTGTCCATCAACCAATAAATGGATAAACAAAATGTGTATATACACATGATGGAATACTATGCTGCAGTAAGAAGAAATGAAATTGGGACAAATATGATGAATGAATCTTGAAGACATTATGCTAAGTGAAGTAAACTGGACACAAAAGGACAAATATTGCATGGTCTCATTAATATGAACTAAATATGAAGAATAAATGCATGGAGTTAAAACCTAGAATATAGGTTATCAGGAGATAAGAGGAGGGCTGAGAAGGACTACTGATGCTTAATGTATGTAGAAGTTTTAATTAACTTGACAGTAAACGTGTGGAAATGGATAGAGTTGATAACACATTATAGTGAGAAGCAACTGGTTTATAAATGGGATTGTGGCTAAAAAGGGTAGTCTAGGGATGTAAATGCCAGTTGAAAGAAACTTAGAGAATAATCTAGGGACTGAATAACACAGTGAACCCAGAGGTGAATGAGAATTGTGATTGATGGTACAAATGCAAGAGTGTCCTTCTGTGAGCTAGAAAGGATGTACGTCACTATTGCAGGGTGGTGGGAATGTGGAGAAGCATGGAAAAAATACAATTGGTGTGAACTATGGACTGTGGTTAACAGCAATACTGTAATATTCTTGCATTAGTGCCAAAGATGCACTGTGTTGATAATGGGGGAGTATGGAAAAAGTGTGCCAAATGTATGCTATGGACCATGGTTGGTGGTAATAGTCTTATGATATTATTTCATAATCTGTAACAAATGTTCCACCACAGTGTGGTGTGTTGGTGAAGGGGTGTTGTATGGGAATTATATACATGTGCATGATTGTTTTGTAAGATCACAACCTTTATAATAAAAATATATTTAAAAAATAATAATAATAGCATGGGTTGGGGGAAAATATGCCAAATGTAAGATATAGACTATAGTTATTAGTAACATTTTGATGATATTCTTTCATAATTTGTAACAGATATTTCACAACAATGCAAGGTGTTGGTGGTGGGGTGATGTATGGGACCCCTGTATGTTATACATAAGTTTGTTTTGTAAGCTCATAACTTTTCCTATACATTTATTGTTTATGTATGTTCATGTATGAATGATATACTTCAACTAAATTTTTTTTTAAATGCTTTCCTCTAAGATCCAGAACAAGACAAGGATGCCCACTGTTACCACTCTTATCCAACATTGTATTGGAAATTCTTGCTAGAGAAGTTAGGAAAAAAAAAAACAACAACACAAAAAGGCATCCAAATTTGAAAGGAAGAAGTAAAACTTCAACTATTTGCAGATGGCATGATCCCATATATAGGAAGTCCTGAAAAATCTACAACAGAGCTACCAGAGCTAATAAATGAGTTCAGCAAAGGGGCAGGATATATGATCAACATGCAAAAATTGGTAGAGTTTCTATACACTAGGAATGAGCAATCTGAGGAGGAAATCAAGAAAAAAAATCATTTACAATAGCAGCTATAAGAATCAAATATCCAGAAATAAAATTAACTAAGTAGGAAAATGACTTGTACCAGAAAACTACACAATATTGCTAAAAGAAATCAAAGAAGACCTAAATAGATGGAAGGACATTCCATATTCATAGATTGGAAGACTAAATATCATTAAGATGCCAATTCTATGCAAATTGATTGATTCAATACAATTCCAATAAAAATTCCAACAGCCTTTTTTGCAGAAATGGAAAAGCCAATTATCAAATTTAATTGGCTTAGGGACCCAAATAACAAAAAACATCTTGAAAAAGAAGAATGAAATTGAAAGAGTCACACTACCTGACTTTAAAGTATATTACAAGCTATTGTGGTCAAAACTGCATGGTATTGGTACAAGGATAGACATATTGACCAATAGAACCAAACTAAGAGTTCAGAAATAGACTTGCACATCTGCAGCCAATTGATATTTGACAAGGCTCCCAAGTCCACTCAACTGGGACAGAATTCTCTTTTCAACAAACGATATTGGGAGAACTAGATATCCATATCCAAAAGAATGAAAGACCTTGTCCCAGAAACGGGGCACAGCCAGAAAGGGGCCCGCCCCCTTGCCCATCACGCACCACGCGTTCTTGGGGAACCTGGTGCTAAACCACTCATAGACGACCTGCTTCTGGGTCAGGGTTTCGTACTTAGCAGAGCAGCTCCCTCGCTGCGCTCTATTGACAGTTAGCCCTCGACACAAGGGTTTTAAAGAACTACAATTTTGTAAAAAGATATTTTTAACAAAGGTAAATAAAAATTAAAAAAGAAAGAAAGAAAGAAAGAAAGAAAGAGGATCCTATCTCATGTCCTATATAAAAATTAACTCAAGATGGATAAAAGAGCTAGGACCATAAAACTCCTAGAAGAAAATGTATGGAATGGTTTCATAAACTTTACACCCAAAGTGTGAACCAGGAAAGAAAAAATTAGGTAAATGGCTACCTATTTATTATTTAGACTGGTTGTTATTAAAAACACAGAAAACTACAAGTATTGGAGAGAATGTGGATAAATAGGAGCACTCATTCACTGCTGGTCGGAATGTAGAATGAGGCAGCCACTGTAGAGGATGGTTTGACAATTCCTCAGGAAACTAAGTATAGAATTGCCATATGATCCAACAGTTGGCTACTAGGTATGTATCCAGAAGAACTGAAAGGAGGGACCCAAACAAATATATGCACACCAATGTTTATAGCAGCATTATTCACAATTGCCAAAAGATGGAAACAACCTATGTGTCCATTAACAGATAAGGATAAGCAAAATGTGGTATATACATAAGATGGAATATTACTCAACTGTAAGAAGGAATGAAGTATTGATGCATGGATGAACCTCAAACACCTATGTCAAGTGAAATAAGCCAGACACAAAAGGACAAATATAGTATGATCTCACTAATATGAACTAAGTATAGTGTGCAGACTCATGAAGGTAGAAGATAGGTTACCAGGAGATAGAATGGGAGAGGAGAATGGTGAGCTTCTGCTTAATCTGTGCAGAGTTTAAAATTAGGTTGATTGTAGTGGTTTGGAAATGGATGGAGGTGATGGTGGCACAGAACAGTGCTGAAGTATGTGTGTGAATGTGGTTGAAAGGGGAAGTTTTGGGTCATATATGTTGCTATAAGGAAAGGTAGACGATAAAATGAGGAATTGCATAAAACAGTGAATTCTGTGGTGGCCAAGGAATGTGATTAATAATACAAATATAAGAATGTTCTTTCAGGATCTATAACAAAGGCACATCACTAGTATAGGGTGTTGATAGTGGGGAGGTATATGGGAAAAATGCACCTAAAGCATATTTCTATGGAATTTAAATATATCCTTGTTGCCATAGGTATGTTTTCTGGATAGATAGAGGCCCATATAATAGCTAACAAAATATTAAAACTCCCTCTTGAGGAAGTCTTGCTACTTTCTCAAACAAGATGGCAAAATCTCTGGAATATTTAAGCCTTGCCTAATAAAAGAAAACAGGCCAATAAGCCAAGCTCTTGATCTTAATGCTTGCACTTATAAATCTTATTTCTGTAATAATGAAACTAAGCCTAATTATAATTAATGTCTAAGGATTACCCCTTGAAAAACTCCTTGTTACTCAAATGTGGCCTCTTTCTAAACCAAACCCTGCAAATAAATTCACTACCTTCCCCCTAATGTGGGACATGACTCCTATGGATGAGCCTCCCTGGCACTGAGGGATTATTACCATACATTAATCAGCAATGCATTTGGAGAAAGACCTTGACCAAAAGGGGGAAATATGAAGTAAAATATAGTTTTTATGGCCAAAAGATTTCAATGTGAGTTGGGAGGTCATTCCAGAGGCTACCCTTATTCAGGTCTCAGGCATTTCACAAACTGCCACAGTAAACAAAGCCTAAAGCAAAAGTGCTCCTGAGAGCCTTAGGAATATCCAGACATCATAGACAAGGCACACCGCCTCATGAAAACAACACTCCCTCAGTGGATCCTTTCTGGGAATATATGAAAATCTGTTTCTCCAATATAACATAGTTATGCTCACTCACAATTTCCCTAACCATGATTCTTCTACTCCTTTTATTTGAACCTATTATTTTCAATGTACTTGTTAGGTATATTTCTCAGAAACTTAAACCTTTGGCTTTTTCATATGCCAGTTGAGCCCTGAACCCCAGCAGAGTTGCAGCCAACTCCTACACTCCAGTTCTTCAGGCTTGCCCTGGCCAACTAAAAAAAATGATAATGATGGACCAGTTTTATACACAAAACAAGGAATATCTTCAGTTGAAAGCAACACAATTCCTTTCCTCTTTCCTATACTATCTATATCCCTTCTCAGCCTGAAGCAGTCAGAGTAGGCATCATCCCAAATTCCTAAAGATGGGGAAATGAATAAAAATAAGAGGGGAGTGTAACCATAGACCAAAGAAGATTTATTTTTATTGTAATTATTTTCTATTAATAATAGAATATAATAATGTTAGCTTGTAACATTGATTTAAGAATATAAAGGCCCTTAGTCATCTTGTCAGTGAAAACAGAGCAATTCCTTCAATATTCTGTGTCTTAGTTTCTCTGGCAGCTAAAACAAATACCATCCATTGGATTGGCTTAAATAACAGGAATTTATTAACTCATGGTTTTGCAGCTAGGGGAAGTCCAAAATTGGGGCATCAGCAAGGCCATGCTTCCTCCTCGGAGACTGTTACATTCTGGGCTGACTGCTGATGATCCTTGGGTCCTTGGCTTTTCTATCACATGGCAACACACTTGTCAATGTCTTCTCCTTTCTTTTCTGGGTTTCATTGACTTCCAGCTTCTTGCTTCCCTGTGACTTTCTCTATGGCTTCTCTGTAAATCCTCCCATAATAGGATTGGGACCCATCCTGATTCAGTTGGCCACACCTTAACTAAAAATAACACCTTCAAAAGTTCCTCTTAACAATGAGTTCATACCCACAGGAATGGATTGAGATAAAGAATATGTTTGTTTGTCTGTTTCTGGGGTGGCCAATAAACATAGAAAAGGCACGCAGCATCATTACTTATCAGGGAAATTGAAATTAAACCCACAGTGAGATACCCATAAGGATAACTAAAATTAAAAACACTGACAATAACAATTGTTG
Source organism: Tolypeutes matacus (assembly GCA_026826555.1). NCBI lineage: Eukaryota > Metazoa > Chordata > Mammalia > Cingulata > Chlamyphoridae > Tolypeutes > Tolypeutes matacus. The sequence continues at coordinate 20,482,344 of JAKSZT010054335.1, read as the reverse complement.
GTGAGGAAGCAGATCAACTAGAACTGTTACCCTTTGCTGATGGAAGTATAAATGGTTCAACCACTTCGGAAAACCATTTGACATAATCTACCAAATCTCCAAAAGATGTGAGTGTATATGTTCACAAAAAGACATGTGTAAGAATGTTCATAGCAAACTTATTGGTCATAGCCAAAAGTTTGAAATAAACCAACTGTCCATTGACAGGAGAATGGATAAACGCCATACTACACAGCAATTTTAAAAGTACAAACTACTGATACATGCAACAACTTGGAATAATCTCATGGTTAATATGTTAAACAAAAGAAGCCAAACATGAAGTAGAACCTGAATGGTTCCATTTATATGAAGTTCAAGAACAGACAATACTAATCCACCATGAGAGAAATTACAGCAACAGTTGCCTAAGAAGGTGATGTAGTAGAGGGAACACAAGGGAACTTCTTGGGAAACAGATATGTTCTATCTATATCTTAATATGGGTGGTGGATACATATAAAGATTTATCAGTCTGAACATTTGATTCATTTTCTTTACTGTATGTGATTTATACCTCAATAAATAAAAAATAATATAAATAAATTGCCAATTAAAAGAAAGATATTTTGAGAAAAAGTTGTGCTTTTCCACAAACTTTATACAACCAAATTATTCATGGAAGCACACCAGCAAAATGTATAAAGGGAATCAAAGAAAGAGAATGATATGGGAAAAAGAAGCAGTGGTCACTGGTTTAGGTATAAAATAAAAGAAAACCATTTTAACTTGATGCTCAGACAGTTCTCATTAGGCAAAGTTCTAATGGCAAAATTTATATTTCCTTCTCCAGAGGTTTGATCACATTACTCATGTATGCAATGTTTTTTATAGTTCTAATCTTGTAGTTATTTTTAAGCAATTTCAATATTTAAAATCAACTCAAAGACAAAATGTGAAAGACATATTTAGTTACAAGACTGGATTTAAACTTTATGAGCTTAGGCAAGACCATGTAAAATGTATATAACTAACTGAAATATGGGTGGGTGCGGGAAGTATACTCATTTTCTAATCTTTAAGGCTGGGAATCTATAAATGCAATCTAAATGGAATGAAGCAAGAAATTGGGGTTTAAAATCATAAAGGCAGCTAACTACTAGAAGAAATAAACATGATACTATAACAAAAACCAGGAGAGGAAAATAAAGGGAGATGATGAAAGGGAGTATGAGGATAAATTCTTTATCTTTCAGAGCAGACTATCAGTATTAGTCAGGGTTCTCCAGAGAAATAGAACCGACAGGAGATATCTGTAAATATTATGAGGTTTTTATAGAATTGTCTCACATGACCATGGGCATGCATGAATCCAAATCCATAGGGCAGGCTGCAAGCCACAGACTCTGATGAAAGTCTTTGATAGATTCCCTAGGAGAAGCCGTCTGTCTGAAGTAGAGATGAGAATTCTCTCTTCTGACTACTGAAATCATCACTTCTCTTTTTAAGGCACTCAACTGATTGGATGAGAAGTCTCTCATTGCTGAAGGCAGTCTCCTCAATTGATTGTAGATGTAATCAGCCACAGATGCAATCAACTCACTGATGATTTAAGTCCATTAAATGTTCTCACAGTAACAATGAGGCCAGTGCTTGCTTGACCAACCAGCTGGGCACCATTACCTGGCCAGGTTGACACATGAGCCTAACCACCACAGTCCACCCCGTCAACTTGGCAGCCATGCACATCACCTTAGGCCATACTGCCAGCAAAGGCAGGTAACAGCTTATGGATACCCTTCTCCTTTGGGTGGGATTTAAGTGGAACTTGCCCCCACTGCCTCTGCTGTGCACTGGGTCAGTCGTAGGAGGGCAGAGCTAGCCCCGATGGGAAATGAGTCCAGTCAAAGGAAGAAGGACAAGCAACACACTATCTGCCTTGGCTGGGCCAGAATTTTTGTTTTATGCATGACAAGGATGGGACATTTGCACAGACGGTTAACAAAGGTAATTCTCGAGGAAGGGCTCAGAACTGAGGATGGGGTAGGAAATGGAGTTGGTGAAGTAAGCGGAAGCTAAGCTCTGCTTTGCTTTCCGAGCTGTGCTTCAGCCTAGGGGCAGAGAAGCCTCTAATGGACAGAGCCTCAGAGGAAACAGCTCATTGGCTCTCACAGACTGTGAGGATCTGAGAAGGACACGGACAGGCAGGTGGCCACACCAGAGTCATGGCTGGGTGACAACCTCTGGGGCCAGCCTGAAGCAGGTGTTGGGCCTGAGCCCAGGGTCGTGCAGGAGTGGGGACCTGCAGTGGCCTTCCCTCCCCACCTGTGGGCCTTTCCATCCAAGTCTTAACGGGGCCTACATTTTAAAGCTGGGCTGAAGGGACCACAGCACCTCATTCAAGGATGGCACCTTCCCACTCTCCAAAGTGCTTTTGTCGTAGTTCAGAGGGCTTGAGGGGTCTGCACATCTGGTGGGTGGGAGACACAGGACCTAAACCTGGGAGGGTGCTAAGGTCTAACTGGCTGTGCCCAGGGTCCTGGGTGTTCAAACTAAAGGTCTCAAACTCATGCTAGAGTGAAGCCCAGTTCTCTCCCTCTGCATCAGCTGCTCCCAGCTGGCATCACCTGGCCCAGTCCACACGTTCTCTTCTCATTCAAAGCAACGTCAAATGAGGTGTGAGAGATCCAGACTTGGAGAGTTCACATCCCAAGCTCGGTGATGCTGAGGAGCTGGACCCTTTACTTGGAGGCTCTTGCCTGTGATCTGCCTTGTTCTGAATACGTTCTTCTTTTTCTTGCAACACGACTGATTCAACCAGTGGGGTGGAGAGCATGGGTAGTGTATTAATCAGGGTTCTCTCGGGAAACAGAATCAACAGGAGATATCTGTCAATAATATGGGATTTTATAAGAGTCTCTCGTGTGACCGTGGGGATGCACAAGTCCAGGTTCCACAGGCAGGCTGCAGACCAGGGGCTCTGATGAAAGTCCAATGAAGGTCCTTGATGAGTCTCTGGGAGAAGTTGGCTGTCCAAAGAGGAGCTGGGAAAATTCTCTTTGGATGTTGAAATCACTTCCCCTTTTAAGGCCTTCAACTGATTGGATAAAAGCATCATCCATTGCTCATGCAATCTCCCTGATTGATGCAGATGTAATCAGCCAGCCATGCAGTAAACTCACTGGTGACTGAAGCCCATAAATGCTCTTGTATTACAATTAGCCCAGTGCTTGCTGGACCAAACGCCTGGACACAGTTACCTGGCCGAGTTGACACATTAGCCTAACAATCACAGGTAGGTAGCTGAGTGTTTAGGCAAACCTGTAAACCTGCTGAGGGCAAGGATCATGTCTTGCTTACTTGTATGCCCAGCCCCTACCACAAGGAGTGAACTCGATACATGTTGCAAACTGCAGGAGTGTAGTACCAGGGGTAGGTTGCCTGGTGAGGTATGGCGGATCATATGGATATAGCAGGTTGGAAAAAAGTATGTCCATGTCCTCATCTCCGGAGCCTGTAAATGTGACCTTATTTGCAGATGTCATTAGTTAAGGATCTTGAGATGAGATCATCCTGTATTATCCATGTAGACCCTAAATCCAAAGATGAGTGTCCTTAGAAAGAGAAAGAAGATACACGGAGAAGAGCCGAAGGCCAGGTGAAGAAAGGGGCAGAGACTGGAGAGAAGTCGCCACAAGCCAAGAATCCTGGAGCCTCCAGAACTAGAACAGATGGGGGATCTCCCTCTGGAGGGAGCACATCCCTGCCGACGCCTAGATTTTGCATATCTGCCTCTAAAATTGCGTGAGAACAAATTTCTGGTGTTTGAAGCCACCCAGCTTATGGTCATTTGACATCGGAGCTCTAGGAAACTAGTACTTGGGGGTAGCTTCCCAGAGGAAAAAATTTTAACTGGAGAAATGAATGGAATAAAACTATTAAAAGGCATGAAAACAGATTTGTAAGTTGAGAAACCAAAGTCAAGTTTCCATTGCTTTTGTAGCAATATAAAAATTATAATTACTAAGGAGCAAATAAAGACAAAACCTTGGGTGCTTTGGCATGACCCAGCTGACCTGGCATTTCACTTGCTCCACCAACACCCATCCCGGACTGTCTGTGGATTATCGGCCACCTGGAAAAGTGGATCTAATCCCACAGAAACTTCCCACTCGAATGCAGGGGGTTTGTATGAGTCAAATCTGATGACTCTCCCCAGAAAATGAAGGAGACGAAGGACCGGAACTCCAAAATTAAAGACAGAGCTGGGAGCACGGGCTCTGTCCACATGGACTATTGGCTGTCCACGTGGAAGCTGCCTGTTTCTTGACTGTCAAGTGTCCTTAAACAAGTCACACACTGACCGCCTAGATGGGGAAAGGGATTTTAAACGATTAGATGATTCCCCTCCCCAGAGCTGCTTCAGCACATTGTCCAGCCCTAGATGGTCATCAGTCCTCAACACTTCAGAATTTAATCCCATTCTACTCCACTCTTCTCTCTCGGTTAAAAAGAAAGAAGAGTGCTCTAGTACAAACGTAATTTAAAATAAATTGTGCAATTCAGCAGTATTTGTCTTTCTGAAGCATCTGTCTGGACCAGCTGATTAACTGTCTGATTGAAGTGACCCAGATGTATTTCTGTCGTTCCTGTCATCCACTGCTGTATGATAAGTAGCGAGAGCAGCCAGGGGACCCCGAGTCAGCCTGGGCCTCTCCCCAGCATCACGCTCTGCCCCTCCGGGCCTCGCCCACCTGCAGATACTGAGGATTTCACCCTCCAGGCTCAGGGACACAGCTCCTGTGCTCACTTATTTGTTGTAGATTGACTTATTTAGTATGTAAACCACACAAAACGCACCATAGTGCTCCACCACACACCCGGCCCACCCTGGAGCCCCTCCCCGGGCTGCCGTGCTCCCGTGCTCCCCTGCCCCTGGGGCCCCAGGCCACCTCCAGCCCAGGCCTCATTCCTCCCCCGCATCCTGCTACAGCCTCTCCTGGCCCTGGCCAGGTACCTGGGAGCTCATCTCTTTAGTTTTCCTTAGACAAACTTGGGAGGCTTCGGATCATCCCAGGGGAGGAGGGAATGAAGCCACCCTCATGGGTCCAGGCTTGGGACTAAGCACCTATGAGACAATTGAATCGTTCATACTTCCAAGAGTGACCTCTCCTGTAACTCCCAAGTGTCTTTACATTTAAAATATCTCAAAGATATCCTAAAGCAATCTGAGGGTGGAAAACACTAAACAATTAGCTATTTTATTATTTAGCATGATCAGATTTGCATTAATCAGTCATTCTCTAAAAGCGACACACTCTTGGAAATGAAACCACGAATGGACAGTTGAATTCTCCAGGGATTAGAATTGTGGGGTCAGAATTCAGCAGATCATTTACAGTTCTTAAATTTATGCACAAAATAAAGTCTGAGGGAGCAGATGTGGCTCAAGCTGTTGAGTTCCTGCCTCCCACATGGGAGGTCCCAGGTTTGGTTTCTGGTGCCTCCTGAAAAAAACAAAAATGGACAACAAGCAAAACGCTTAAAAACCAACTCAGGGAAGCCTATGTGGCTCAGTGGTTGAGCGCCGGCTTCCCATATACAAGGTCCTGAATTCAGTTCCCAGCACCTTAAAAAAAAAAAAAAGGGGGGCCTGTTTGAAATGCAAACTCCCACCTCTAGCTTAAAGATTGGAAGGCAGTTAAGTCTGAGGTAGGGCCTGGAAAAGGTGTTTCTAGCCAACTCCCCAGGTAATTCTATCAGAGTGATCTGTGGTCCCATGTTGAGAAATGCTGATTTAAGGATTGGGGTGAAGGCTTAATGTATTTGGTTCTCTTAAAAGCATTCTAATCCACCCTATCTGCATCTGGTGCAAAGAGTATTTACAATTTAATGGAAGCAGGGGTGAGGAAAATCGATTCCTGGTGCCTCCAATCTAAGTGTGTGTTTAGAGCAGTGTGGAAGACGCTCCATTAGACGTGTCCTAACACATTACAAAACTGACTTTGGTGACTGCATGTACAGCTTAGGCGTGTCAGGAAGCATTTCATACTCCACAGCTCAAGGCAGCGTGATATTTGAGGTGCTGTCAGAGATGCTGAAAGCCTTCCGGAGTCTTCCACCTGAGGTTGAGGATGCAGCTGGCATCTCGGCTGTCTTCATCTGGGCAGTGCAGTCCAGGAAGAGAACCCTGGAAGGTGAAAGGCTGCCCAGAGGAAGCCATGCTTGAGGGACATGGTGCCCTTGGGATGCTCCGTGAATGCTCTCTGGTGGTGATCAAGGTTGCCTCCCAGACTAAAATGGCAGAAAGCGGTCCTATTCCATCCTACGCAGCAGGAAAGCAGACCTAGATTAAAGAGAAAGCAGTGACAGGTCTGCTTCAGCAAAGAATCACCCTCCTGGTGGTGTACTTTCGCAGTTGTGATTCATTTCCTATAAATACTGTTTTATAGGGAACTCGTTTATCCCCAAGTGTTGGGAGAGAGTGCATATTACAGAGAGACCGGCTATACAAATGGGCCAGCAAACCCTGACTCACTATTGGCAGTAACCAGACCAGGAGACTCTGGCCCCCTTCCCGCAACACTCAGTCCAAGAAGCTGTCCATTATCTACAGCAAACATCCAAGGAAGTCAAACCACAATCCTTGTAGCCATCAAGGCATCCAGTTATTGCCAGGACTGGATGTTAGCTTCTCTAATTTTCATTTTTGCCCCCACTTCCAACTGAGGACCAAATGGAGAAAGTCAAATATGTGCCTCTAACCAATCACATAGGATGCCCCACTTCTAGTTAGCCCATCTTCAGCATCCCCACCCCAACAGCCTCTCAACAGGACAGACCTGAAATCTTCCCTTTTTCCCCACTATAAAGTTTTCCCAATTCCTCTGCCTGCCTTTGAGTCTCTGCCAAACACTCGTGATGGTGGCTGACCCCTTGCTGTAGCAAGCTCCGAATAAATAGGCTTTGTTTGTTCTCATTTGGGCATTCCTCATTTATTTCCACATTATACACAGGCCTGAGCATAAGGAGGGGTCAAGGGAGGGGAAAGAGATGGTGGGATTCACAGTTATGTGGGTGAAAGCCTGGGGAGTAGCTCCTCGTGGCACCTGGCCGTTCCCTCACTGAAGACTTGTGCTGCCGCCACCCAGCGGGCATGGCGCCAAGGAGACGATGCAGACCAAGCGTCAGGCTCCCTGGGGAGGCACCGCAGAGGCAACCATTTCAAAAGGCTTTTCAGCTGCCAGCTGCCAGGAACCGAGTCCAGAAAATGGACTATACAACGGAGAAGACCCTGCTGATGCTAGAACTCTTGTTGAAAGATGGAGAAATCGTGGTGTTTGAGTTTCCTTGGCTGCTCCAGCAAACACCATGAAATGGGTTGGCTTAAGCAATGGGAATTTATTAGCTCACAGTTTTGAGGCTAAAAGAAAGTCCAAATCAAGGCACACGAAGGTGACGCTTTCTCCATGAAAACTGAGATGTTCTGGGGCTGGCAGCTGGTGACCTTGGTCCTCTGGCAGGTGACAAGGCACATGGCAGCATTTCCTGGTCTCTCCCTTCTTTCCCAGGTTTTATTGATTTCAGCTTCTGACTTCCTGTGGCTCTCTCTTTCTCATGTCTGAATTTATTCCAGTAATAGGATTAAGACCCATTCCCTTTGGGCTGGGATGTGATTCCCATACACATCTTAACTGAAGAATGTCATCAAAAGGTCCTATTTACAATGAATTTACACCCACAGGAATGGATTAAGTTTAAGAATGTGTTTTTGTGGTTTTTTTCTGGGCTACATACAGCTTCAAACCACCACACATGGCAATGCAGCAAAATCTCTTTTTGAGCAAGCCATGGCTCTCAAAAGGAGTAGAATGTCAAAGCAGCATTAGGAAAAAATTCAAGAACTGGGTGAAGTCTCAAGATGTTGGCCAAAGTCCAGCAAGACATCAGACAGAAAATTGCAGTAAGCAAAGAGCTTCAGACATCCATTGAGAACATTAGTTGGCATTAGAACTCATAATGAGCAAGTATAAATGTTTAGATTGCTAATGGGCTAACAAAAAGGATTACCATGGTATAATAAAGGATGACCACGATAATAATAATGAACACATTCCATGGTATTACAAGCCCATGTTGACCGGGTTACTGAAATGGCAACAGTAATGAGGAAAGCCATTGAAATTGGTGAACATCAGTCTTGTATGAAATAGGAAGACATTTTGTAACTTGAACAGGAAATGAGAGGTTTTTATGGAGAACCTTCACATAACTCAAGATTCGTGTTTGAGCCACACAAATAATGATGCATAAGCAAGTGTCAGGAACCAGCATTGACCTGAGCCTGAGAAGAGCTGGAAACTTCTGTGACATGACTCCCGACAGCCACCCAGGTGGACCTACTAAATTAATTAATGAAGGGAGAACCAGACAATTATTTTCCCGGTCAACCCACCTATGGACAATATACTGGCAAATGGCATTTTTAAAAGATGGTGTCTGAAAATGAGTAACAATGGATATAGGCTTTATTCTTATTAAAATATAATTTTAAAAATAATTCAATAGGTGGATAGATGAGAAGCACTCATTACAATGATTGATCATTATAGGGCTTTATAGCCAAACAGATGGTGTGATGGTTAGGCTAATGTGTCAACTCAGCCAGGTAATTGTGTCCAGGTGTTAGGTCCAGCAAGCACCGGGCTAATTGTAATACAAGAGCATTTATGGGCTTCGATCACCAGTGAGTTTACTGTGTGGATGGCTGATTACATCTGCATCAATCAGGGAGATTGAATTAGCAATGGATGACACTTTTATCCAATCAGTTGAATGCCTTAAAAGGGGAAGTGATTTCAACATTCAGAATTTCCCAGCTTGTCTTTGGACAGCCAACTTCTCCCCAAAACTCATCAAGGACCTTTCATTGGACTTTCATTGGAGTCCCTGGTTTGCAGTCTGCCTGTGGAACCTGGACTTGTGCATCCCCACGGTCACATGAGAGACTCATAAAATCTCATATTATTGACAGATATCTCCTGTTGATTCTGTTTCCCAAGAGAACCCTGACGAATACAGCTGGTTTCCTGGCTGATATTTGGATAAACCTGAATACTTCCAATACATGTTCACACAGGCTTTATAGAATTATCCCGTTTTAAAAAATACAACCAGTTTTGTGATAGAAGATCCAACAAATGACAGTGTACATAAAACTTCAGAAATATCTGCTAAAGAAAAGTCAGCTTTAAAGTCTGTGTGGATGTTTTAATGAGCTAAACTCTAAAAGGTACTCTAATTTTAACTTATGATTTATCACAATTGATACTTGCCAAATCATTGTTCATAACTTGCTTAAAACTTTTATTTTAGAAACAACAAAAAAAAGTGATACTAATTTTTAAAAAGAATACCATGCAGTAAACAAATGATTCATAAAGTTAAACTACTCCTCTGAAAGAGTAGGTTTAGGTTCTGAGTCAAATTTAAGATGAGGTTTATCCACACAATGGAATATTACTCAGCCATTAAAAAAAGGAATGAAGCTCTGATGCATGCTACATGGATGAACCTTGAAGGCAGACACAAAAGGACAAATATTGTATGATTCCACTTATATGAAATATCTAAAATATGCAAATTAATAGAGCCAGAAAGTATATTGAACATTATCAGGAACAGGAGGAAGGGGGAATGGGCAGTTAAGCAATAACTTAACTCTAAGTTACAGAGTTTCTGTTGGATGAAAAAGTCTTGGTAAAGGATGCTGGTGATGGGAGCATTACATTGTGAATGCAATTAATACCACTTAAGTGTACAGTTAAAAATGGTTAAAATGGGAAATTTTACATTATACGTATGTTACCACAATAAAAAAAAGTGATTAATATCCTGGAAAAAATTTTGAAGCTGATTTTTCTGTTCTCTGCTTGATTTTTAAGGATATCGTGTGGCTCATAAGGTTGAATGGTTTGATATAGCAAGCTAGGAATAATCATTTAAAATAAACTAGAAAGTAGTCTTTTCTCTCTGGTTCCTAGAAGAAACCTTACCCCCCCACACCTCTGCCACTCCCCCACACCCCCTCTCTGCCCCAGCTTGTTCATTCGTTCATTCTCCTTCTTTCATTCTTTCTTTCCTTCGTTCTTCTTTCTAATGTATGTGCATATTTTTTACTGATGAGGACGTCAGATCTGGAAAAATAAATGGCGGCTATACCTCTGTGCTATCCATTGTCTGTATTGCTTATTAAGGTTTACTCCCACACAAGCCCAGTTCTGTCGAGGTCTAATTTACAGACAATAAAATTCAACCATTTTAAGTATACCGTTTTATGCGTTTGGGCAATTGTATACAGTCATGTAACCACCACATTCAATATACACAATATTTCTATCACCCCAAAAAGTTACGCACTGCTCCCTACGCAGGCAATCCCCACCCCAACCCTAGTCCCAGCTAGGGCAATTACTGGTCTGCTTTTCTGCTCTGTACTTTTGTAGATCATATAAGTGGAGTCTTATGGTATATCCTCCTTTGCACTTGACTTTGTTTATTTAGCATAATATTTGTTGTGATTGTCAATAGATCAATATCACATTTTGCTGAGTAGTATTTCATATTATAGATGTATCACAATATTTTCACCCATTCACCAGTTGATGGGTAACTGGATTATTTCCAGGTTTGTTTTTTATTTTGTTTTGTTTTGCTAGTAAGAATAAACCTATGGCCATTCAGGAACAAGTCTTCATGTGGGCATATATTTTCATTTCCCTTGGGTAAATATTTAAGAGTGGGATTTCTGGGTCATATGGTAAGTATATGTTTAACTTTTTAAGAAACCACCAAATTGCTTTGTGAAGTGCCTATCTCGTTTTGCATTCCCACTAGCAGCGTAAGAGAGCTCCAGTTGTCCTAGATCTCTACCAACTCTTGGTATTTCCAGGCTTTTTGAAGACTTTACTCTTTATGAAGTAGTTTATTATTCTTGGGTAACAACTTCAGTAACAAATAAATTATAATTTTACTTCTTTTCTTTATCTTTGCATAGGTTCCCTCTGGACTTTATAACCTATAAGTTTCTTATAACCTTTTAACAAAAGGAAAAATAAATCTGTATGTTTGGAATTATTTCTTTAGATTTTCAAAAGATAACAAAATTGATACTAAGTAAATTTTTAAAAGGCTACCAAACACAGGGTGGCTTTTATATAACACAATTTAGAAACTAGATTTTCCTTTGTGGGGCTGATTGTAGAATAAAGAGATAAATCAGTAGGGAAAATGTCAAATAATTTAAAACATATTCTATTTCTTTAATAAACTGAAAATAAACAGAAATTTCCACCTTTGGATATGTCATTTGATAAAGAAATATTACTAACAAGGCAATACATTTTTGTGCATAATTTCAAATAATGCTAAAAATTTAAACTACTTTTCCCTTAGGAATTTTTCTATCTTAAAATTTTTTCTATCTTAAATTTGGGGTGGGAGGTACAAGCAAGGCAGGGAGAATAGAAATGTAAATAGGCCAACTGTTAACAGAAGCTTCTTTTCCAAATGAAAGGCCTTATGGAATATTTTATAGATAGTTGGCAGAATTCTTAAATGAAACTTTACTGTTGATTTTTGGGAGTGAATAATTTGACATCAGATTCATCCAAATTAGTTTTTATCCCAAGTAAGTGTTCAAAGAAGGAATTAAGATTTAGCTTGTGGCAATTCATCAAAGCAGCTTTATTATAAAACATTGCTTGCTGAATAATTATTTTCACAAAAACTTGTGTTAATTCATTCTTGAGCTTGCTGCTCAGTTGTAATTTTAAATTTTTAAACATCTTTCATTTTGTCACAAAGTGACAATTTTCCACTCCATCCTCATTTCTCTTTTAAATGCAGAAGATTTAAACTCATGTCTGAGAATTAGAAGTCTATTTTATCAATAAAGATGATTTTAAAAATACAAAAGATGTATAATACTAAAATGTTCCATCTTACCAGTAATCAAAGAGATGCAAATGAAAGCGGTAAAATGCCACCTTTTTGCCTTTCTGCTGATGGGAGGAATGTAAATTGGTGCGAGTCTCTGGAGGGTAGTTTGGCAACATGTAAGACTCTTAACATATCACTCATTCACATCATTCCACCTCCCAGAATTTAGCCTAAGGGAATAATTAGGGATGGAAGCAAACTTTTTTTATGCAAGGGGGATAGTATCGCTTATATTTAAAACCAAATATAAATTACAACAGAGAATTGTCATGCCCATGCTTCCCAGACCGTGTTCTTCAATGTTTGAAATGTCAATAAATGTCTTCAAAATAAACACCGTGCAGCAGGTATTTGGAAATACTGCATAGCTTATTCGCTTGTTGGTCACAGAACACACTAACATGTGAAAACACTGCAACTCCAGCAGCAGCAGCTTTTAGAAATGCAGAACCTTGGGTCCCGCCTCAAACCTGCTGACTCAGAATCTGCATTTTAATAAGCTGCTTCAGTGTTCAGTACACCCACCTGGCACACTTTGAGAAGCACTGCTCCAAGACATTGCTTCTTTAACTTCACCGCAAGCTGGAATCCCCTGGAGCTTTGAACAAAACAATATTGGTGCCTGATTCCCACCCTTGGTGATTCGGGTTCGAGCAATCTGGGGAGTGGGAGGTTTCTAAGCTCCCCGGGTGAATCTAATGTGCAGCCCAATTGCAGGCCATTGCAATGACACTGCAGGGAAGAACCTTGTTAACTCGGTTAACCTAATGCTTCCCAAAGTTGCATAAGATCATATAAGGTGTTTTTTGTTTTTTTTTTTTGGGGGGGGGGGTGCTGGGGGGGGTTGGGTTTTGAATCATAAGCCCCACAAAAATTGTGTTCAAGTCCTAACCCCTTCCCCAGTCCTTTGGGCTTGAATTTGCTAATAGGACCTTTGAAGATGCTTTTAGCTAGTTTAGCTTCAGTTTGGTGTAGCCAAACTGAAGGAGGGCAGGCCTGAATGCAACATGGCTGAAGTCCTGATAAGCAAAGGGAATTACACACAGAAGAAGCCAGAAGTCCATGGAGAGCAGACACAGGAAGGAGGCATTTCCCTTCAATTTCTCTGTCAATAACCTTGATTTTGGACTTCTAGTCTCCAAAACTGTGACACAATAACTTCCTGTTGTTTAACACAACCAGTTTGTCATATTTGTCAGAGCAGTGGAGCAGGCTAATTTAGGGAATGAAAAGCCGAATCTGGGACCTGGCAGAAAACCACGGCTGTGAAACAGGTGGCCATGGGAACCCTCTCTGAGGGAAGGACCCCACAAGGTGGGTGCTGGAAGAACCTCACAAGAATTCTCCATCTGGAACGGGATTTCCTCCGGGATCAAATTAAAGCCCTGGATGCTCTCAAGGGACCTTGCCATTGGGCCCCACAGGGGATTGACAGGTGGGGTAACCAATCAAAACAGCAAATAGCTGGGACTCTTCCCCCAAACATTGACAAGGGAAGGGGTAATTGATGATTTAAAAAGCAGGCTCAGAAGTTAAACTGACCCCTTTTTTACTCTGTTTTTGCCCTTTCTCGCTCTGCCTGGACCAGCACGCAAGTACATCTGGGGACTTGTAATCTGTAAATCAGCCCTTTTTTACCTTTTCGGCCCTTTTTCGCCTTTTTTTTCTTCTCTCTGCCTGGATCAGCATACAAGTATAGCTGGGGAGCTGTAATCTGTTATTTTCTCCTGTTTCTCTTCTCTTCCCTCGTTTCCTTAATAAACTACAGGCCTAACTAAACCAGCATTTCTTTTTTTTTTTATTTTTTAGCATTTCTTGAATTCATTTATGTAACATCGCCAAGAACCTAGACGAGCTCTGGCCACAGCAGCCCTGGCAAACTGAGCCAGTGGGCTTGAAAGACCCCTGACTCCGCTGTGGAACGTGGTTTAGAACACGCTGGCTGTATCCAGCACTGCTGGTTTTCTCCCCAAGAGCCTTGGGCCCCTCCTTCCAGGCTCCAGTTTTGTTCTGTGCCCTTCCCTCCCTCGCTTGGGTGTCTTAATTTAATTGGGATTAGGACAAACCATTCACAAGGTTCCATTCTCCTTGCTAGAGGCGTGTTTAGAGGTGGACAGGAGCAGCCGAGCTGGGAGGGGAGGTCTGCTGGGCGCCCTCTGGGAAAGGCTTTTCTATCTAATACAATGAGTATTTAGTGAACAATTACCGTGAGCCAGGCATTTTTTGAAATGCTTTACAGTTATTGTTACTAATTCAACCTCATTGCTATCCTATGAAGTAAGGACTATTATGACCTACATTTTAGAGTTGAGGACACTGAGTCAGAGAGGTAGCATTGCTAGCTGGCGGCAGATCCAGAGGATGCAGTCTTGCTCTGCTACTCTGCTTTCTGGGGAGGATATTGCTTGAATCAGTGATTCTCAGATGTTAACATGCATGGAATTGAAATTGTATGGAGAGCTGGTTTAATCATCATCTCCGGGGCCCGTCCCTAGAGATTTTGATTCAGAAGGTTGGGGTGATTTTTCCTAATGCCGGTGATACCAACACTGCTGGCCAGAGGATCAGACTTGGAGAAACTGAAGTTTAAATAAAGGGACCTGTTTCATTTGTTTCTTTAAATAAAAGGGGGTGACAAGGAAGAAAAGTGAAAGCTAAAAGCTGAAGCTAATAGAAAGAAAAAAAACACAAAAACCACAAAAGTGAGACACTCTCCAAAATCACTATTAAAAGATAAACCTCAAGCAGAAAAATGATTTGAGAGGAAGGAGCTGGGGTGTGGGAATCACCGATGAATACAGAAATTGATGAGCATGTCAGAAAACCTAACTACTGACTGTTAAAAATAACACTAAACTCCACATGACAATGATGAAATTGGAAAGTGATTCATGAGGTATTAAAACATGCAAATAGCTTGGTCTTGCTCTAAAGGAGAAGAAAATAGCAAATAATTTGGATTTTGTTAAATGAAAAAAATAGTTAAGCCTGTATGCTAAAACTGAGTAAACTTTATTTTATTTTATTTTATTTATTTATTTTTTTATTATGGGTAAAAATCAAAATTCTCACAATACATACAAACATTTGCAAAATGATATATAAATATATATGCATATATGTGTATTTGCTTACAAAAATGTTATATATATATATATATATATATATATATATATATATACATACATATATTTTAAGAGGTGCTTAGATTACCTAAACTTTAAAATAATAGAAATAAAATGTATAGTTTTCAAATCTTCAGAGTTTGGAAGGAGGGAGGAGTAAAACAGAAAATTTTGTCAGTTCAAAGAGATTAGGAAAGAAAAGCATATAAAAAGAAATATGATAGAAACAATTCAAAATATTTAGTAATTATAATACATACAAATGAATTAAAATAATTTATTAAAAGACACAGACTATCATAGTAGATAAAATAATAAAATCTGGTCAAATATCCTTTTAAAATAGCATATTTTAAACAAAACCACAAAGTTAGTAAAGAAAGGAATGATAAAAGATGTTCTACACAAATCTAATCAAAAAGATTACTGAGAATGTGGGGATATGGAACATGTACTGTTGGTGGGACCATGAACTGGTATCACTAGTTTGAAGAGGAATTTGGTAAAATGGACAAGGTGCTCTATGGACTGCAATTCTTCTTCTGTATAAAAACCTAGAGAATCTCTTGCCAGAATATTCACTCTAGCATGTAGAGAAAAACAGGAAATAACTTACATGTCTACCCACAAAATGGGGACATTCATTATGGAATGGAATGTTGTATAGCAGTTAAAATAAAAATAAAAACTAGATCTGTTCATAGATTTCAAAAATGGGAAGTGATAAAAGATAGGTTGTGGAATGTTACAAGTGGTATTGTATTCTCATTCATTTTATTAAAACATATAAAGCAATAACATATCGTGCTCTTACGGATTCCTATATATTAAATCATATCTATTAAGATGTGTTAAATTATATATTCACATATATGTTATATATTCAGACATATTATATATCATAATATATATACTACACATAGTAAGAGTATAAAAACATGGACTGGACAAATATTAAATTCATGACATGAAAAATATTAAATTCGTGGTTGTTTCTGGGAAAGAAGGTGGGAGATGAGAATATGGAAGGGAACAAAAGAAGCTTCAGCTGGAGTACAGTACTTTAAAAAAAAAGTCAGAAAAGTGTGACAAATGTAGTAATATTTGTTCATTCTGGGTGGTGGATGCATTGGTGTTTGTTTTATTATCCTTTTAACTTTTGAGTTTTCAAAATAAATCTTCCTTATTACATATTAACTTGCTGCCTTTTTTACAATCAGCCATGCTACCATATAGGGATTGTGTTGTAAAACTAGGTAATATACATCTATAAGTTACATTCGTCAGCACCACAAAGTTTGCAAAGGGCTTGCCCAAGCATTCTCTCACTTTAAATCATGGTTCCTGTGGTGGTTTGGAGCTGTATGTCCCCAGAAAAATATGTTCTTAAATCTAATCCATTCCTGTGGGTGTGACCCCATTGTAAGTAGGACCTAGGGATGGGGGTCCTGCAGTTAAGGTGTGGCTCCCCTCATTTGGGATGGGTCTTAATCTCATTTCTGAGGTCCTTTATAAATGGAAATATCTCATGCAGTATCTGTCTTCCCAGAGGATATGCACCTCCCTAAAGGCGTGGACTTTGTTCCCATCTCAGGTAGGGGTCCTGGTATCAAGCAGTACCAAATGCATAGCTTAAAAGATTCATGAATAAACATGACACACAGAGGTTTTTATTAGGAAAGGACCCTATTTCATATATATATATATATATATATAAATATATATGTACACTTTAATGTTCCTGTTTCTGATCTGTATGGAGAATGAAAGTGTAGAGGAGGTGTGTGCTGTGGAGGAGGGCATGGGGGAAGGCGAGGAGCTGGCACTGAGGGCTTAATTTCCTCCCAGCTTCTTGTCAACTGAATGGTCTTTCTTTTGTAGAACGCGCTTTATGTTTCCTTCCATACAATCATAGGCGTTTCTCATTTTGGAGTTCTGGGTTTTAGTACCATTACTTAAAGCCTTTATTTAACCATAAAAGACTATGCTTATTGGCATAAAGATAGACTCATTAATCAATGGAATTGAATTGAGAGTTCAGAAATAGACCCTCACCTCTATGGTCAACTGATTTTTAATAAGCCTACCAAGTCTACCTTTCTGGAACGGAACAGTCTCTTCAACAAATTGTACTGGGAGAACTGGATATCCATAACCAAAAGAATGAAAGAGGACCCCTATCTTACTCCCTATATAAGAATCAACTCAAAATGGATCAAAGACCTTAACATAAAACCAGGACCATAAAACTCCTAGAAGATAATGTATGGAAACATCTACAATACCTTGTAGTAGATGGGGGTCTCTTAAATCTTATGCCCAAAGCATGAGAAGCAAAAGAAAAATAGATAAATGGGACCTCCTCAAAATTAAACACTTTACACCTCATAGGACTTTGCAAAGAGGGTAAAAAGGCAGCCTACTCAATGGGAGAAAATATTTGGAAATCACATATCCAACAAGGGTCTAATATCCATAATATATAAAGAGATCCTACAACTCAACAATAAAAAGACAAAGGGCCAGATTAAAAAATGGGCAAAAGACCTGGCTAAATATTTTTCTAAAGAAGAAATGCAAATGGCAAAGAAACTTATGAAAAAATGTTCAACATCACTGGCTATTAGGGAAATGCAAATCAAACCTACAATGATATATCATTTCATACCTACTAGAATGGCATCTATTAAAAAATCAGAAGACAACAAGTGGTGCAGAGGATGTGGAGAGATAGGAATGCTTATTCACTGTTGGTAGGAATGTAGAATGGTATAGCCACTGTGGAAGTCTGTTTAGAGGTTCCTAAATAAGTTAGACATAGGGCTACCACGTGACCTGGCAATACCACTCCTGGGTATATACCTAGAAGAACTGAGAGCAGTGACATGAACAGACCTCTGCACACCAATGGTTTTAGCAACATTATTCATAATTGCCAAAAGATGGAAACAACCCAGATGCCCATCATTGATGAATAGATAAATACACTGGTATATATACACGATGGACTGTTACTCAGCTGTAAGAAGAAATAAAGTCATGGTGCTTATGACAACGTGGATAAACCTGGAGGTCATTATGTTGCGTGAAGCAAGCAGGCACCAAAGGACAAATATTGTATGACTTCACTATTATGAACTAAATATAATGAGCAAACTCAGGGAGCTAACAGCTAGAATATAAGTCACCAGAGAAAAGAATGTGGTTAGAGAATGGAAAGCTGAGGTTTTATCTGTGCAGAATTGATAAAAAAGGTGTTTGGAAATGACTAGAAATGGTGAGAGCACATCATAGGATTTGTAATTAGCAGCCCTTACACATTGGTATGACAGTGGTTTGTTTTGTTGCTGTTGCTTTGGAATAATGAAAATGCTCTATTATTGATTGAAGTGATGAATGCACAACCTGGTGATTATACCAAATGCCATTGATTGTACACTTTAGATAAATTATATGGTTTATGAACAACAACAAAAAAAAAACAGGGGAGAAAATACACCAAATGTAAGATATGGACTATAGTTAGCAGTAATAGTTTGACGATGCTCTTTCGTAATCCTTACAAATGTTTCACAACAATGCAGAGTGTTAGTGGTGGGGTGAGGTGTAGGAGCCCTGCAAGATGTTATGCATGTTTGTTCTGTAAGCTCACAGCTTTTACTATATACCTATTGTTTATGTATATTCATGTATGAATGATATACTTCAATAAATTGTTTTTAAAATGAAAAAAGGCAATGCTGGCTTCCACTGCCTACTGTCATAGCCGCCGCTCGGCCTCCGAGGACCCAGCGGGCACGTTGAACCTCGGTGTGTGTCTCACGGTCACTCGGAACAGAGGCCTCCCAGATTTTAAACAGCTGGATTGAGATAACTTACATTCTAGGAAATTCACCCATTTTTAAAAGGATGATTCAATAGTCTTTAGTTTATTACAGAGTTGTACCACTGTCACCACAATTTAATTTTAAAGGTTTCCCATCTCCTGAGAAAGAAAGCCTATACCCATTTGCAGTCACTCCCCAACTCCCTCCAAATCCCCCAGCTCTAAGCAACAACGAATCGACTTTCCTTCTCTATAGATTTGCTTATTCTGGACATTTCCTATAAATGGAATCATACAATAAATGGTCTTTGGGTCTGGCCTATTTCACTTAGCATCAGGTTTTTGAGATTCACCCACACTGTGGCATGCACCAGTACTTCATTCCACTTATTCTTGCTAAATAGTATTCCATTGCATGGATAGACCATGTTTTGTTGATCCGTTCATCAGTTGGTGGACATTTGAGTTGTTTCCGCTTTTTGGCTATTATGTATAATGCTGTTATGAACTTTCTTGTACAAGGTTTTATGAGGATGTATGAATCATATCTCCTAGGTATGTTAACTCTATGTCTAACATTTTGAGGAACTGCCAAACTGTTTGTCAAAGTAGCTGCACCAGTTTACGTTCCCACCAGTAGTACATGAGGATTCTAATTTCTCCACATGCTCGTTAACACTTGCTATAATCTGTGTTTCTGATGATAGCCATTCTCATGGTTGTGAAGTGGTATCTCACTGTGGTTTTTTACTTGTGTTTTCCTAATGACTAATAGCAACTTTTGGATATCTTCTTTTTTTTTTCCTTTCTTTTTTTAGAAAAGTTTGTTCAGAATTGTTGCCCATTTTTAAAGTAGGTTATTTGTCTTCTTGTGATTCTGTTCTAAGAGTTTTTTATATGTTCTGGAGACAAATACCTTTTCGGATATATAATTTGCAAATATTTTCTCCAAAGTCTGTGGATTGTCTTTTCACTTTCTTGATGGTATAGTCTGAAGTGCAAAAGTTTTGATGAAGTAAAAAAAAAACTTTTTTTTTGCCAGTTAGGCTTTTGGTGTCATATCTTTTTTTTTTTTTTTTTTTACCGGGAGGTCCCAGGGATTGAACCCGGGTCCCTCCATATGGGAGATGGATGCCCAACCAGTTGAGCTACATCCAACCCCCTTTTGGTGTCATATCTAAGAAACAGTTACCCAATTCAGGGTCATGAAGATTTACTCTTGTGTTTTCTTCTAAGAGTTTTATTGCTTTAGCTCTTACATTTAGGTCTGTGACCCATTTTGAGTTCATTTTTGTGGATGGCATGAGGAAGGGTTCACTTTCATTCTTTCACATGTGGATATCCAGTTTTCCCGGCACCATTTGTTGAAGAGACTATGCTTTTACCCACTGAATGGCACCTTTGTCAAAAATCAATTAACCATAAATCTAAGGATTTATTTCTGGATTCCCAAGATTGGTCCATAAGTGAGTCTGTCTTTATGCCAGTAGCACACTTTCTGGATTACTTTAAGTTTGTGGTAAGTTTTGAAATAAGGAAGTGTGAGTCCTCCCACTCTGTTCTTCCTTTCAAGATTGTTTTGGCTATTTGGGGTCCCTTGTATTTGGACATTAATTTTAAGATCAGCTTATTAGCGTCTGTAAAAAAACTTTTTAAAAGCCATGAAGAGTACTGCCATTTTAACAAAATCAATCTCAGCATCCCAGCCCCAAGAGGTACACGTAATACATCAATTTATTGCCAGTCACCAATTACCTAAAGGGGGCACACGGAGTTCAGGTCCACCATTTTCCTTTCAATTAGATTCAGGTTGCAGCACTGAGAAAACAATGAAGGAGTCACTGAACAAAATAAGCAAATTGTATGTTGCTTTGATTTTCTTCAGAAATGTGGGAAGATGCTTTGAAAATCTTCAGCCTTTTAATCATCTTTATCAGGTTTGGTTTTGTTCTTTAGTTTCCATCTGTGCCTGGTTCTGTGCTAGTAGCTACAGAAATCCAGTTGACCCTGGACAGGCCTGTCCATGTACTCTAGACATCATGGAGCTTGTTTGTGGTCAATGTTTGTGGCTCCAGGGAGAAAATTGCTTTCTCTGGAAACCCCTTGGCCCTGGACACAAATGAGAAGCCTGCTGGGGTGAGGCTGAGAACCCAGTTGAGGCTACGAGCACAAGGAATCCAGGCCTAACTGCGTTTGGGGAAGCGAGGGGAGGAACTGCAGCTGGTATGTGGCAAGGAGGCAGAGCTCATCTGTTCTTCCCTCAATCTTAATGAAACAGGACTCGGATCTATAAAAGGCACAAATCTGGTTTAATCTGCAGAAGATACCATTGCTAACCCCATCAGGAGGTGCTGATTTCTTTTGTGGACTTGCCAGCATCGGCTCACACAATCACAGAAGTCTCCCTCCCTCACACACTTCCCTTGTACAAGTAAACCAGTTGGAATTCTTGCAAACGGAACTTCTCACCCAGGCTGTGCATGGAGGTGCACTGGGAGCTCTCTGATCTTTTGCCCTGAGCCAGGTGATCCTACTGGTGATGTATTCTGTCGGAGAGAGGCTTCCCCTGAGACCTCCCAGGACCCAGGGGGGAGTTTGGCAGATAGGCTCCAGGCTGGAGAATTAACCAAGTGCAGGAGGTCCACATCTCTGACGTTCAGGGAGAAGATGGCAAGGCTTCTCAGGGACCTGAGTTGGGCCCTTTGATAAACACTCTTGGTTCTGCTCTGGGGTCTCAATCTGAGCCACAGGATAAGTGGGATCCAGCCGCAAACACTCTCTTGGGAATTTTTTAATGTTCTAATCTATCACAATCACCAGGCATATTACTGACAGAGTGATTTCTATTACACAGGAAAATTTCTTTTTCTCTCTGAAAGCAGAATCTAGGAAGAAAGGACAAACCGTATCTTAGTTTCCCAGATGCTAAAACAAATGCCGCACAGTGGGTTGGCTTAAACCATGGAGATTTACAGGCTCGCGGTTCTTAGGTTAGGAGAAGTCCAAAATCAGAGCATCAGCAAGACAGTGCTTCTCCACAAAGACAGTGGCGTTCTGGGGTGGGCTGCTGGTGATTCTTGGACCCTTGGTTTTCCTGTCACATGGCCGTGCACATGGTGGCTACTTCTCCTTTCTCTTCCAGGTTCTGTTGACCACAGTTTCTTTCCGTGGCTTTCTCTCTCTATGTCTTAAATTCCTTCTGCTTCTAAAGGACTCCAGTAATCTGGAATAAAGCCCAAACTGATGCATTTGGCCACACATTAACTAAAGATAATTTCTTGAAAAGGTCCTACTTAAAATGAGTTCACACCCATTGGAATTAATTAAGATTAACACCACGGTTTTTTCTGAGGTATATCATTAAATCTACTACAAGTGGAGGTTTGAGGGTCAGAAGTTTTGGGTTTGACTTAACCATTGCCTTTTTCCAAGCCACCTCTCTATAGCCCAACAGATGTTTCAAAGGAAGAGATACTGGCCTGTTGGAACTACAGACCCTCTGACATTTGCAGGGGGTGGGGTGGGATGGGTGTCTGGACAGAGGTAAGAGGATTGTTAGTAAAAGGGAAAAACTATGAAATTTTATATTATCCTTTCATCTGCCAACCTGAGCACTGAGTGAATCACTTGTTTTTAAATTTCCACCTTGCTTGTCATTTATTCAATAGCTGGAGAGTGATTATTCTGTGCAGGGTAGATAGCGGGGAACAAGAGAGACCATCCCTGATATTGTGGGGCTGGTCTTCACACAGGGGAGATGCATGATGAAGATGGAAATGGACACAGAACATCAGTGCAGACAGAGATGAGGGCTGTGGGAAAGCAAGAAGAGGGAGAGGGTAGCGTGGGCTGCAGCCAGAGCTGACAAGGGAAAAGAGGAAGGACTTCTATGTACTGAGATCCTCAAACAGGTGATGTTCCTAGAATATCTCATTAAACCTTATGGGGGAAGCATCCCTGTCCTCAACATACATAAAAGGAAGGTAAGGTTCAAAGAGCCTGATTTACCTGTCCCTGGTTGTGCAGGGAATAACTGGTGCAATCTGGGTTCAATTCCAGCTTATCGGGACTCCAATGTCTGTGTTCTTTATATTGTCAAATAAAACACAAACCTGCATCTGGTAAGGAGAGACTTAATTTGGAAGGAAAGTCATAAAGGGGGAAAGGGGATAGTGTAATAGGGAGAACGCTCTGACCATAAGGTCTGCAAGCATCTCAAGAGTTAAATAAAAGGGAATTTTCTTTGATAGGAAAGAACCAAGAGTAAGCAAGTGGGATGAAGGGGTGGCGTGATCAGATAGGGGCTCTGAGGATATTTTATGCTGAGGCAGCCTATTTTCTGGGAGGAACCCTGAAAGGTCAAGGGGCTGGAGGAAGGAGGGAAGTTAAGCAGAGTTTGGTTAACAGGCATTTTGCTTCGCTTTGACTGGTGGGGAGCAGCCATTCAACTAGTCATTTATGAGGCAAAGAACAGGAGTTTGGTGGGTCCATGTCTGGCCTCATCATCAGTAAACAGGGGGCATCCGTGAGTCTTATCTGAGTTGTCTGAGGAAGAATGTTCTTTGCAGTAAGCCTTTTTCCAGAACACCAAGTGTGGGGAATTTCTTAACTGCCACTGTTTTCCAGGATCACAGGGCTCAGGTAAAATTTCACACTGAGTATTATGCTGCCTTCTGACATCTTCATCCAGCCCCTCCATTCAGAGATGGGCTCTGCATGAGCTCGCAGGGGGTGAAACCCAGAGACGTCCCAGCGCGGTATGTGGGACGAGCCTGCTCTGTACCCTTCCTGAGGGAGCGGGTAAGCTTCTCAGCAAGTTGAGGTTCCAAAGACAAGTGAGCTGGCCGACCTTGTCCCAAGGTCATGGTCTCTGAGGACCAACCCACCTAGCACTTCAATCTTCACAGAGGATGCCCCTGGCCAAGGAGCTGGGAGGGAGCCCAGAGAACAGACTCCAGCACACACTGTGAGGTGGAGCTATTTTTAAACTCCTCTTTTCTATGCCCTTTTAATCTGACAGGTGACAAATGGCTGTCATTTTAGCACTGAATAGCATTCATTATTCATCATCTCTTGAAAGACTTTTTATTTACTACCTGGGTACTCCCTTCTCCTAAACCAGGCCAGGGCGACCTTTTTAATGCCAACAGGGAATCGGTCCTGCTTTATTACCGAGAGGCGCATAAAATAAATGGACAGAGCACCTCAGGGAGGGGGAGGAGTGTTTAGGGGACAGGAAGGGCTCAGCTGGAGACATTTTAAAAGCCATTCTCCAGTGTTGGGTCCTGATTCAGTGCACAAGAAAGGAAGAGCTTTCACCTCAGCGGCCTGGGATTGTCCTCAGCGGCTTGGACAAGTTCACTACATACTGGGAAGGACATCAAAGGCGAAAAGAGGCTATTTAAGTTACTGAGCAAAGTTCACTTACCGGTGTTATGCAGAAGAAAAGCACGTCTGTGAGAGGCCTCCGAGCAAATACATACTTAATGTCACGCATTTGAGTTCCTCCTGCTCCTCACTGAAATGACACAAAGCCAGCTGGGCCTCAGTAAGCCTGTGTGACAGCTCCAAGAGCCCGCTTTGTGCAGTAAGAAGGGAAGATGCTTACGAGGACTGCAACGGTGCTCCTTAGACCCCAGCAGAGTCCCCGGAGGAGCTCCTTGTTGCAGCTACGTGGAGGTGCTGAGTTCAGCCCTTGGCCTCGCTTCTCCAGTCAGGTCCTTGGCCAGGTCTCTTTCCTGCCTGGAAATCTGTATAGTGAGGAATTTGGCCTCCAAAAAGATCCAGCCTTTGTTCAGCTCCTGGAGGTAACTTCTAGAATCTCCTGCAGTAAGAGTGTCTTAGTTTTGCTAGGCTGCTATGATAAATACCACCCAAAGGGATGACCTAAACAATGGGGATTAGTGGCTCTCGGTTTCAGAGGCTGGAAGGCTGGTTTCCTCCTGGGGTCAGTGGCCTCCTGGCCGCCCGGCGATCCGTGGGGTCCTCGGTTTCCCGTTGCATGGGGATGTCTTCTCTTTTCTCTTCAGGTTCCCGCTGACCTCCGGCTTCGGCTCCTCCCCATGGCTTTCTCTGACTATGTCTGGGTTTCCTCCAGTCAGATGAAGGCCCACCCTCATCCAGGGGGGCCAGAGCCTAAAACAACGTCTTCACAGCGGGCTCACCCCCCGGAAGGTGGACTAAGACCAAGAGCGTGCGTTTTTGGAGGTACGTCATTCAACCTACCCCAAGGAGTGTCTGTTATTCCTGGTGATCACCCCACCACCAACAACAACCTTTCTGGAGAGTTTCTGCTCAGGGTGGGACCGCAGGTGTAGCCTTTGGGTGGGGGCTGCCACACTGCACGGGCCAGCCACGACTAGGGGGTTGGGGCTCTGAGTCAGTCGTGCCAGCCTGGAGGGGAGGGGGCTGGAGTTAGACTTTAGCCGTGGAGGCACTGATCCATAGCCCGGCTCCTACTGGAGCCCCAGAAAGACTCTGCACCCCGCAGCTGGGATGAGCTGCCCTGACGGATAATACACATCTCTGGACCCAGAAGGTCCTGCCTGCACGTGGAGAGGGCCTGGAAGCTATGCTTGAGACCCTCCCAGACCTCACCCTCTTCTTATGG
Source organism: Tolypeutes matacus (assembly GCA_026826555.1). NCBI lineage: Eukaryota > Metazoa > Chordata > Mammalia > Cingulata > Chlamyphoridae > Tolypeutes > Tolypeutes matacus. The sequence goes on along the minus strand of JAKSZT010054335.1, from coordinate 20,456,804 downwards.
CTCCTTCTTATTTGTATCTTTTTGCTATAAATAAAACTATAATCATAAGAATAGCATTTTCCTAAATTCTGTGAGTTGTTCCAGTGAATTACCAAACCTAGGGGGTGGTGGGAACCCCCAAATTTGTAGCCAGTTGGTCAGAAGTGAAAGTAGCTCTGGGGACCCCCAAATTTGACGGCAGTCTTGTGGGGACTGTGCCCTTAACCTGTGGCTTTGGCCTAACTGCAGGTAGTGTCAGAATTGCATTGCAGAGTCATCCCCATACAAATAAATGGTTGAAGTAAACCTTAACCCATCCCAGAGCTCAAGAGGCACTTGCCTGGTGCTTCGTAGAGCAGCCTGCATTTCAAAGTGCTCCCCTGGCACCACCGGGCATGGCAGAGCACAGCAGGGCAGGCTCCCCCAACACCTCATCCGCAACCCCCACGAGGCTGCCTCTGGTCCCAGCCTGGGGGCAAGTCCACCAGCACAGGCTCCCAGGACCCAAACCTGGGGATGCTCCCACCTGCCTCTTCTCTTCAGCCTGATCTTGGATCTCAAAATAGCACTCTCATCCGTTGGCTTCCAAACTTGATCTGACAATGCAGAAAGACTTGAACTCACACACTGCACCCTTGTTATTGCCAGTTCCAGAAATAGTGCAGGAGTGAAAGAGCTCACAAACAGACACAGCTCTTCTTCTGCGCTCCATGCTTAGCGTCAGCGCCCCTCGCGGCCTTTCCCATCTCTGCAAAGGACCCTGCCACAGGGGCACGCCTGGGGCCAGGGCTGCGTGGACTGCAGGGAGCGCTGTGTGCAGGGAAGCCCTATGGGGGAATGAGACGCTGCCCACTTGGCCAGCAGAGACAGGGCAAGCTGGGGTGGGAGCACTCATTTGATCAAGGACCGAAGGAGCTGCTGTCTGGAAGATGGCAAAAAAGCCAGCAGATGGGAAAATCACAGGCCAAAGGCAAAACTCGACAAAGCACTACTCAGCAGGTGACTCAGAAAGTGCCGCCACCCACCCTTCCAGACTTCCCATGAGCCTCCGAGGCGTGGGGTCGTTCCATCGCGGCAGTGAGAGTAGACACTGGCGTGGCACAAGGTCCTCTCCTGGGGAAAGGCAGTGAAGTGATCTGAACTTTTTTGTTTTTTACATGTAGATTATGTGTTTCCACAGAATAAAAATGAGTTGTTGGTTTCCACATTACTAAACACTAATATGGTTAAGTTCATTTCTGTATCCAGAAATAAAACCCAAATATCAAGAAATACCAGTTCATTAAATCATTATTCTGAAAACATCCCCCCAAAGATCTTGTTTACTGGCTGCGGAACATTTGCGCATAAACAGCTGCTTCGGAGCTGGAAACATCTGAGCCCTTCTTCCACCTTGTCCCCTGCTGTCTGTGCATCCTACTTTCTCCATTGCGATCACCGTGACAGGTACGACCCTTGGATCACATGGGGACATCGTGCAGCCTGTAAGAAAGGACAAAAGGACATGCTGAGCCCTATATCGTTTCACAGAAGGGAAACTGCCCGTTGTAGGAATGATAGCTAATGTTTTAGAACGCTGTCAGTGCTTTTATTAATTCTTCAGCCCTCAACACTGAGCAGCTGCCATTTTCACCCCCTTTTTTCAGCAAGGAAACTGAAGCTTAGAGAGTGCAAGTGATGCATTCGAGGCTTGCAGCAAGCCGGCACCAGAATACTATGGACTTTGGGGAGAAAGCATGGCCTTGCCAATGTCTAGATTCTGGACTTCTAGCCTCCAAAACCGTGAGCTGATAAATTCCTGTTGTTAAAGACAACCCACTGTACAGTATTTGTCATAGCAGCTTTGGCAAACTAAGTCAGTGGCCTAGCACAAACTTTCCCTAATGGATGTTCCACGTTGGATGGTGGCCCACGTTGGATGGTGACAAGCTGACCTCGTCTGATTTGGGGGATCTTTGGAGGCCCCAGTCACCGTCAGGGAGGTGGGGTGAGAATAGGCTGCGTCTTCTCCAGGAAATCTGTTTACGTCCAGTCTGGAAAGTGCGAGACCCCAGAGGGATGTCCTCTGTCCCCTCAGGGTCCTGGAATCATCCCTCAACCCCCAGCAGACGATCTGGGCCTTTTTCTTCCTCACAGCACCAACGGGCCTAGTTTAGCCTCCTGGGAACTTTCCCAGTCTGTAGGTGAACCTTTTCCAGTTCCAGGTGGACCAAATTTTCCCAGAGAAGAGGGTAATGAAGGCAGGCGGTGATGCCCTTTTGCCTGCGACTCCCTCTGGCTTGTCAAGAGAAGGCAGCTGTGAGGACAAGCTTGTCCCCAAATCCTTCTGTGTGTGGTGGGAGTGGGGAATGCTGGCCCTTTCTTTCCTTCACCAGGAGCCAGGAATCTGGCGGAAAAGCAGTGCAGTCTTAAGGTGCTAGGAAAGGAAGGAGGGACAATAGGTCCCAAATACCACGCTGCCCCGTCCGTGTGGGGAGCATCTCACACTCACTCACAGCAAAGGGCTTTCTCTGCCTTCAGGTCTATGTAAAGCCACGTGGCCTCTTCATCTTGAGATGTGGGGACACACAGAGGAGACATAGCTACAAAAGAAAACAAAACTGTTAGAAAATGTAAGTAAAGTGTATGCACAATTTGTGAGCTACTTAGAAATAATCTGACCTAATGATTTTTTTTTTTTTTAGCAGGGTTGGCAACTTCCCATAAACACTAGTCCTGGGTAATTTGGCTTCTTCTTACAGAATCGTGTGTGATATCTGCGATTAACACTTTGGACTTTTTTGATGCTATTTTTCCCCCAGACCTGATAGGGTCAGAAAGTATACCAGGGACTGCAAGATAATTTCCTCGTTTATAACCCTGTGGGTTATGCTTTCTCGCTGTTGCGAGATCCTGTTACAAGGACTGGATCGCAATCTGGAACTAAATACAGAGCCTCGTCCTGCATCACTTCTTGCAATTGCCACCGCATCCCACCAAAGGATAAACTTAGTGTCACTTGCCATGGGGGGAGGGCTGGCCTACAAACCCCCTGGCATTCGGTCATGGTGCTGTGTGCCCAGCAGTGGCCTGGGGACAGTGAGGCCACATCACGACTATGACCATGAAGAGGCATTAATTCAAAGGCTGGAGAGAGAACTGCGTTCTGTGTTGTGATCGTGGCATTAACTGCAAACGCAGTAGCCAGTCTGTACACGTTCTCACCCAGTTTTTCAAAGTGTTAAAGTGTGATGTGCCCTCAGCTAGGGAGGTAGAGGGGTTCCCGCTTCGGGGTCCACTCTGAGGACGAGCAGTGGCCGCCTGGCGCGCTGCCGAGAGGGATTGTGAGGCTGAGTCCAGCTCAGCAGGCAAGAGCCCAGGGTCAATTGGTCAGGTCCGCCATGGGGTAGGTGTGTGACTTACTTTGCCAACTTTGTTTCTAGTGTGGATTCTATCAATGACCCTGTGACGGCAGGGACCCTCCCTCATCCCCGGAAGACTCTCCTCACTAAAGCAAGCCAAATCCTTATTCACCAGTCACGCCCCCCGGAGCAAGGACACGGCAGAGAAAAGACCAAAGAGTCATGGCTAGATCTGGGGGATGCTTGACAGATCTCAATAGGGGCAGTTATATATGCACTTGTGTGTGTGTGTGTGTGTGTGTGTATGCGGGTCTACACAATTCTATCACAAATGTAGCTTCGTGTATCACCACCTCGGTAAAGACACAGAACCGTCCCACCACCACGGGCTTCCTCGTGCTGCCCTTCGTGGCCACTCTTGCCCCCACCCCCACCGTCCCTCTCCCTTACAGCCCCCGGTACACGCAACAGCCTCGATGAACCTCCAGGGAAAAGCCAATCCCAAGAGGCTACGTGCTGTGTGGTTCCATTTATGGAGCGCTCTTGAAATGACAAAATTGAAGAGATGGAGAGAAGCAATGGCTGGGTGATGGGGATGGCGGCGGCGGCGGCCCTGCTGGCCTCTCAGAGCGGGTCCCGCGCCAGCCTGGGCCCCCATGTGAGAGAGAATCCTGACACACACAGCCAGGCCTGTGCTGGCACCAGCCCACGTGCGTGTCATGCCGTCTCCCACGGTACCCACTGTGGAGAAAACTAACCCGCCCCGCCCAGAGCTGGCCTGGAGACTTCATTGCCCCAGCTCCCGCTTCCCAGCGTTCGGGGGTGCCACCTGCAGTGAATCCAATGCGCTTGTCTGCAGAGGGGCAGGCACCCTGTTGGTTCACCCCCAAGCATTTCCCCTACTCCTTTTGCTCTCTGCAGGGGAGGAAGAGATGGGGGAGCCCCCAAACAGTGCTCAGGAGCATGACCCAGCTTGGGTATGGGCACCCAGCCGAGCCTCAGGAAACAATGTTACATTCAAAATTTAGACTCTTTCTGGGTCTGCTTCTCAACGTTTCTCCAAAAAACAAGAAGACATCCCTTGTGCTTCTCCAGAAACAGTATCTCCCGAGCCCCAGCTGGCACCCAGCAGAAGTTCTGGGTATGGTTTTTCTGAGTTGAGGAAGCGAGCTGGGCAAGCACCTAGCAGAGGTGACCGCACGTCCATCAGAGATCCGGGACAGCTCCAGCTGGGTCGTTGCCTGCAGGCTGGTGTGTTTCCTCCCCTCTGGGGTCCCCCTAGAGTGATGAGTGAGTGAAGGAATGAGTGAACAAATGAATGCCTTTCCGTCCACTGGGTGCCAAATGGGGGGTGGTAAAGTGAGCAAGGGCACAGGCTCCCAGTCAGGGGCTCGAGTTGGATCCCAGCCTCACCGCTCTCTTGCTGGGGCCTGCGGGCAAGTCAACGTCTCCAAACCTTGGACTCCTCATCTGTGAAACAAGAAAAGGAACACTTGTCTCCAGAAGCGTTGTATTATATGACCTCATACACAGAATACACCACAGAGCCAGGGCTCTCCAGAGAAGCAGAACCAGCAGCTTTTTAATATGCATACATACGTGTGTGTGTTCATGCAGTCATGGGGCTGGCAAGTCTGAAATCTGCAGTCATAGTCCCAGCTTTAGCCATTGCCAATACCGTGGTTCCGAGTGGGGAAGGATGGCCATGAAAGGGCTTTTCTTTGGGGGAAGGATTTTCAGGGGAGGGACCACGCCCACCGGGAGTAACCTCCTCCTGTCCCAGGAGCCACCCCCTCCACCTTCCCTGGAGCCTCTGTGCTGCCCTGGCCTTTGCACCTGACAACTGTCAGGCTGCAGGTGGTCCATGAGACCCAGGTCATTGGGAGAACCCCCCGGGAAATGGGGTCTGCAGGATAACTTATGGAGCCCCCCTCTGCTCACAGGTGGCAGAGCTAAGACCCACACTTGGGGGCTGCTGTCCCCCGGCCTGGCTCTCCTTGTTTGTCTGGATTATATCTGGTAGCAGTGCTTTCTCTACAAAAGCTTGCTTGTTGCCTCTTCTATCTATAGCACCATAGAGTATAAACACAATGAAAAGGAGAATGAGAAGCTGCCAGATCCTGATTTAGAGATGGGCTTGGTGATTTCTTTGTGATTGCTCATTTCTGTATCATTGTAGCCCTCAGTTTCCCTGCCAAGGGACAAGCCTGGAATTTATCCAGAGCTGGCCTAGATTTCAGGTCTCTATTCCTGAGACACAGGGCAATGGGTTTTTGTTTCCCAAGAGTAGTGGCTTCCCAGGGATCTGGATAATTTTTGTTTGAGTTATAGATTGATGTTTTCTCTCCAACACATCATTTCTAAGCACTAGCCTCATTGACCCAAGTCCTAGATTGCCCAGTCGATTCATTTGGATCAGCTCTTATAACAGCCCTGTCTTGCCGTCCAGCCTGGCGCTTTCTGGCTCACTGAGTGATGGGGCATGGAGGAAATGGTCTAAGGTGAGATGTCGAGAACCCCACGAGCTGGGAGAACCACCACCAGCACCATGGAGTCAACATTCAGTGGTGGTCCTGATGCAGGTGGAAGAGGCACATCCCAAACTGCATTATCCAAAGGGTGACTTGTCAGCAAGAATTCATGGGCCCTTGCCATGAGCCCTGTATTAGTCAGCCAAAGGGGTGCTGATGCAAAATACCAGAAATCTGTCGGTCTTTATAAAGGGTATTTATTTGGGGTAGAAGTCCACAGTTACCAGACCATAAAGCATAAGTCTCTTCCCTCACCAAAGTCCATTGCCACATATTGGAGCAAGACAGCTTGCCAGGGTTCAGACTTCTTGGGTTCCTCTCTTCCCAGGGCTCCATTTCTCTCCGGGCTTAGCTCCTCTGTTTCCTCCACAAGGTCAGCTGTAGACTATGAGGCTCTCTGGGCTTTGCCTCTCTCTGCAAGGCCAGCTGTGAACTCTCAGGCAAATGGCTCGTCTCTATCCCAAGGCCTTCTCTCCTTCCTCACCAGGACTCCAACATCAAAACTGTTCCCTCTGTCCTTTGCCTTGCCTTTTATATTTGATTCCCGCCCCACCAAGGGGTGGGGCTTAACACCCTACTGACGTGGCCCCATTAATGCCCTAATCATAACTTAATCATGCCCAGATTAGCAGACCAGTTTACAAGTATGATCCAATATCTATTTCTGGGATTCATAATTACATCAAACTGCCTAACTGCAATAGGCCCTGTACTCTATGAGATCTTTTGGAGAATGCAAACCTTCCTACCCTTGAGGAGATGACACATTTATGTGAAATTTGGTACAGTATAATGTCTAATGTCTAAAAGTCATATATATTTAAGGTTAAGTTACAGAGTAAAGACTGGAGGAGTAGCAAGAACTGTAAATGGTCTGAGAGGTGACCCTGCTTGCCACATAACAATTAGCCTGCCACAGTTTCCCGGATGCCAGGAGAAGACACGAGACTCTTGGGCCAGAGATAATGGACTATTTAATCATGGCATGGCCAGAAGCATGAGCTTCCATGTTTGCAATATTCCCTTTGCTCCCAAGGTTCCCAGGTGGAGGGCAGCCCAGGTGGATGATAGGCACACAGTGGGTCTTGGCCACAGCTAAGGAACCCTAATCTTTCAAGGGGGCTGCTGGCGAACCAGCCCAGCCTTGGCCCCAGGAGGAGACATTGCCTTTATTATATGCATCAGGAGCAAATCTGCATTATGTCACTGAGGGAGACACTTTCTCTGTTCCAAGACTCTTTGCTATACAAAAACCTCCTTGAAAACTCATCCAGAACAAAGCCTGCCAGCACCTCTGCTCACAAGATGTGTGGAAACATGAGAGCCCATGGAGTGCTGTCTGCCAAGGAGCTACACAAATCCAAAAAAGAGAAGTTATAAACTCAGGAGAACTTCATCACCCACTTTAAACACCATGTCAGTAAAGGCGAATAGAGATTTCTTGAGCACACATGGAGGGAGGAGGCACTGCCCAAAGGGTGGTGGGTGGCAGCAGAGGGTCAACATGCAAGGATGATTTTCTAGAATGTCAGTGCAGGGGGTGGAGAGCTGGTGGGAAAAGTCCACTGAAGCAGAGACCAGCAAGGGGCCTTCTTCAGACTCAGGAAGGGAGGACATGAGGTGGAACTCCATTCCCTCTGTTCTGTGGGAAATCAGGATTGATGGTGATGACGATGACAATAGTAGGAAAAGAGCTACAGCTTATTAGACTGACACCAGGCATGAGGCTGGAGCTAATGGCTGGATATCTACTACTTCTAATATCACAGCAGCCCTATACTTCCCGAGGTAGGAATTATTAGACCTTGTTATGGGTTGAATTGTGACCCCTAAAAAGACTGGATTAGGGTGAGCTCTAACCCAGTACATCTGGCATTTTCATAAGGAAAGGAAATTTGGATGGAGACACAAAGAAATGGAGGAGTGGTGGGGAGGCCAACCAGGGGACACCAAGGATGGTGGCCACCAGCGGGAGCTTGAGATCCAGGACGGATTCTCCCCTGCAGGTGCCGGCCCCACGATTTCAGCCTTGTAAGCTCTGATCTCTGAGAATGAATTTCAGCTGTTTTGAGCCACCCAGTTTGTGGTACTTGGTCACAGAAGTCCCATTTTACAGAAGTGAGAGTCAGGTTCAGGCGCTGGACGTGAAGCCCGTGTCCTTAGGGCTCCACAGCCCCCCACGGCCCCTGCCGTGTCCGCAGTGTCGCCACAGGATGGCGGAACTCTGTGGGTCCCTCGTCCAGTCTCTCCCCCTCTCTGGGGTGGACGATAGTTCAGGTGTCAGGGATCTATGCCGAAGTTTAAGAATTTCTGAACTTCCTGGGTAAAAATGGAAGAGGAGGAAGTGGCGGTCTCCCTGTGTCCCTCCCCGCTCAGCAATGCCAGGCACACTGGGCCATCCTCAGCTCCGGCCACCCCTGCCCAGGCACAATGCTTCTGATAGTCTGGGTGAAGCCCCGAATGACTGGAAACCCCCGCAGGAGCCCGAAGGAGGCAGCGTGGTCTGGGGGTGGCGGAGGCAGACTCAGTGGGCTCTCGTCGCCAGGCCGCACCGGGCACACGTCTCCTGGGGCCGTGGTGAGGAGTGAATGAAAAGCCCTAGGACAGCTTCCTGAGTGGGTCAGACTCCCCGGGGTGCCATCCACAGGAAGGAGAGGGGGTTAAAAATGACTCCGGGGGACTTCCAGGAAGATGGCGGACTAGTAAGACACGGGAATCTCTTCTCCAGAAAAATAGCTAGAGGACAAGCTGAAACAGCCCTGAAAAAGATCTTCTAGGGTTTAGGACAGCAGGTGAAGGCTGCACACCACCCAGAGGAGAGAGGGACAGAAGAGGGAAATCGCGACTACAGAACTGTGAGTTGCAAGTAGCAGCTTCTGCTGCTGCCGGCACCCTCCCCCACACTCTTCAGAATTCTCGGGCCCCTGGGCCTGCGACCACAGACAAAGGGGGCTTCAGGGATCTGCCACTCCCGGAAAGGGGAGAGAGAGGGACACAGCCTTAGGCTGGCTCAGGTTCCGACCTGAAATTTGGGCTGCAGAGCCCCACGGACCCTTCCACACGGAGGTTTGCCCTAGGAGCCTGGAAAGGACTGGAGAAATCCAACCCTCGCAACCTCCCTCTCTTCTAGCCTGGACTAATTGTTGAGGACACCACGGGAGAGGGGAGAAAGAGCCTGGGGCTGACCCTGCTTTGGACTCCCAGGTTTGGTCTGCCCTGTCCCGAGAGCCCTTCCAGGCTGGGTGGGGCTGCACCATTGTTTGCCTTGGAGTCTGCAAGGGGCTAAAGATATACAAACCTCCCAATCTCATCCTCTACTAACAGGGACTGATTGTTGAGGATTCAGAAGGGAGTGGAAATATTTCCTAGCTGGGAAAAGGGGGGCACTACGAGAGAAGTCGGGAGAACTGTCTCAGGGCTCCTAGCCCCCAGACAGGAAGCTCTATCACATTGATCTGGTCTGTGTCACAACAAATACGCTCCGACCAGGCATTGAATTGAGAGCAGCCAACAGGTGCCATCTCCTGGCAGACCAAGGAAGTACACACAAGAAAATTAATAAGTAAGAGAGGCTTTTCCTGGCCTCTATAGCCTCCCTGCCCAAGGCCCTAGGAAACGACTCTACAACCAATTACTGGGTCCAGTGCCCAGTTTTGAGCAACCAGCAGAACAATCCTAACAATCAAGGTTGAGCCAAAAATCAAAGAGCGGTGGTAACTCACAGCCGCCTGCCACTAAAACCCCATAAAAGAGAAAGAGATAGAGCACCTAAGTAAAATACAAACTAACCAGATGCCTAAGCACCAACAAAAAATTACGGGCCATACTAAGAAATAGAAGACATGGCCCAAGAAAAGGAATACAGCAAAGTCCCAGAAGAGATGCAGAATTTGAGAGAACTAAACAGTGAGATGAGCACACATTTCCAAAATCAAATTAATGAGATGAAAGAGAATATAGTTAAAGAGATCATGACATCAAGAAGTCATTGCACGAACGTAAAGAAGAATTTGAAATCATGAACAGAAAAGTAACGGAGTTCATGGGAATGAAAGATACAATAGGTGAAGTAAAAAAAATACATTTGAAGCATACAACAGCAGACTCGAAATGATAGAAGAAAGAATAAGTGATACTGAAGACACAGCAGCTAAAATCGAAGAGAGAAAAGAACAGAGAGAGAAAAGAATGGAAAAAATTGAGCAGGGGCTCAGAGAGTTGAATGACAACACAAAACGTAATAACATACGTGTCATTGGAGTTCCAGAAGGAGAAGAGAAAAGAAAAGGGGCAGAAAGAGTATTTGAGGAAATAATAGCTGAAAATTTCCCAACTCTCACGAAAGAAATGAACTTTCATGTCCAAGAAGCACACCGTACCCCAATAAGAATAAATCCAAATAGACCTACGCCAAGACACATATTATTCAGAATGTCAAATGTAAAAGATAAAGAGAAAATTCTCAGAGCAGCAAGAGAGAAGCAAACGATCACGTACAAAGAGCGTCCAGTAAGACTTTGTGCAGATTTCTCTTCAGAAACCATGGAGGCAAGAAGACAGTGGTATGATACAATTAGGAAACTGAAAGAGAAAAACTGCCAGCCGAGAATTCTTTACCCAGCAAAACTGTCCTTCAAATATGAAGGTGAATATAAAGTATTCACAAACAAACAGAAACTAAGAGAGTTTGCAAAAAAGAATCCACCTTTGCAAGAAATATTAAAGGAAGCCTTAGAACCTGAAAGAAAAAGACAGGAGAGAGAGGCTTGGAGGAGAGTATAGAAGAAAGAAAAGCAGAAAGGATAACCAAAAGAGTAAAAAGAAAGACAAAAATAAGATGACATATGAAAACCAAAGAATAAAATGGAGGAAATAAATAGTGCATTTTCAGTAATATCATTGAATGTGAATGGATTAAATTCCCCAATCAAAAGATACAGGCTGACAGAATGGATAAAAAAACATGAGCCATCCATATGCTGCTTACAAGAAACTCATCTCAGACCCAAGGATACAAGCTGGCTGAAAGTAAAAGGTTGGAAAAAGATACTCCATGCAAATAGTAAACAGAAAAGAGCAGGGGTAGCTATACGAATATCAGACAAAACAGACTTCAAATGCAAAAAAGTGATAAGAGATGCGGAAGGCCATTATATATTAATAAAAGGGACGATCCTCCAGGAAGATATAACAGTCATAAATATCTACGCACCTAAGCAGGGTGCCCCAAAATATATAAGACAAACTCTGGCAAAACTGAAGGGAGAAATAGACACTTCTACAATAATCGTCGGGGACTTCAACATCCCTCTCACATCATTAGACAGAACAACTAGACAGAAGATCAACAAGGAAACAGAGAAATTGAACAATATGATAAACAAGTTAGACCTAACAGACATATACAGAACACTGCATCCAAACTCAGCGGATTATACATTCTTCTCAAGTGCCCATGGATCTTTCTCCAGGATAGACCACATGTTAGGTCACAATACAGCTCTCAATAAATATAAAAAGATTGAAATTATACAAAGCACCTTCTCAGATCATAATGGAATGAAACTAGAAATCAATAACAGACAGGAAAAAAGGAAATTTGCAAATGTGTGGAGACTGAACAACACACTCCTAAATATTCAGTGGGTCAAAGAAGAAATTACAAGTGAAATCAGTAAATATATGGAGACAAATGAAAATGAGAACACAACATATCAAAACTTATGGGATACAGCAAAGGCAGTCTTGAGAGGGAAATTTATAGCCCTAAATGCCTATATTAAGAAACAAGAAAGAGCTAACCTCAAAGATTTAACTGAACAACTTGAGAAACTAGAGAAAGAACAGCAAACCAACCCCAAAGCAAAAAGAAGGAAAGAAATAATAAAGATTAGAGCGGAAATAAATGAAAATGAGAACAAAAAAGCAATAGAGAAAATCAAGAAAACCAAAAGCTGGTTCTTTGAGAAGATCAATAAAATTGACAAACCCCTCGCTAGACTAACAAAGAAAAAAAGAGAGAAGATGCAAATAAATTCAATCAGAAATGAAAGGGGGGAAATTACAAATGACCTCACAGAAATAAAAAGAATCATAAGAGGATATTATGAGAAACTATATGCCAACAAACTAGACAACCTGGATGAAATGGACAAATTTCTAGAAACTCATAACCAGCCTACACTGACACAACAAGAAATACAAGAACTTAACAAACCAATCACAGTTAAGGAGATTGAATCCGTCATCAAAAATCTCCCAGCAAAGAAAAGTCCAGGACCAGATGGCTTCACAGGTGAGTTCTACCAAGCATTTCTAAAAGAATTAACACCAATCCTGTTTAAACTCTTCCAAAAAATTGAAGAGGAGGGAAAATTACCCAACACATTTTATGAAGCCAACATCACCCTAATACCAAAGCCAGATAAAGATTCCACAAGAAAAGAAAATTACAGACCAATCTCTCTCATGAACATAGATGCAAAAATTCTCAACAAAATACTTGCAAATTGAATCCAACAGCATATCAAAAGACTTATACATCACGACCAAGTGGGATTTATTCCTGGTATGGAAGGCTGGTTCAACATAAGAAAATCAATCAATGTAATACACCACATTAACAAGCTGAAGGAAAAAAACCACATGATCATCTCAATAGATGCAGAAAAGGCATTCGACAAAATCCAACATCCTTTTTTGATAAAAATACTTCAAAAGATAGGAATAAAAGGAAAATTCCTCAATATGATAAAAGGCATATATGAAAAACCCACAGCCAACATCATACTCAATGGGGAAAGGTTGAAAGCTTTCCCCCTAAGATCAGGAACAAGACAAGGATGCCCACTGTCACCATTGTTATTCCACATTGTTCTAGAAGTTCTAGCTAGGGCAATTAGACAAGACAAAAAAATTAAAGGTGTCCAAATAGGAAAAGAGGAAGTAAAACTCTCACTGTTTGCGGATGACATGATCCTGTATTTAGAAAATCCTAAAGTATCCACAACAAAGCTACTTGAACTAATAAATGAGTTCAGCAAAGTGGCAGGATATAAGATCAACACGCAAAAATCAGTAATGTTTTTGTACACTAGTACTGAACAATCTGAGGAGGAAATCAGGAAGAAAATTCCATTTTCAGTAGCAACAAAAAGACTCAAATACCTAGGAGTTAATTTAACCAAGGAAGTACAGGACCTATATGCAGAAAACTACAAAACAATGCTAAAAGAAATTTAAAAAGACCTAAACAAATGGAAAGACATCCCGTGTTCATGGATTGGAAGAATAAATATCGTGAAGATGTCAATCTTGCCCAAACTGATTTATAGATTCAATGCAATACCAATCAAAATCCCAACAGCTTACTTTACAGAATTAGAGAAGGCAATTACCAAATTCATCTGGAAGGGTAAGTGCACCCGAACAGCCAAAAGTATTCTAAAAAAGAAGAGCAATTTGGGAGGAATTTCACTGCCTGACCTTGAAACATATTACAAAGCTACAGTGGTCAAAACAGCATGGTACTGGCATAAAGATAGACATATCGATCAGTGGAATAGAATTGAGAATCCAGAAATAAACCCTCACCTATACAGTCAACTGGTTTTTGACAAACCTACCAAGCCCACGCTGATGGGAAAAAACAGTCTCTTCAACAAATGGTGTTGGGAGAACTGGATATCTATAACCAAAAGAATGAAAGAGGACCCCTATCTCACCCCCTATACAAGAATCAACTCAAAATGGATCAAAGATCTAGATATAAAAGCCAGGACCATAAAACTACTAGAAGAAAATGTAGGGAAACATCTTCAAGACCTTGTAGTAGGTGGTGGTTTCTTGGACTTCACACCCAAAGCACGTGCAACAAAAGACCTCCTCAAAATTAAACACTTTTGCACCTCACAGGACTTTGTCAGAAGGGTGAAAAGGCAGCCAACTCAATGGGAAAAAATATTTGGAAATCACATATCTGATAAGGGTTTAATATCCAGGATATATAAAGAGATGTTACAGCTCAACAATAAAAAGACAAATGACCCAATTAAAAAATGGGCGAAAGACTTGAATAGACATTTCTCCGAAGAAGAAATACAAATGGCAAAAAAACACATGAAGAAATGCTCAACATCACTCATGATTAGGGAAATGCAAATCAAAACTACAATGAGGGAAGCAGCTGTGGCTCAATCAGTAGGGCTCCCGTTTACCATATGGGAGGCCCCGGGTTCGGTTCCCAGGGCCTCCTGGTGAGGGCAGGCCCGCCCGCATGGCGTGGTTGGCTGACCCAGCGAGCACAAGCAGCAAGGGGGGGATAAATGAATAAATAAATAAAATCTTAAAAAAAAACAAAAAAAAAAAAAAAAACTACAATGAGATATCATTTCACACCTACCAGAATGGCCACTATTAAAAAGACAGAGAACTACAAGTGTTGGAGAGGATGTGGAGAGATAGGAACAGTTCTTCACTGTTGGTGGGAATGCAGGATGGTACAGCCACTATGGAGGACTGTTTGGCAGTTCCTAAAGAAGTTGAATATAGACTTGCCACGTGACCCTGCAATACCACTACTGGGTATATACCCAGAAGAACTGAGAGCAGTTACACGAACAGACATCTGCACACCGATGTTCATAGCCACATTATTCACCATTGCCGAAAGTTGGAAACAACCCAGGTGTCCATCAACAGATGAATGGATAACAAACTGTGGTCTATTCACACGGTGGAATATTATGCAGCTGTAAGAAGAAATGAAGTCATAAAGCATATGGCAACATGGATGAATCTGGAGGACATTATGTTGAGTGAAGCAAGCCAGACACAAAAGGACAAATACTGTATGAATGCGTTACTATGAACCAAATATATTGTGTAATATATTGTTTGATTCACACACATAAAAAAAACAAAAAAACAAACAAAAAACAAAACAACAAAAAAATTTACAGGTATCCATTACATTTAATTGAGAAATGTATATATTTATTCATCTGTGTTTACTTTTTAGTTTTTTATTTGCTTATGTTTTCAATTATTAAATGTACAAAATAAAGTTAAAAAAAAAAAAAAATGACTCCGGTCCTCTCAGCCATCTGTGAAATCCCAGGAGAACGGGATCTGAACGCCCTGTGCCTTTTGGCTTTGACAAGCTTTCTGTGCCTCTGAGGAAGCGCTGCCTTCTCCAGAAGGAGGAAGGAGCCTGACAGAATGGCACGTTCCCTCCAGTTCACAGGACGGGGTTTTCTCATGCCTGCATACCCAGCATTGTGCCAGGAGAGCAAGATGCCACAGGGTAACAGTGGGACACTTCCCTGCACCATCAGCTTGTCCTCCCTTCATTTGTTTCTCCATTAAGGAATTAATTCATTTACTTACTAATGAATGCACTCAGCTTGCCCTGTGCTGCGCATTTTCACTCCATAGGTCATTTATATTATAGTTTGACAGGAAACCAACATGAAGATTTTAGAGTAGAGTGCAAAATTCGCCTTAAATTTTAAAAATATAACCGTCAATATTAAAAATATTTCCCATTGGTTCATTCCTTCAATCATTTATTTAAAAAAAAAACAAAAACTCATCAAGCAGGTGCTTTGCATACCAGGTTCTAGGTATACAAATAAACAAGAGAGAGAATTTCAGGCAGGGATAAGCATTATAAAGTAAATAAAACTGAGCAGGATAGACAGCGGGGCTGGGGTGATATCTGATCTTGAGACCTGAAGGCTGGGAAGGGAGAGCCAGGAATGCTGCTCCAGGCAAAGCGAATGGCACATGCAAAGGGCTTGAGGTTTGGAGGGTGTGAAGGATGGGAAGGAGGTCAGTGTGGCTGGAGTGTGGTGAGCAGGCAAGACTGATCTGTCTGCTTGCAAGGTCCTCCTTTCCCTCTCACCCCCAAACCCAGAACTTCCGCTAGGAGGCAGCTCTGACCCCATGTGTCCGTTTCCACTTGATTCCACATATACCCACCCCCTGCTCCATGGCAATTTTAGGCTAAGAATCTGTTAGGCAAGAGCAGAAGGTGCAACACTGCCAAGGAACATTTAGGAAACAATTTTGGTGCCTGGTAGCCAAAAAGATGGAAGGACTCAGCCCCACTCTGGAGTAAGGAGCAGGACAGAGCGTCCTAAGAGGCCAGTCACAGGCTCCGGGGACCACCACACCCTCCAGGCAGCAGGGGCTGAGCACAGGGCTCACTACGGGGTGGCAAGGCCAGCGCCGTGCAGCAGAGGGTCAGGGCCAGGGTCAGGGCCATGCAGTGAGGATGCCGAGGCTCGGGATCCCCAGGCAAGGCGTCTGAACTGCCCCGGGTCTCTGGGTCTAATACACGTCACTCGCAGCTGCCTGAGTCTGCGATCATCCCAGCAGCCTGGGCTCCCAAACTGCCTGGTCACTGCGCCCCTCACACTGCACGGGGCTGCAAAACACGAAGGCAACCCAGGCTACTTTCTGCAGGGAAGGGTATCGGGCAGCTCAGACTCAGGGGAGGCTCGGGCACAGGCCAGGGCCACGGGCAGCCCAGGCGCCACATTGTCACACCAGCGGGACAAGCCCCTGCCGTGGCTGCTGCCATCGTTACTGCCAGATTCCACGGCATCACTGGGATGGGTTCTGGGTGATTCCTACATCTCTGGGGGAGCATCTGCCTGGCCCCTGTGGGTCACACATTCGTGCTAAGAGAGGACCCCTGGCCCCGGGTCCTGTTCCCCAAACTTAGTGAGGATCTGAGGTGTCAGGCTGCAAAACAAGTAACAGATTGCTCTGCCCCAAGTTCCTCCTCAGCAAAGATTGGAGAAGAGACAGTGCAAGGCCAGCGTCCACCCCTGGTCACTGCGTGACCTCAGGGCAAGCAGGGAGGTGGCAGGCACGCAACCCTCCCCGCTGGGGACAGATGGAGCAGTGGGACTGCCCACAAAATGCCACACTTGGCCCCGCAGCTGCTGAATGTTCACATAAGCTTGGGGTAAAAGGGGAAGGAAAGCGCCGCAGGCTGCCGTCTGCCAGGGATGTGCTTGGCTCACCAGGCGCCCCGAGAGGGCAGCCCACATTCGCCATCCTCCTGGTCCCAGCACAGGGAAAGGCGGCAGGCAGGCTCTTCCACCGGAAACCACCAGGAAACGATCTGATAAGAATATCAGAAGAAATTGGTGTAGGCCTAAGTGCCCGAAATAGCACGGGGGCAGAAAAGCCTGTTAGCGCCGTTCCCTAGAGGGACAGACTGAAGTATCTGGGGGTGAATGATGACCCCAATTTTCTTTAAAATACTTCAACCGAAAACAAGCAGAGAGTACAGCAAAATGTGAACAAGGGTTAAACATAGATAATTGCCATATGGGCATTCCTTAGACTCTATTCTCTCTACTTCTCTGTATGTTTACAATCTTTGCGTTACAAAAAAAAAAAAAAAAATGTTAAGTTCAAGAATAACAAAGAAAAAAGAGTATAACAGCCTCCACCTAACACAGTTGCTGTGAGAATTAGAGATAATGAATAAAATGGCACTTAATTATCGGCCATCAATAATTGTTTCTCAACACCTTCACCAATCCATTCGCTGAAAGGCAGAGAACAGCAAGGTTATTAGCAATTCAGGACTGAAAATGAGACCACAGAGTTTCAGGCCTTTAAAACGTGCGTAACTGGTCTAGGGTGGAAGGCTGGACCCTGGTGTCCATTTCACTTTTCTGTGAGCAAGATCTTGAAACCTTGGCGGCCGCCCAGCCATTAAGACGTGGATTTTTGGCACCCTCTAGTGGAGTTGTGTGATAACTGGTCTCAGCTGCTGAGGCTTGAGTTGAGAATCTATTTATGGCACGCTTCGGCTATCATTTTCAGACTCTATTTATTTTCCAGAGTGGGTCTTTTGGCTTTGTGGTTTAAGAACCACAGGTGACCCGCCAGCCTCTTGCCGAGCGCCATTTTGTGAAACAATTCAAAGCCATAGCACTGCTGAAGGGTCTTCCCCCCTTGGGGGTGCTAGGCATTTGGGGATCTTAACCAGGGTCCACTTGGGGGTCTGTGGAAAGTTTTCAGGGGGTCCATGAGCTTGGATTGAAAAAAAATCAACTTATTATCTTTATTTTCTCTGACCTCTAACCAAAATCTAGCATTTCCTTCACTTATGGAGGTATGCAATAAATAAATCACAGTAGTATTCATTTCGTATCACATTACAGTTGTTGCATACTTTAAAAAATCACTTACACTCATCCATAATTCGAAACTACAGTAGTTGTTAGACCCGACGACACTAGTCGAGTGTCAGAAAACTATCTGCCGCTACATTCTGAGAAGGGGTCTGTGGAACATAAAGGGTTAAGAACCCCTGTTGTAGAGGCTTCTGGGGAAAACATTCTTTGGAAATGTGGCTGTGGTGAGAGCTGTTGGCTCTTTTCTAGAACCTTCAGCACAGGGCCATACCTCCATCTCTCACAGTCTCACGAGTCTGTTACCATTCCCAAGAGGACGAGGGGCATGCTTGGAACTGAGGGGTGAGGAGAGTTACGCCAACAGTTATAACAACCACTGCAATTGTTGAGCCCTGCGATCGGCGTTGACATGAATTTTCTGCACCACCTGTTGGGTAGGCGCTCTTACGAATCCTTTACAGATGAGGAAACTGAAGCAAAGAGAAGTTGCAGTAACTTGCCAAGCCACAAGCTTTTAAGTGCCGAGCTGGCATTGGAAGCCAGCTCTCCCTGACTCTGCAGCGCTGGTTTGTAATCGTTTTGCCTCTTGCAATGGATCATTCTTCCCCTCAACCTCAAATTAAGGTCAAAATGATGTTCTACACCAAGAATCGCTGAAGAAATAAACTATCCATCTTGAAAAGGTCTGTCTCGGCCGCTCACCGGGCAGGGGGAGCAGTGCAGCCGCCAGGAGTTGGCCTTGGACCTCAGGCTTTCTGGGGTTGGATTTGGCTCCGGTGGCCGCGGGCAAGCTGCCATAAGCTTTGCTGAGCCTCAATCTGCATACGTATAAAAAGTTGACATTATCATCCGCAAATGACTGCAGTGAGGATTAAATGAATTGGTACATGGAAAAGGCCTGTGCTGGTTGAGTGGAACGCAGAGTAAAGCTGGTAACTGGCAGGGAATAGTTAGTGGTGGTCGTATAAACAGTGCTGGTTGCCCAGCCCCTGAAGCCAATGATGCAGAAAAAAAAACAGGCAAGTCCCAGCTAAGAGTCAAACCACAAAATGCGTGTGTGTGGAGACCCAGCTCCTCCCTAGAGTCCAATTCAGAGAGGAGCTAGAGAGAAATCCCAGCGAGGCCTCCGGGAAGGCGGGAGGCAGCCGTGGCAGTCTTGTATTAAATGAGCTGACGGAAGTACAGATCAGACGCTAGCGTGTGTCTGCCCTCAGTAAAAGGGGCTACTGTTATGAACCCCAGGCCCTGAGGGTCTTTGAGCCAGGGCAGTGGCAAATGGGGGGTATAAACGTCGAATATTTTTCTTGGTCAGGCACCTGGAGCCGTGGTGGCTTACAAGGCTAATACAGTTGTGCAGTCTGTGCACTGCACAAGGCCCCCAGCCAAGGCGACATGTGAGTTGACATTCAGCACACGCCAAGCTCCAAACCACATGTCCTGGCAGAAGTCTGAGTCCAGCCTGGGGCAAGGGGCTCCTTTGCCAAATAGTTCTGCCCAAATTTGCACACACACAAAAAGGCAGTAGGTATTACTGCAGTCCCTTAACATCCTAGGGGTTCTCTCAGATGGCCCTGTGAGGCCCGGCCTTTGAAGGGGCATCACTCCAGTCTCCTGCTCTATCTCCAGGGAGTTACTGGATGGTGGAGATAAGGGGCGTTCCCCACGAGGTGTGGGAGTGGGGAACTGGGGAAGAAGGCAGAGGGGGTTATAATGAACTCGAATAACGTGAATGCCGTAGGGTTAAAAAAAAACTATTGTGATGGCTGTTCATATTTTCCTGAACAAATTACAATTGTATTAATAACTATTTTAATTATATGTTGCTTATGTGGTCAATGAGGAGAAAGAACAGCTGTTGGGGGTGGGTAGGGGGAGCACCAGAGACCAGAAAAATATGACAGTGTCTCAAAGACGCTCCTATCCAGAAACGTCCAAGACACCGGCTGGAGTGCCCAAGGTGCTGGCGAACACGCCCCAGACCTGCGGGAAGCAGGGGAGAAGGAAGCCCTAACTCTAGCAGGCCGTGGGCAGAGGGGAGTGGGACAGCGTGGCTTTGAAGGTGGCCACGTGGAGCTCCCAGCACGCTAAGCCTCAGATTCCCCGTCTTTAACCCGAGGATGTGCTTTGCAGCCACTTGATCAGAAGTAAACGTCCAAGACTAACGGGCACTCAGCTCGCGGTAGCCTCTGTGGTCGCCGGCTCCAGCCAGGGACTCATTCAGGCCTCGGTACCCCAGCGGACTTAAACATGAGAAATTACCCCTTCCTTTGGTATAAAAACTCATAAATTTGGGATGTTGCAGTCAAGACAAAGCCCATAATTGCACAGTGACGCTGATAGCGTGACGACGTTATCACAACAGGTGAAAGGTAGAAACCCCAAGCGATGGTAGCACAAGTCCGTGTATGGTGAATGTCACTGACGCCACTGAACTGTATACTTGAAGATGGCCAAAATGATTGATTTTAGGTGGTACATACACTACCAGAACAGAACTGTACAGTACAGAGTAAGCCCTAATGTCCACTGCGGACTATGGTCAGTAATATAATTAGAATGCTATAGTTTCATCAAATGTAACAGAGGTGCCACACTAATGCAAAATGCCGATAACAGAAAAAATCTGGGGGCGGGGGGGCAGGCGTATGGGAACTTTGTACTTTCTGAATGATTTTTCCGTACACCGACAACTGCTCTAACAAAAATTAACACACACAGCCCAGGCAGCAAGCGCGTGAGGCGCTGGTGGGGTCCCCTTTGCCATGAAAAGTCTGTGAACAGTTGAAATCAGCCTCCATTGCTAACCCACTCTCCTTCCCCTCCTCAGGCCTCACATTACAAAGTGGTGGCATGAGTCACTGAAGGGTGAGGCAGGCAGGGCCAGCGCTGAAGGACGGGAAGTTTGCAGGGGGCAGGGGCAGTGGGCGCCCTGGCCAGTTTGCTGGTCACAGTGTGGCCTGTTTGTGGTGACCACGGCCCTGGCCTCCCTGCGAGTGAGATGAAGGCCGAGCTGAACTGAAACCTGAGCCTGAGGCTGCGGAGGTGCGGGAGGGGCTGCGGGCCGCAGGGCTGCGTGAGTCCAGCCGCAGCCTCCTCTGCTCCCAGGCCCAGGAGTGGCTCCAGCTGAGCCACCAAGCCATCTCCCACCTGGGGTCTTCCTCCAGACCGTGCACCCGCCCCACCAGGCCCCTGCAGGTCCCCCTTAAAGCCTCTTCCCCTGCCCACACCGTCACCCCAATAAGGAGTCCAAGAAAATGGCTGTCTTTGTTTCTCAGGCTGCTGTAATAACAAAGTACCAAAACTGTGTGACTTAAAACAACAGACCTTTATCCATTCCCAGTTCTAGAGGCCACGAGTCTGAAATCCGGGTGTCAGCAGGGCCACCGGCAGCTCCCCCAATCCGTAGCCTTCCTGGCTGCATCACCCCAGACTCTGCCTCGCTGTCACGTGGTCTCTTCCCCTGGGGTCTGGGTCTCTTCTTTCCTTCACACACGGCCACCAGCCACGCTGGATTAAGTCTGTTCTCCTCCAGTAGGACCTCAGCTCATCACATCTCCAAAGACAGTTTCCATGCCAGGTCGCAGCACTGGAGGTGAGGACTGGAACATAGCTTTTGGGGGCACAAGTCAACCAGTGACAGCAGCCAAGGTTTTATGGGGCCTGTGGACCTGTGGAGTATACACAAGGACACTCAAAAGACCCTCATGTGCCAGGGCTTTAATTCCACCTGAATTGGCCCCACGGTGACCTGGCTGCTCGGAGACCCCTGCCACTGTGGCCAAGCTGTCTCTACTGATTTCAGGTTTTTCTGAGGAAAGTTTTGACTGGAGTTTGAGCTGTTTGAGTACACTGCCTTATAATTCAGAAGAAAGCTTCTGCTCTATTCAACTGCTGCTTCTGTCAAAACGAGGCACTATTGAGAGCCGACAGGCCTCAAACAAGTGTCATTTCATTTCCACACTAGTTTCTCATTTAAAGGTGACTTGAAATACAAACTGATAAAATCTAACTTGCTCTGTGTCCACAGCAGCCATTGCTGTGGCTTTGTTCAGTCGTCATTCCATGGCAGAAATTGTATCTGTTGTTCACCAAACCTATCTCTTCCTCTTAGTCATATGACTTAAAAATATCTCCCAGAGTCCCTTTTAAATGTGGTCATGTGACTGTGTTACAGCCAATGGAAGGTGAGCAGAAGTGACTGCCCACCCAGGGCTGGCCCATAAAACCTCCCTAAGTCTTGTCCTCTGTGCTCTCTCCCCTTCTCCCAGCTTGACACAGATGAACATGGAAGCCTTGGATGGGAGGATCCTGGGGCCCTGAGTCACCGCATGGAGGACTGCTCTCAGTTCTGGAACACCCATTTTGAACCTGATGAGTCAGAAATACACTTGGATCAGTTTTGAGCCATTACACATTTGGGGCTTTCTTTGTAGTAGCAGTTGGCACTTAAGGAGTGCACGTTCATTCAGTCAGCACATATCTGTTGCTTATGACTGGCCAGGCCCTGTGCTAAGCCCCGTCCTCCAGGAGATCACAATCTAGCAGGCAACTCAGACAAGCAACCCTCTCACAATTCGAATGTTTCTACTCCCTTTACCAAAGAGGAGTCCTGTTATGGGATGAATTGTGTCCAAAATATATATGTTGAGGTCCTGACACAGTATGTCAGAAGGGGCCTTATGTAGAAATAGGGCCCTTGCAGACAGGACTAGTTAAATTAAGATGAGGTCACCCTGGAGCAGTGTGGGCTCTTAATCCAACACGACTGTGTCCTGATGAGAAGGGGAGAGGTGACACGGACAGACAGACGCCCAGGAGGAGGCCTCGTGAAGACGGAGGCAGGGACCAGGGTGACGCAGCTACATGCCAAGGAAGGACAAGGCTTGCTGACAACCACTGGAAGCTGGGAGAGGCAAGGAAGGATCCTCCCACACAGACTTCAGAGGAAGCACGGCCCTGAATTCAGACTTCTAGGCTCCAGAACCGGGAGACAACAAATCTCTGTTGTTTGGGGTCCAAACAGTTTGTGATACTTTGTGACAGCAGACCAGGAGATGAATACAACTCCATTCTCCATTTTAAGCCAAGGTCCTCAAAGAGCTCCTCACCGGACATGGTGCTAGAACAGTGGTTTTCTCTTCTCCTGGCCAAACCCCACTCCCTAACTCTCCTCCCTCTAATTCTTGGCACACAGAGATGCTGATTTCACCCTATCACTTCTCAGCAGAAGAACTTCCAGAACCTTGCCACGATATGCAGGACAAGCTCTAAAGTTCTCAGCCTGGCTGTCCAAGAGACCACACCAATTCTCTCTCTGTCCAGCCTGTGTAACCCAGGCAGGTGGAGCCTCCGATCCCCACGCCCATGTTCAGTGGATGTCCAGAGCTCCCCAAGATTTCCATGAGCTCACGGGAGCACCCTTCACTCCAGTCTCCTCTGTTTATGCACCATGTCATCCTAGGTGGGAAACCCAGGACTTCCCGGATTTCCGCAAAAACACCTCCCTCACAAAACATTCGTGGGAGTAATAGACTCCATCCATGTTAGCAGTGGCAAAGGAGACAGAAGGAATTCCATCACAGACATGGAAATAGTTTCAGATTGAACATAAACACCCATCCTGGCTATGTCCTTTGACTGCTGTGTCACTAGGGAATTTCCACAAGGCTGCCCCATCCCACGTGATACTGTGCCCTCTGCCCTCTGCCAGCTCCTCTCACATCTGCCATGCTCTCACTGCCCCCATCTCACCCACCACCCCTTTCCATGATTAAAATTAAAATCCATCTCATCTTTTCCACAACAGTCTCATCCTCTCTCTGATACTCAGGCTTTATTGATCCCAAGAATGTGATCAATTTTATGAACAAAGAAAATCACTTCTCCTCACTCCTTCTCCTTCTCCTGCCAGTTGTTAAGATAATTTTCCTTTGTTGCACCTGACTTAAAGAGCCCTCTCAGTAAGCCCCAACCCTTCACCCTCCTGAAAACATATTTTGTAGGTACAAATCTCAAGCCAAAACACAAGGTATACAATAAATGTATATTTATTTATTTTTCTCGAATTAAACTTAATTTCCATTTTTGGTTTCTAGTCCACCAGAGGGAGATCCAGAGTCAAAATCAGTTTGGAGTTTGTTGCCCTTGTTTCCCTGGTATTGCATCTAAGTTCAAGGATGGGGGCTTGCCTTGTAACAAGGCTTGGCAGTGGACGCCAGCCCATGTGGTCATCCTGGCACTTGCTGAGATGTCCGTTTTCCCATCTGGTCCTTGGTCATTGGTCCAACTCATTTGTTCTCTCTGCAACTTCCACATGCCTTTCCAGTGTCCTGGGATTCGTCTGCTGTTATAGAGTGGTATGCTGTGTGAGACCACAGGGACTTACCTACTCAAAGACAGCCACGAGGCAGCTGTCATGTCTCCCCATGGGGTTTTGCTGCCTCCCAGGATTCCACCTGGGGGAAGGTGGCAGCAGTAGGATCACAGAAGTTATCTGGAGTTTCTCTCATCCCTCCCTCAACCAGCAGTTATGGCACAGAGAGTCTCATTCTCAGGCACTCAGAATGCATCTGGGCTTTATTTTTTCTCCTCAGATGTCCCCTCTCCCTAAGTTTGGGGATGTTACTTATCTTGGAGAGAAGGTATGATTAGGGAACAGGAAGACATGGAAACAGCAACATCTATTGTGTTGTTGAAGCATAGGAATCCCCCCAGGAAAAGAGAGGACCTTGAAACTCAGAGGCCAGGGAAGCACACTTGGCTTCTGCCTTTCTGCTCTCTGCAGCATATGAGTGCAAGATACCCTTACACGTGTGGCAGGCAGAATAAGGGCCTCCTAAAGATGCATATGGCCTAATCCCTGGATCCTATGTATATGCTGCATTACATGGCTAAGGGGCTTTGCAGATGGAACTGAAGCTGTGGACCTTAAGATGGGGAGATTGTCCTCAATTATCTGGGTGGGCCCAATCTAATCACAAAAATTCTTAAAACAGAGAACTTTCTCTGGCTGCAATCAGAGTCACATAGCAGCAGAAGTCAGATTCCAAGTAGGAGAGGGTCTCAACCCACAATTGCTGGAAGATACAAGTGTCGAAGGGTCTCAACCCACCTGGAAAGTATTAGAAGAAATTCAGGTGGCTTCTAGGAGCAAAGACTGGCTTCTCACTGGCAGCCAGCAAGGAAACAGGACCTCAGTTCTCCAACTGCAAGGAATTGATCTGACAAACAACCTGAATGAGCTGGGAAGTGGACTCATCCCTAAAGCCTCCAGAAGGGAATACAGCCTGCCCAACACCTTGATTTCAGCCTTGTGAGACTCTAAGCAGAGGCCCCAGTTGAGCCACACTGTACCCAGACTTCTGACCTACAGGAACTATGAGATACTAAATGGATATTGTTTTGTTGTTGTTATTGTTTGGTGTTTTTGTTTTTTTGTTGTTTTTTTGTACATTTAATAATTGAAAATATAAATAATTAAAAACTGAAAAGTAAGCACAGATGAATAAATACACACATTTCTAAATTAAATGTACTGGGTACATATAGAATTTTTTTTTTGAAACAAACAATATGTTACACAATATATTTGGTTCATAGTAATGCAATCATACAGTATGGCTATTGTCTTAAGCTGCTAAATTTGTGGTGATTTGTTATAGCAGTGATAGAAAACTAATGCACACACTTTGTCAGTTTTCCCCTCGTCTCTCCTCACCCTTATAACTTAACTGCATGGCAGCCCGACTTCTGGTTGTCAACACCTCACCTAATTCACCAACCTGGGCCCCTGTAAACTCAAGGATCATTAGGACTACAGTAAACTTAACTGGCTGCAGCTGCTGGACTAGGTGTGCTATCTTCACTAGCTGTCAACACAGATTCAGGCATTTGACATGCAGCTCTTAATCTGGAGGATGCATTCTTTTCAATCCCAAACAGAAAGGAAAATCAGAAGCTGTTGCATTCACATGGAAGTGATAGCCGTACACATTCACAATCTGTCCCCAAGGCTAATTAACTCTCCTGCTCTTTGAAGCAAAATAGTTAGGAGACAACTTGAGCATGTGGGCATTCCACAAAACATCACACTGATCTACTATAGTTACTGCAGCATGTTAATTGGACCTAAGAAGGAGGAAGTGGCAGGTGCACCAGAAGACCTAATAAGACAGAAGTAAGCCACAAGGTGAAAGATAAACTCCAAAAACATTCAGAGTTCTGCCACATCAGTGAATATTTTCAGAGCCCAGTGGTGTTGGGTATGCTGGGCTATCTCCTCCAAGGAAAAGTACAAGTTATTGCACCTTGAGCCTTCTACGACTGAGAAAGATGCTCAGTACTTAATAGGCTTCTTTGGATTATAGACACGGCACGTATTGCACTTGGAAGTACTGCCCTGACCCATTTATTTGGTGAATCTGAAAGCTGCTGGTTTAGAGTAAGGCTCAGAGTAAAACTGCACTCGGCAACAGGTCCAGGCTGTGGTATAAGCAGCCCTCCACCTTGTGCTCTAGAATCCGACCGCTCCCATGGGGCTTGAGACCTCCATGATAAATATTGGGGAGCCCCAATAGGAGAGGCACAGACCCTTAGAGTTCTGGAGGAAGGCCATGTGATCCAAGACAGAGAAACATTCACCCTCCAAAAAGTCAAGCTCGCAAGGCCCCAGTAGACACTGAATACTTGAACAGGAGATATTAAATGACCATGTGGCAGGAGATACCTTGGCATGTCAGACCAGCAAATCACAACACGGAGTGAGCATAGCAACAATCTATTAAACAATGGAAAAGCCACTTCCGGACACTCGGTCTTTCAATGCCACACGGCCACACGGTCCATGGACCCAACCTCAGCAGAGCTCACAATTGGGCCCAGAGACCCTTCCTGCTTTCCTTCCACTCTTCTCTGCCACTACCCCAGACTTTGGACACTTTCTTGGACCAACTATCCCATTACCTTCCTTCGTTCTTATCACACGACCTAGCCTTCCACCACCCCTTGAAATATGTAGGCATTTTCTCCATTTCATCATCTCCCATTCACATCCTAATATTGTCTTTATTCTACCCCCACTGCTCGATGGAATGGGAGCTGCGCTCATGAACAAAGGCCCCCAGATTCCCAAAACAACTCTTTAGTCCTCATCTTTCTTGATTCCTAGGCAGCATTTGATACTGAGGATTCTTCCTGCCCCCTTAAGACTCTTCTTTCCTGATGCTGCACTCTGCCATGCTTCTTCCTTCCTCTCTCTGTCCCCTTTGAGGGTTCTGTCATGCCTTTAGATGCTGGCAGAGTGGTGGTTAACTTCAGGTATCAACTGGCCTAGGTTATGGTGCCCAGTTTTTGGTCAAGTACTGCCTTGCTCATTAATGTGAGAGTATTTCAAGATGGAATGTGCTTCTATAATCAGTTGATTGTATCGATGATCAACAAAAGAGACCAGAGGGCTTAAAAAACAGAACTGAGGATTTCAGAAGTCAGAAGAGGAATTAGAACCCAACTTCAGCATTAATTCTTGCTGGAATTTCCAGCCAGCCAGCTCCCCTGGGGGAGTGGGACAAAGGACTTGGCATCACCTTTATCAGAGTTTCCAGCTTGCAGCTTGTCCTGTGGAACTTGGATTTGCCAATCCCCGTGGTTGAGTAATCCAATTCCTTATAATCTTTCTCTCTCTCTCTTTCTCTCTCTGTGTGTGTGTTTGTTTGTGTGTGTGTGTGTGTGTATCTCTCTACATATATGTATAGGTTCTATGTCTCTGGAGAACCCTAATTAATACAAGCAGGGAAAAGCTTGTCCCTAAGCCCTTAGGTGCAGGCACTTATTCTAAAGTGAAACCTTTGGTAATAAGAGCTGATAAGTTTGGGGATTAGTGAAACAAAGAGAGATACTTTGGCCAAAATGATTTGGGGAGGAGGGGAGAACTCCAGTGCCCATTTTCTTTCTAGTGTGCGCTATCTTTTGGCCTTGGTGTGTCCTCTGTGGAAGCCTCCTAGGAATCGAAATGTGCCAGATAGCCAGAGCAGTGGAACCAAGGAGCAAGGAGCCTCAGGCCACCGCCTTTAAGAGGAAGAGAGAAAAGATGTGCATAGTAAGCTCCCACTGTCCAGCCCAGCTTACTAGGGGAGGAAGCCACAGGGATGGAGGGAAATGCTCTAGCCAGGAGGGAACACTGGCCACGTGGCCAGACCGTCCCCAGAACACTCTTCCCGCAGAAACTCTGCTTTGTGGACAGCTCCCGAAGAGCTGTGCTGGAGACCACTGAGGTTGCAGGGGGTTTGTTTCCTGGATCTTTTGAAGCTATTTATACTTGCTGTTCTTTTTGTCTCTCTACTCCCTGCTGTTTTGTACATTCATTAATTTATTCACATACAATTTATCAAGCATCATCTACCTGCAGGTACTACCAAGCACAGAAGACACAGCAGTGGACGGGTCCTCCATGGTCCTAGTTCCCACCCCAACCCCATGCCTAAAATGCACTTTTTACCCACTCAGCAAGTCTATATCGAGTGCCCCTTGTGTGGCAAGCACTGTTCGGGGTACTGAAGTACAGAAGTGAGCAAGAGAGAGGAATGCCCAGCTTTCAGGTGCCTCCATTTGTAATGACTCTGGAGAATCTAGACTGGCCAGATCTAGAAACTTAGGATGCCTGTTGTTTGATTCCTTTTACTTAAAATGCCCAGATCAGGCAAATCCATAGACAGAGAGTCAGTTAGTGGGTGGCAGGGCCTGGGAGGGGTGGGGAGATTGGAGGGTAATGGATAAAGGGTTGGGGATAGATTTTTGTTCTGTTTTGTTTTGAACAATCATTCAGGGTTTCTTTTGGGGGTGATGAAAATGTTCTAAATTTGACTGTGGTGATGGCTGCACAACTCTGTGAATATACTAAAAGCCACCGCACTGTGCACTTTAAAGGAGTGAATTATATGGTATATGAATGAAATCTCAATAAAGCTGTCATAAGAAAAGGGAGAGAGATTGCTACACATTCTAGACCAGATCTTTTAGAACTAAAGACCATTAGAGTTCACCTCTTAGGCTCAGGTTTTGCCTCCTTCTTTTTGTGGAGAGGACGGGTGAATGGCCACTGGGGAAATCAGCCCTCCTACCAAGCCCCAGGGACCCTGGCTCAACAAGCAGTAGAGTCTGGTAGTGGCAAATGGAACAAGTACTGGGCTTGGCATTCTGTGTCTGCCACGGCCCTGTCATTCCCTCTGGCTTTGGTCCCCCAGTAGTATGAAATAGTTTTGATAGAGCATAACTTTTTACCTCCCCTTGACCAAACATGGATCTAGGCAGACTTGTGTATACAAATTCTTAATCCCAGAATTAAGTTGCTATGGGGTAAGTGCCCACATTTGTATTGTCCACCAGATGACAGTGTTGTCATGCTCAACTCTAACATGTCTTCCCGTTCTAGTCTAACCACTGGAAGGATAAAGGAAATGGATTCCAATTTTTTTCTCTGAAAACATAAGGCTCGAGTTTCATTTGCATAAATTATTCTAAAATAACCGTTAAACTATTAATTGAAAGAGAGAGAGCTATGATTATTTAGCATTAAACAGCCCTTCTTTATCCACCTTACTGAAAACGTAGGGTGAAAATCTATTCCTTTCAAAAATCAAATATTTCATGTAGATATTGTTTTGAGATGGCTTCACCCCAGTGTAAACTGGAGTTGCCCTGCGTCAGCCCTGACAGCTCCCAGGTGCCCTGTGATGTTCAGACAACCTTCTCCTCCAGGTAAGTCAGTTGGCACCTATCCCAAGAAAAGGCCAAAGGTAAAACGGCAAAGCGGTAAGAGACAGCAGGACCCGAATCCTGGCTCCAGCGCCCAGTCGCTGAGCCATCTGGGAAAGGTGGCTTCACCTCTCTGGGCTTGCTTTTCTCTGTAGGAATGCGGAGCACCCTGCCTCAGTCAGCAAATTGGTGGGAGGAGTAAATGAGTTAGCACACATTAGGGCTTAGAACAGCGCCTACACCTACTACGTGCTCAATAAACAATAGCCTCCAAGTCAGTGGTTCTCAGCTTGGCACTCTTGGGCGGCCTGAAGACAGGAGGGCCCGGGGCCGGGGCTGCATCTCCCTGGGGGCTGCCGGGCCAGGCCCCCAGGACGCGGGCTCGGGGGGGGGGGGGAGGAAACCCGCCCGCATAGCCGGGGGAGGCTCTCAGGGCTGCGCTCTGCCTCGGTGAGGAATGGCGGGACCGGCTGCAAGGGGGTCTCCTGGGGGCCAGGGGAGGGGACCAGCGCCCTTCCCCAGAGGGGCACGTGGGGAGGGGGAGGCCGCCACACCAAGAATGCGGGCCCCAGCCACCGCCACACACTCACGCACGCATGCATTCCTACATCCCTACACCCTCCCGCTGTCACCCACATGCACACACACTTTCATACACTCACACCCCTGCATACATACATAAACTCATTCACACACACATGCTCAGAATCTCACACACACACATGCCTGTACCCTCACACATACGCTCACACGTCACTCACCCACTCATACACACTCTCACTCTCACACTGTCACCCACGCACCCTCACACACTCAGACACATCCGGGACACCCAGTGGGCAAGCATAGTATTAAAATGCTCATAGGGGGCGGATGTGGCTCAAATGGTTGGACATCCGTCTCCCATATGGAAGGACCCCGGTTCGATCCCCAGGACCTCCCGGTAAAAAAAAAAAAAAAAGATATTATATATTATATAAAATGCTTGTGGGCAATATATGAAATGCCTGAGGAGGAGGTGTTGGCAGCCTCTGGGAAACGATTCAAAACTAGTTCTGATTAACTGTCCCATTTTTCTCTGGGGACACCAGCGATGTCACAATTCCACAGAAACCCCCGCAGCGGGGCCTGTACAAAAACGCTCGTCTCCAGCCAGGAAGCTCTGGCCCAGGCCACTGCTAATATGTAAGCATCCGAGGGCTGAAACTGCGGAGAGGCAAAGGAGAAGAGGACTGATTAGACAGACTTCAGTGATTACAACCCCATTAATGAAAGGATCATTTTACTGTGCCTAAGGTGAGCTGTAAGAGCACTCCGAATGCCACCGGCTTTACGGGGGCGATGGGCTCTTTACAAGCTTTCTCTGATCACAAGTGTCAAATTGGGGCTGTGCTGACAGATAAAAGAAAAATCTCACTGTTGCAATTGCAGCCTTTCCCTGTGATATCTTTATACCACGCTATAAAAGCCTATTATACTTAATTTAAAGAGTGAAAATTGTTGACAGCTCCACTAATTGTTAATCTTTAGGAAACAATGAATGGAATATTATTCGAAAGGAATAATGTGTTCACTTTATTGGAGAGTAGTAAAAATCTAATAGTTGGCAAAACAATATGGTGTTTACTCTTCAAGATAGCCGGGTTTATTAGCTTAAGCCACTGAGTGTTTTACAGTCTCCCTCAGCCCTCATCTTTTTCGGGTTTTACTTGATTATGGTACCTGAGATTTTGTTGGTGGCTGTTTTCTTTTCTTTTTTCTGTTTTTATTCCTTTGTTCGTTCACTCTTCCCATCCCACCCCCAAAAAGGACGAAGATGATCTTTTTAAGCAACATCAAATCAAACGTGGCGTATGGTCATTTAACTAAATATCCCACAAGGGGGGGGGAAGTGTTTTGCCTTGATACGCATAATTGTCCCAAGTGAGAACTTTCCAAGGTGGAGGCTTGCAGTGCAGAAGCATGGCCAGGTTCTGGAGGGAAAGCTGGAGACCCACACCCCAACAACCCCCAACACACACACACACACACACACTCCACAAAGGGAATGCAAGGGAAGAGGCTGAGGTCGGGGCGTGGCCTGGCCCCGATAGCGCTCCGTGCACGCCATGCTACTTGTCTTATTCACATTTTCACCCCAGACCCCCAGAGAGGGCTCAGCGCACAGGCAGTTAATAAATAGATAGAATGAGCTGCTACAGGCGTAGGCTCTGAACCAGAGAAACACTTCTTATAACGTTTTCAAAACAAGACATTTTTGTGTTCGTGGCATCCTGGTTTTTATCTCAGCCCTCAACTTGGTTCCGTCCCCACATTGTTCTGGCTCATCTTTCATGACATGTGTCTGTATGAATGTTGTGCTTGTGTATAGATTTCTACAGAGATTCGTTGGCACGTGAATAAGTCACAGAAAAACGCGCAGCATGGAGAACAGTTCCTGGCCATGCCTGGTCAGCCAGTCACTTACACGTCTCAGAGCATGCTGGCGAGTGGTTTTTCACTTTGGAGACATCTGTGTTTCTCACCTAGTTATCAAGGCCTCGGCCTATAGTTCTCGAAGGTGAGTGTGCCTGCACATCCCTGCTCACGCCTCCACCTCCCACATGCGTGGGCCTGGGTGGAAACCCCAGAGAGCCCACTTTCAACAAGCACACCTGGACCTGGCTACTGCAAGTGCTGGCCGAGGGCAAGCTGAGCGGGACTTGATGGCACTGGGTCTAGGGGGCTCCATAAAAGAGGCTTGGTTCAGGGGCTGACTGTTAAGCTCCAGTGGGGTGGGAAACTCCCTGCAGGCAGGCCTTGGGCCCTGGGAAGGTTCTGGAACCCTGAGGCCCAACACACAACAGAGCCCTAAATATATGCTGCGGTCCCCTCTCATGGTCCCAGCCTGTCTCAGAATCGGGAACAAAAATCACCAGTCATGGGAGGCTGTGGTGGAAGCAAGGGGACAGAGTTCGAGCTGCCGGCCTCTCCTCTGGCTCCCTGACCCAGGGGACTGGGAAACAGGCAGAGGGAGAAGGCCCCTGCCCCAGGCTCAGCAGCCTGAGTTCAAAAGGTAACTAGGCCTGAAGGGAGCTGCTCTCCTGGCCAGCTGTTGGCTCATGCCAAGACAAGCCGCTTATCTCTTGAACTTTCAGCCTGCTAATCCCCAGCCTCTACCTATCGCTTCACTGTAGGCCATAAAAAGGAAAAAAATCAGGTGTATCTGCTATGGCCAAATCCAGTCTCTCCCAGATGACTCTCTGCGGGGCTATTTCCTTGTTCTCCATGTCCCAGTTTCTGAAGTCAAGGTTAGCCAAAGAGCACGGCCTGGCCCAGCCCATGGCCTGAGAACTTGGCCTTGTCAGCCAGGCCAGTCGGAAGGCCCTGAGCCGAGGTCTCCAGAGGCCCTGTGTGTGCAGGAAGGTCTCAGGGTCACGGCCAAGGTCAGAACGGATACAGAAGAGCACTGGCCCCACCTCCCAGGCTCTCCATTCCTCAACAATGAGGTGCTGGTTACCGGGGATTCAATCAAGTCCCTTCTTTGGGCCAGGCTGGGCCTCCAGGAGGTCCAAGGAAGCAGCTGTCGTCGGACTCAGGACGGTACCTGGAAGCCCCGGTGGGGAAGACCAGACTGTGCTGGGGGTCCAGGGGCATCAGGTCCAGAGGAAGGCCAGGGACACAGCCCCACCCCACCCCTGTCGCCAACGACCCCCGCCAGGTGGGCCACGGCACAGCACCCCTGTGGAGGGGAACAGGTTGGAGCAAGCGGCAGGCGTCACTTCTTCCCACTGGCCGCGAGAAGGGACCCAGCGGAAGCCCAGCCAGCCTGGGGCAGACACGGGGGCTCAGCGCCCCAGGGCAGCAGCCCGAATCCGGTTCCAGGCCTGGCACGCAGCACACCTCAGCTCCTCCGGTTTTGCCATGGGCCCGAGGCTTGGAGAGGCTGGCGGACGTGCATGAGGGGTAGGGTGGCGACTCCTGAGCCTGGTAGCCTCGGAGACACGTCCCTAGAGGGGACGAGCCCGTGGCCCTGCCACACCATTGCCAGCCACTCTGCTAGCCCCGTGCCAAGCCACATGCTCGCCGTGGTGGAAAAGGGAAGGGAGCCTCCCTGCCAGGACCACAGCCCAGCTCTTCCCTTTCAGGGAGGTGCCTGCTGCAGCCACGGGTTAGGAATAGCGCTGTGGTGAGGCCGCCTCCTGGGCTGCCATTTAACCGCAGTTTGCAGTTTTCCTCCCCCCTGAAGCAGCATCGTTTGGCCACACGTGAAGCCGTGTCTGCCCCAGTGGGAGTTTCTAGGAAAGCAAGCATTTACAAGCACCAGAGATGGCAGCCTTTAAAATGGAGCCAGGGCTTACAGCTAGAAGGAGCAGAGACGGAAATGAGCCGGACGGAGCCGATGCCAAGAAAGAAGCCTCCCCTGGGACCCGGCAGCACCAGCGTGAAGACACACATCCTAGCGGCGCGCCGTGGCAAGGGAAAGGCAGCCGGGGAGCGCCACGCAGAGCTTGGGCCATGTGGCTTTTCCTATTGTCACCTTGTTCTGCAGGCAGCAGCATCCACTTAAGACGCTGATATTGTCAAGCATTAATGATGCTGTAAAATAATAAGGTTAGAGACTGCTCGTGCGGGAGTGAGCATTTGATAAAAGGGAGATTTACAGCCACATCCATCAATTTAATTATCTTTTACTAGCCTTCAAACTTAGTGGTATTACTAATCTCTATTTAGCATGTTTTACTGGATCCGTGGACACTTTACAATCTTCCTCTACTCACAAGTGTCAAATTATGGCAATATTGATAAAACACTGGAGTAAATGGGAGGCAAGACAATCCCAGAACCAGTTAATACTCTTTTTACTGCATTGTAAAAGCCTATTACTCTGATTTCAGACTGAAATTTGTGGCCAATAATCTGTGTTGATAATGTTTCGGAAACAATATCACAGATAATAAAGGCCCCTTATTCTCCTTCCTCAACACCGCAGCCCGCCCCTACCCTCACCCCAGCCTCCAGGGTCGGGACCATAAAAAGCCGGAGCTCATGTGGGCCTCAGAACAGTGGCAAGGGCTCCCCTCCTTGCACACTTGCTTGCAAGGGGCTGAGGAGAGGTCTGGGAGGCATCTGTCAGCCCCCCACCACCAGTGGCAAAGGGATGTGACTGCCCACACACTGCCCTGCTCGGCTCAAAACTCCCCACCACACAAGCAGGCCTTGCTGCACATGGGCGATTTCCCAGAGGCCTTTGAACAAACCTATGCCCTACACTTCCCAGGGGAAGCGGAGGTGGGGATGGGGGTAGCCTGGGCCCTTTGCCTCTGGAAACTCTACTCCTGGAACTGCTCCAGCCAGCTGGATGGCCACAAAGAGAGCTGAGGAGACCCTGAGGCCCCTATTGTATCTGCAATCCAAGATCCCCCAGGGAAACTGCCTCCATAGTAGCTCTACTTCTTTCCAATCCACTCCGTCTTGCCATTGTCTCCCCATTTTCCCTAAGGACCATCCCTGTTCTTCCAAGGGCCACCATGACACAGGACCACTTAGAACTACAGGAGCGTATTGGCTCACGGTTCCGCAGGCCAGAAGTCCCGGGTCAAGGTGTGGCGAGTCTTGCCCCCCTTGGAGGGCTGAGTCTCCTCCACGCCTCTCCCTGGCTTCCGGTGGGGGGGCAGCCAGCCGCCGCGTTGCTGGCTGGTGGTGGCATCACTCAGTCTCTCTCCCCTTCTCTCTCTCTCTGTCCACATTTCCTTGTAAGGACAACAGTCAATTGGATTGGGGCCCATCCAGTCCAGTTAGCCTCATCTTAACATCACGTCTTCAAAGATCCCAGGTACAAAGGAATTCCCATTCACCGGACCGGGGCGAGCATTTGAACATATCTTTTGGGGCGATAGGATTCGATCCATAATAGAGGGTAACTAGACTAGTAGAGAGGAGGAACGTGTTTCCGTCTCTGCCTTCGCATGGGGTTCAGTTTAGGGTTCCTCCGTCTAGGACCTCGGATGCTTCCGAGTTGCTGGGAATGAATACCCCTGGGGACTCGGAGCTAAAGACGGCTTTGCTTCCACTGGGCTCCCCGTGGGACTGAGGGGTCCTCATCAGAGACCCTGTGCCCACCCCCTGGGCCGCCTGGCATTTCCTAAGGGCCCGGTCACTCGGAGGTCCCCAGAGAAAGGCTGGGTCTGCACTGCCCCCGGCCTGCATAGGGCTGTAGCCTCGTGAGAGGCACCGTTCCCTCGAGGCCGATGCACACACATGCCGCCTTGACGGCCAAGCCATCGGCTGGGGCTGAGCCCCCACGTGCCGCCTTCTCTGGAGGCGCCGTCTGCAGACCTTTCTAGACACTGCGTTTTCATGTGAAGCCCAGCTTGGAGTTGGCACCCCGAACTCCCACCCCAGCCACTTGCTCCTGCTGCTTCTCCTCCTTCTCGGCCTTCGTCATGGTCCTAGGAAGGCATGGAGGCCTGGGGAGGCTGAGACAGTGATGGGGTGGGCAGGGGACGCTGCCGCCCGCCACACACACCTCACCCCACACACACGCCCAGGGAGCGGAGGGGACCATGACAACGGCAGCCACCGCCCTCAACACTACTTCTACTAATGCTGTCAGCACTCCTTTGGGTACCACCACCTTATCCTTTCAAAACAGAAGACTCTGCCAAGCACAGACATAGGTAGTGCTCTTGGGCAGCAGAGAGAGCCCCAGGCCTGCAGAAGGAAGACTCGAGTTCATGTCGACCCTGGACAGCTTCATTGAGTCACAATTTTCCCGTTTGCACGATGGAATTGCTTGCCCCCCCCCCCACTCCCTCCAAGAGTCTTTGTGGAAATCCCATGAACAGGCAATATATATGGAAGTTCTCTGTAAACTGTAAAGTGCAGTGACAACAACAAACATAACAGCCACACCTCATAGTTACTCACCATGTGCCAGGTCTGGGTTAATCGTTCCAGATACGTCGACTCCTTTAAATATCCCCCAAACCACAGGCAGCGGGGTGCTATCACCATTAGGATGCGGAAGCTGGGGCTAGGAGAGGCCCGCGGTCACCTGGCGGGTCAGCAACAGAATCCGCCAAACTCTAGTGACTGGGCCTGAACCCCGCCCCCCCCCACGCTGTTGCTCGGAAGGCCGTGGGCGCGATGGAGCGCGACAGCCAGGGGGCCATTCCTTTCCAACACAGACTTCCCAGCCCACGTGTGACGTGCTCTCCAAACTCTGTGGGTCCCCGGTTCTGAACCAAGCAAAATAACCGATACCCGCCTAGACTCATAGCATTTTGGAGCTGGGGTTGGGGCTGGGGTGGGGTGGGGTAGGGGCTGAGTTTGCAGATCCCCTCAAAGGGAGGGCGTTTGTCCAAAGTCACAGTGCAGATTTGAGGTGCACCTGAGAGTAGAAGCTGGCACTCCCAACGCCCAGCTCAGGGCTTGTGCGTTCCAGTGGGTCAGGATTTCCACGGTGGGAGGCCTTGTCCTGCATTGGGATCACCTGGTGGGGTGGGGATGGGGAGGGTCCCTGACAAAATGCAGGTTCCCAGGCCACCCCTGCCTACTGGGGACCAGGAATCTGCATTCCAAGCAGATAGCAAAGGAGATTCTTTCATCCATCCTTTTATAAGACACTCCTTCCTCCGGCACTTCCCCCACACCCACCCTGGTTCTCAAGGAGACAAGATGTACACTGCGCCATCTCCTGAGATCTCTTTTTTGCTCTGATTTACTTTTAAATGAGGGGTTGGAGAAGAGGCTGCCCCGTAATAACGAGTTTACTCTATCGATCCGGCAAACACTGCTTTTTCCCAAAATGCTTTTCCAACCCTCTCTCCTCTCTGGCACTTTCCAGGCCTGGTCCTATTCAGGCCCTTCAGCCACTGTACCCACCCACCCCACACCTGGGACACAGGTGCTTTGATCCTCACAGTGCAGTCAGCAGGTGGAGCCCCTGCCCTCAACCCATGCCCGAAGCTGGGGCAGGGGCACCTTTCCAGGCGTGAGGCCAAAGAGGTGGCTCGTAAGACAGAGCGTTTCTGAGAACAGTGGTTGGGATGAAGGTGAAGGCAGGGGGAGTACACGGAGCCTTCCCGTGGGCAGCTGGCCGTGAGCTAGCACAACCCCTCAGCACTGTTAACTTGCAGGTCCGGGGGACGGGGTGCTACCTGGCATTCTCCCCTTTCAGGGGATCGGTTCATCGCCTTGCTTTCCAAGAGGCCTCAAGACACACGGCAGGAGCATTTTAGAGGGAGGAGAGTTGGAGGGGAGGAGAGAGCCTGCCCTGCTCAGGACGCAGGGGTGGGCGTCCTGCTTGCAGCAGAGAAGAGCAGGGAGCTCTGGCAAAAGGGAGACCCTCGGGGTGGAGAGAAGAGAGCTCTGAGCAGAGGAAACACCACGTCAGGTTTAGCAGAGCTGTGTCAGGATGCCTCCGGATCCACTTTACATCCTTTCTAAAACAAAGTTGGTGATAAAGCAGCCCCTTACTCTCTGGCTGAGGACAGAGTCTGGCGGTGCTAGTGAACGCCCCAGATGTGCACATCATCACTGCCAGAACACCCCTGCTATCCCCAGGGCCAAGCCTGAAATCGGGGGACCCCAGGGCCCATTGCGTCTGGCCCACCACCAGCAGCAGTGATCAGAAGAGCAAGTGAGCTACAGAGAGGCCTCGGCAACGTCAGAAATGGGTGCTCTGGAAATCCAGAGAAACTTCTCTTGACTCGGGAAAGAATCCTGCCCTCTGCCTAAGAGAAATGGAGCTTTCTAGCTATAAAAGGAAGTTTCCCATTTCTGATAATAATGAGACATTAAATGGAAATTCTCAAAGATTGTCAAGGCAATTGTGGTGAAATGTCAACATGGACTGAAAATAAAGTCAATATAATTTCTGTACTTGAAAATATAAATGTCCTAGAGATGATTTATTTGGCCATAATTTTCACACACTCACTTTTCCTTTTTTTCCACAGTACATATTTAAAACTGAGTGTCTCACACCTATCAGAATGGCCACTATGAAAAAGACAGAGAACTACAAGTGTTGGAGAGGATGTGGAGAGATAGGAACACTTCTTCACTGTTGGTGGGAATGCAGGATGGTACAGCCACTATGGAGGACTGTTTGGCAGTTCCTAAAGAAGTTGAATATAGACTTGCCACGTGACCCTGCAATACCACTACTGGGCATATACCCAGAAGAACTGAGAGCAGTTACACGAACAGACATCTGCACACCGATGTTCATAGCCACATTATTCACCATTGCCAAAAGTTGGAAACAACCCAGGTGTCCATCAACAGATGAGTGGATAAACAAACTGTGGTCTATTCACACGATGGAATATTATGCAGCTGAAAGAAGAAATGAAGTCATAAAGCATATGGCAACGTGGATGAATCTGGAGGACATTATGTTGAGTGAAGCAAGCCAGACCCAAAAGGACAAATACTGTATGAATGCATTACTATGAACCAAATATATTGTGTAATATATTGTTTGATTCACACACACACACACACACAAAAAAAAACAAACAAAAAACAAAACAACAACAAAAAAATTTACATGTATCCATTACATTTAATTGAGAAATGTATATAATTATTCATCTGTGTTTACTTTTTAGTTTTTAATTGCTTATGTTTTCAATTATTAAATGTACAAAATAAAGTTAAAAACAAACAAACAAACAAACTGAGTGTCATCCTCATGAACGGGAAAGGGAATGAAGCCACAGTGTTGTTTGTGGAAACCTAATGGAAATGCTTGGGTAGTTAAAAATCTATAAAATGTACACTCAGATGTGTGCATTTAATTCTGTAAAAAAAATAAAGTTAACTTGAAGGAGGATTGCCTTTCAGGGAGCATGAATAGTTTGGGAGTTCCAGTTGGTTTGACAAATGCTACAAGAAACAAAGGATTCCGGGCAAGGGAAGAAAAATGCACCGAATCAAACCTATTTTGTTTGCCATGTAGCATGGAGGCAAGAAGTCAGTGTGGGATCCCACCCTATCTTGCTCACCCAATCTTATCAGGTGGTAAATCTGTCCTTTGATCTTGTCAACAACGCTGAAAAGCTGGAGACAGCTGCCACTACCCCTGTCAGCAGTGCCCCACCAGCCCCTCATAAAACATTTATGAAACCTGTAATAAACAGGCCTGATAAGGAAGAGGGCTCAAGATTTCAAAAGTCAGCAGCTCCACAGAAAATGCCCTCCTGTTCCTCCAAAGTCCTTTATTTAAAGAGCAAACACAAACCACCAATTCCCACTGGCCATAAAGTTTCTTGAGCAAAGAGTTTCACCAAACCCAGAGATTAATAGAATTTGTTTGGAGTCTTCCCCATATTCAGAAACCACCTCTCCTCCCCCTGCCCAAAATTCTCCACATTGATATGAGGCAAGACAAAGGGCTGGGACAAAAGTGACAATAAAAATGCTGTCAAGGAGAAATAAAGAGTAATTTGATGCCACAAAGTAAACGAATATGCCATGATTGAGTTGTGAAGAGAGAAGAAGTAGCATTTTAGTAGCACATCATAAAATATAACTTTGGAAATATTTATTTTAACTTCCGTTTTATTTTCAGGAAATCAATTTAGCTCTCTGAGTTTAGCAGAAGTAGGCAGTGTCCTAACTATCCCTCCAACACTCTTGGAATTTTCCTCCTTGACTTTTCTTGGAATTTTTTTTCCTTGATTTTTCTTGGAATTTTCTTCCTTGCCTTTTCCAGGCAAGTGTCAGAGGAGTTGAGTTGCTTGAACCAGATGTTTTCAATGAATTAAGAACTAAAGAAAACCAGGAGAGAGAGGAAAAACAATCAAGGAGTCTAATGAGAAAAATTCAGGCGCCTAATCATATGCCTAAGGGCAGAGCATGCTGTTTGTTCATATACTAAAGTAGAGGTGGTTCAACTCTAAGTATTTGTTAAACGATGAAGAGATGAATGAAAGAACAAATGAATGACTGGCGGGCATTCAAGGACAGATAGGCAGCACCTTTGAGTTGAGAGAAAGAGAAACAGGGAAATTGACATATCACAGGAACAGCTTCATCCAGTACCTTGCATTCAAGATGGCAGAAGGCAACAGAGCCAAAAAGTAATTGAATTCATTGGGAGAAAAGAATTCCAGGTCTTCCTCTCTTCTGCCCCAGCCAACCCAACGCCAGATACAGAGGGCGGAGACGGAGGATCGTCTCCTCAGTGGGCTGGCGTGATGAAGGAAACCCCTGCCCCAGGCTGAGCAAGCCCCCTGCGTAGACAAAGCCCTCTCCCACAGATCCCCAAGCCAGGCAATGCCTGCCCCTGTATCCTTCTCAGTCTCTTCTTTGGGGACGCTCAGCTCATACGCTTGTTTGCTTCATTCTCCACACTTGCCTCATTGCTTAACATAAATTCAACACATGCTCACCAGCCACTGAGCCGTGTGAATGTCCAGCGTGGTTTTCCACGAACTGCCCTGTGTTCGCAAGGCCAGAGGCCGCCGCTGTCAGACTAACCTCATACAGTGCCTACCCCCTGGCACCCGGAGCTGATGACCTTGGGGGACCAGAAGCAGCGCTGGAGGGCAGGGACCTGGGGGGTCTCTCAGGCACACAGTTGGGTTATGGGCTTCCGGGGTGCCTGTTTAAGTGGCTCTGAGCAATACCAGGGAAGCAGGTCCCCTGGGCAGGTGGGACAGGTGAGCATCAGGGTTCCAGGCACAGAGCGTGGAAGGGGCAGGGATGGGGCTCAGCTGTAACTGGGGGCCAGGACACGCAGTGGCAGCCTCTCCTAGGTCCCCAAGCACTGGCCATCAGCACCGATCCACAGTGGGTTGGCCAAAACCCATCGAGGTGGCCGGAAATGCAGAAACGCACTGCTTCGTCCCGTTCAGACGAAGACTCCCTTTAGTTCATGGGCCGTGTTGTTTGGGCTCGTGTGCACAGTGCTCCTAACTGAGTCAGGGACAAGGCACCAGGGCTGGTGCTCCATGGGGCATTCGGCCGAAGCAGGCAGCAACCTTCCAGGACAGCTGGGGGGCGTGCCATGCCCGCGCAGTGGAGGCGTTTGGACGTGCTCAGCCATTCTTAGCCGGCATTATCGTTGT
Source organism: Tolypeutes matacus (assembly GCA_026826555.1). Classification (NCBI taxonomy): domain Eukaryota; kingdom Metazoa; phylum Chordata; class Mammalia; order Cingulata; family Chlamyphoridae; genus Tolypeutes; species Tolypeutes matacus. The sequence goes on along the minus strand of JAKSZT010054335.1, from coordinate 20,414,982 downwards.
TCTGACACGGAGCCAGCATTTTTGCTTATCATTAATCAGGAGAAACAGCTTGCTATTTTCATATACTTTGCATTTTCCACAAAATATTCTGTGTGCAGCCTTGTTTTTGCCCTGAAGGTTAGATTTCCTGCTTTTTCTGTCTTCTCACACACTCTTTCAGCTTTGATCTAGGTCCCTTAAAAATAACAATTCTCTCTCTTACCGTATTGTGCATTTAAGCAACACACAAAAACATGTACGGCGGGCGTGGCTGTCACCCCCCTTTATGGGTAAGGGACCTGAGGCTGGAAAACATGTGGAGTTTCAGAGCTTGGCCGCAAGGAGCGGAACAGAAAGCTGAACCGTCTGGAGGTTCCAGGGCTCCGAAGCTTCACATGGACCTGAGCTGAATGGGGCACGCACAGGACAGGCCGAGAGAGGGCGAGGATAAAGGCAGTGACTGCGATGAGCGCAAAAGGAGGCCCAGATACGAACTGGGACTGTCCCGGCAAAGCTGCATGGGAAGGACAACCAAAGACCCAGCCGGAGCATCTCGGGGCTTCCGGGCTCCTCTGAGGTCATGGCCTGGGCCTCCTGGTGGGTGGGCTGGGGACCAGGCAAGGGCTGCCGGCAGTGAGCTCCCCGAAGCCAGGCCAGTGTGTCCCTCTGCTCTCACCCACCTTCACCAGACCTTTCTGCCCACGGCCCGTCACTCAGCCCCAGTGTGCCATCCGAGGACCTCAGCCCCCCCTTTCTCTCTTTTGTTTAATAGGCATTTGGGGAAAGAGGAAAGAAGGCAGGAAATGAGGAAGGGAGAGAAGAGAGGAACGGAGGACAGAGAGGGAGACGGGAGGCAGAGGTGGACCTTTCTCTCTCCAGGGCACGTGCACGTGTACAGCTTGAGAACTAAGTGGAGTCCTCCTGGGATTTCCTTTAGGACTTGATCTTTCCTTCCTTTGTCTCACCACCCAGAATCCTGAAAGCTGTGGTGGGGACAAAGGCATTCTGGGGGCCCTGGCTTGCCCTGGGCTCTTCAGAGCCTTGAAATCAGTGAGCGGCATCCTGGCCTCGCTGCCCCTCTGGGATCAGTGGGACTACCACGTACCCAAGTGGCTGCAGAGGTTCAGGGTCTCCAGACACCTTAGCACCTCCCCTCCCCCTCCCCAGGTGAAAGGCGGCCCAGCCCCCGGGGCCCTGGCTGACAGCTCTGGGCGCCCCCCCACACACACTGCTTTACACCCATCGGCACTGAAGACACTCAGAAGAGCCTGGCCACGTGGAGGCGAAGGCAGAAAGAATGCAGTCCTCCCCCCACGTACCCCCACCCCACCCCTCGTCCTCTCCCCCTCTCTGGTGCCCTTGGCAGCCCCCCGCTATCTGCACGGACTGTTCCCAGGCGATAATGCCATCCAGGTCAGCGGAGGGGAGCCCCGGGGACCACGAAGAACAGGGATTTTCCTAGCTCGTCTCTCCTGCTGTTTGCTCACCTGTCATTTTAGCTTTGTGACAACACTGGCATGAAAAAGGGGAGAAGGAGCAATTTTGGCAGGGGAGGTAATTTATTGGAAGGCCACTGGCTATAAACAGACCCTCTTTGGTTTTCTATCACCGTCCGCGGCCCGACCTGCCGCTTGGGCCCCTGTTAATGCCTAACCAGGTGTGCCCACACTCGGCGCAGGTGCAGAACTTGGTTGGAGCCGTGTCTTTTCTTTCCACTAATTCTTATCAAGATACATGGAACTCCTCCTCCTTAGGCCACCTGCAGGAGCCTTGGCTGGGTACAAAACTACTGACGAGTGGGCAGGGGGCACCCATGGGAGCGGGCTGCAGCATTCAAGGCCTGCCCTCCTCCCGGCCCAACTGCATTCAAACAGTAACCAAAGAGGCACATGGCCCAGTGGGAGACCTCTTACCCTGGAGGACAGGGCATCAGGACCAAGAAGGAAGGCTCAGGTGTGATGCGCTGGCTCCCTCTTGAAGGGAATGGGTCTGGACCTGAAAGTAGACCTGCTGTCCCCTTGCCAGACCTCCAGATCCATCCCTAAGTGTATTCGCAGCAGGGAAGCGGAGAAAGCAGACACCAGTGTAAACTGGTGTTTGTGGAAGGCTCAGGCTTTTAGAAGTAAGAAATATGCAAGGGGTGAGGGGCCTGAGAATACAAAGCAAGGCAGATGTCAGGAGACCAAGGAGAGAAAGCTCAGGATAGGGGTTGAGGCAGAGCAACAGCCAAGGGGAGGGGGAGTCCCTCAATTGCAGTCCAAGGTGACCACTAAGAGGCTCCTGCTGGAGCCTCCACCACCACCTTAGAAATGGAGACTGGCAGGTGGGCTGGGAGAGCCTGTGTGGCCGGACAGGCAGGAGAGATGGGGCAGGGTGGTGGGAGCTGGGGGAGAAAGGGCAGTGCTCTTGGCTGCCCTGGGTGGAACCTATTCCCACTCTTTCCCCCCTGGACTTCCTCCCATCTATGGGCTACTCTCCTTACCCTATTTCCTCCTCGTTGTGGATTGAATCATGTCCCCACCAAAGACATGTTCAAATCCTAACCCCTGGTTCTGTGGGTGTGAGCCCACTGGTAAAAGGACCTCTGAAGATGTTATTAGCAGTTAAGGCGTGGACTCATTTGTGAATAGGATCTTTGAAGATCCTATTGAGATGAGGTCGAACTGAACCACGGTGGGCCTTAGTCCATATGATGGGTGTCCCTTAAAAGCAGAGGATATTCAGGCGCAGTGTGCCAGTAGAAGCCAGAAGTCCATGGAAACCAGAGGATAGACACACAGAGCTGGCCATGTGACCACGGATTGCAGGAACGCTACCGCTTCTAGGAGAAAGCAAGCCCTGCTAAAACCTTGATGTTGGACTTGCTGCCTCCAAATGGTGGTTTAAAGCAACCAGTGTGTGGTATTTGTCATAGCAGCCCTGGTAAACTGAGGCACTCCTCTTCTGTATTGGTTTTTCCTCTGGTCTACCTGAGAGACTACATGGTCAAGGTCAAAGGCAGGCCCCTCAAAACCATGTGGACAGTCACCACATCTTGGAAAGCTCCCATCTCCTTGGAAAAGTCCCTATTTTACAAATCAGGTTTGGTGGGCAGTGACATGGGGTCATTTTTCCTGAGAGCCATGGGCAAGGCAATGACCACCACCCCCAAGGCCTCAGTTTCCCCACCCACAGTGCAAGGGGTCACACGTGGGATGACTGAGATGGCACTCTTGACATTAACGAGGCCAATGAGTCATAGAGGTGACCCTCTTGCTGTCTCCCTCCACAGTAACTCTATTCCCTGCCCCTTGGCTCGAAACAGTGAAGGAAGGAGAGAAAAGTATTGCCTTTCCTGTTAACCATGCCCATCACTGCTGCAGAGTGCTTTTGGAGTAAAATCAGATGGGGAGACACTATTCAAAAAGGTGCTGACGTGGACGTCCTCAGGGGCTGTGAGTATGTCAGAGAGCAGTCCTCGGGAATGGTTGCAGAAGCGTCATTTAGACGATGGAGATTTGTTAAAATAACTTGTTAATTCTCCCAAGTTCTCAATGCTGTGACTGGTTCACAACTTTCCCCCATTATACTTTGAGTGTGGGCCATTAGGAACCCATGCATGTTCTTCCACGGACACACGGATGCAGCTCTGCTGGGGATGCACCCAGGACGGTGAAGCTTGTAAGCTTCTGTTTCTGAGTCAGGCAAGCCACGAGCATGGAAAGGGATCGTTTGCATGGTATTGGCCTTCACATCATGCAAGTGGGTATAAAAGCAAGGGGAGAGACAGATAGCATGCGGCCAAAACGCAGGCCAATGACTCATAAAATTATCCCAGTTCCCAGCAAGTGGGTCATAATCACAGGCCTGCTGGCAGCATCTGGGATGCTGGGTGCCCAGGGCGCTACCAGCAGGAGAAGGGATGGAGACATTATTGTTTCTGGTTCCCCACCGGCCAACACCCCAAGCTCGAGGACAGGAAGTGCAAGGCTGTGATGAGTTCAGCCAAGGAACAGGGACGGTGACCTCAGCACTCCCAGCTCCTGCCTCCAGCTCCTGCGTGGTGTCGGAGGCTGCGGGGGCTTCCGCTGAGCCTCTCTCTCTCTACCTCTGTAACCTCCCACACTTGTCCAGGCAACAATCAGACTAATGTCCCCATTGCACGCATGTCTGGCTGGGTCTACCTTTCCAGCAAAAATAAACAAACACCCTGAGTACCAGGCCAGGGAAAATGAAATCAGCGCGTTCTCAGTGTAAAGACTTCCTCACCCATGCAAGTTTCCGTCGAGGTCCTCCCCTCTCCTTGTGAAATGAGAAACAAGCAAGATGCTAATAGGAAGGGTGCCTCCATTTAAAAACACCCCTCATGAATTTCTTGAGTTAGCCAAGAGTTGGAAGAAGGAATTGGTGGAAGAAAAAAAAAAGGTGACATTGCCAGAGCTTCACAGATGGAATCTCAGCCTGGGCCACTTTATAATTCAGCATCCAGGAAAATAATCAGGTGGCAAGGAATTCCGTGGACATTTCGGTCTGAAGCCCAGTGAATGGCAGCCTTCAAGTAAAGTCAAAGCTGCCAAGGCCACTTTAAAATGTGTCCTGTTTGTGAGTTCCTTATCTGATTCAAACCCATCAACTGAGCAAAGAGAGAGCCAGAGCTAAGCTTGGACCTCCGGAACCAGAGTCAGCTGCTCCCCTCTGCTCTCAGCAGCTATCACTGGATGGAGACAAATGCAGATTTGCACTCTGACTGGTGGGAATTGCTGCCTGCCCTCCCGGAGGTCAGGGAGGCCCCAGCTCTTTCCTGCTGAAGGCAAGCAGTCAGGCTGGGGAGTGGACTCTTCTGGACGGCTGAGGGAGGGAGTAGGGGAGAGAGATGCCAAAGAAAAGGCCATGTGTATCTACAAAAGGAGTGTGAAATGATAAGGTGGGTTATGAGGGAAATTTGGGACTTCCCAGGAAACACAGCTACCCTGACAGGGAGCTACTTTTCCTTTCCTTGGCTGCCTTTTACGTGACAGATTAGGACAAATTGGCCTGACAATCTCCCCAAGGGGATTTGTCCAGATTCCCTCTGGGAACACGGGACTCACCCCATGCCTAGGGGATGTATTTCATCTGGTTTCTTCTCCATCAGCTGTATCTGCATCTGAGCCCTTCGACTGTAAAGTTTATGGGACACAGAGAACCGTATCTGGACTCGTGCCACCGTAGGGCTCTGACCCTACACAGTATAGGGACAATCATCGTAAATACCCAAGGTGAGGCTGTGGTGATGAGTCCCCCCAGCACCCCCTTCCTCTAGGAGCCAAGAGACACTCCCTAACTCATCAAAACAGGCCTCCCAGCGATTCTTCACCCATTTATTTTTTTATGAGATTGTTATCACCAGCAGCCAGAGGATTAATAAAAATGGAGGATCATAAAAGAAATCACAGAGGAAACTAATGCTATCAACTATGTAATAAAAGGAAGGAAGCAGGCTTAGTTTGTAATAACAAATTCTCCTTGTCTCAAAAAGCCCAGAAAGAAAACCCAGTGGGGCCACACACTAGTTCCAGGCCCTCTCTCTCCGCAGCCTTCTCTGCTGTATGTAGAATGAGCACTCTCTTCCAGGTGAGCTTGGGAGGGGGGGGTGTCTTCTGTGTCTACCTCTCCCCACCACCCCATAGAGCAGGATGCTATGTTATTCCCACCCTTGGGACCAAGGCCCTGGAAGCTTCTGTCTCAACATGACTTGGCTGCAGCACAGCTAGAGGCCAGAGGTAGGAGCTTCTACCTCTCTGTGCCTTGTTCTCCTCTGCTCCCCATCCCAGCCGTCCTTTCTCCTTTGTCTACAAAGCTCAGAAGCAGTGCCCCAGCAACAGGAGGGAAGGCCTCCTGGCCTTGTTTCCAGAGGCCTCTGGCCCTCCTTAGACTTCCAGAAGCTTCCTGGGCAGGTTTTCTTTTGGCCTCTCCAAATGCTTCCTTTTTTCCCCTACTTTTACCAGTTCTATCCAAGCAGGGACATGGGAAGGCAGCTGAGCTGACGTTGGATGAGGGCCGTGGGTGATGGTGAAGAGGCAGGGTGGGGGTGGGGTGTTAGAACTGCTGGGAAATCCGCTGCTGGCCCAGTGGCATTCTTCTCTCATGTCTTCACACAGCACTGCACAGACTTAAATCCAAGGCACACATTCAACCTAATGAGCACACAGGCCCATGAGCAGCTGTGAATCCTAGCACATGATGGCACCAGCTGAAGGGGGGAAGCTGTATGCCTGGTGTTCCCAGGAGCTGCCCCAAAAACACACACAGGAAGGGAAAGAAAGAGGCTTTGAATCCTGCTTCTCTTATGCTCCCAAAGACAAACCCTAACCCCAACCAGATTTGCACCAGTGAATGGGAGCAGCGGGGGGCTCTCAGAGCTGGGAGCCACCTGGTGGGCCCAGGTACATTCGTCATCTTGTAGGAAAAGGGTAGACCAGGCCCGGCCTTGGAGAACTCACTTCAAGGAGAACAGAGTCAGCTCAGAGCAAAGAAAACAAGGACTCATGCTGTGGAGACCGCCGCAGAGGGTATCGCGGGCATAAGGGCGAGGGGCTGGCGGAAAGGCTGGTCCCTGACCACAAGGGCCTTCGTCAGGCCGCCTCCTGTGCAGCCCAGCTCTGCGGAAGGGAAGACCACTTTAGGCTGAGAGGAAGGAGGCCCTTCCAGGTAAGGAGAGCGGCTGCAGGCGAGGTCTAGGAGGTGGCTGGTGAGAGGCAGGGCCGGGAAAGCCGACACTGGGGTAGGGGGCGGGAGATGGACGGCATCCTTACAGGAAATGGGAACGAAGGGTGGCAGAACTGGGAGGGCTTAAGGAACGAAAGGAAGACCACTCATTCTGTCTATACAGAGTGCTCTGCCATGGTCCCACTGTCCTGTAAAGCCTGACTAGTTCGGGGGAGGGATTTGGGCTGGCGACCCCTGACCCCTCTCCGACTTTATGTAATCACTTCATGTAAGGATTTTCTTATGGTTATGAGAAAAGCTGGCGAGTCCTTCTGGAAGAGGCATCTTGCTTCTCCAATAGGCAGGCTGAGCATCTCTGGCTTATCCCAGCTCCTCGGCGGACAGAACAAGGGAGACTTTCAGAACAGGTGTGCAGCCGGGCCCCAGCTGCTGGGACCCTGAAGTGGGTCCCCAAGGAGCATGGCCGTGACTCTTCCCGTGACTCCTCCTGCCAGCTCTGAGGTCTCAGCTCCTGGGGGGAGGGGACGCAAACCACCCGGCCACTCCTGTTTCCCAAAAAGGGCAGGACACCTGTACCAGCGGGCTGAACCGGAGCCAGCAGGCCGCCTATCAGCAGGCAATCCAAACACCAGCCAAGGCCCTTGGCCAGCCATAAACCCTGCAGGCTTCAAAACAGGCCCGAGAGCCCCAGGAACAGGGACCTGCCCCTGTAATGATTAACTGGCAGCGAGGGGCCCTGGAGGTCACAGTGATAATGAGAAAGTTTCCCTGAGCTATCTCAAGTGCAGAGGCCCGAGGAGGGGCCCTGGCGCCTGACTCCCCAGCAGCCACCTCGGCCCCCTTGAGAGGTGACCTTTCAAACCACCAGACACGGTTCCACACCAGCTTGGGCCTCTTACCTCCTTTGTGGGGAGCGGGAGAGCTGATGTCACAACCCCAGGGACACGGGGCCCTGGTAAAGTCCATGGTGAAGACACCCGCCCCCCGGCCTGTGGGGTCGTCTTCCAAGGAGGCAGCTTCCCCCACAAGCCCGAGGCTGATAAGCTCTTACGTCAAGAGGAGCCCTAGTTCTTATCTTCCCTGCCTGGTGTGTCCTAAGGCTGCCCTTCTCCCCTGAGAGAAACTGGAAAAGGATGTTCAACGGGGCTTTCTGCTCTCTGATATTTTTTACTGCTCTCCCATCTTTTAATGGAATTCTCCAGCACCTCTTCTCTGAAACTCTCAAATAACTTCAAACGAAGAGCTCATGTCTCAATTTAATCTAATTAGGACGGCTAAGCATCTGCTATGTGTCCATTTTGGAATAGAATTCTTTCTCTGGGGAGGCAAGACCAGCACAGAGAAAAAAGTAAGATGAAGGGTCTCTAAAGCCACTCAATGTGTGAGGAAGTCACGCTGTCCGCTGATGGGGCCTCCCCAATTTGCTGATAGAAGTGAAGTCACCAGGAAGTGATTCAAGATGGCATCACAAAGCTGACAGTCCAAGCCCTCTCCCTGGCACCTTCCACTGACCATCACAGCTCCTTCAGATCCCCACCATGGTCCCAACTCACAGCCACTTTCACTCCTCTGTCGTCTTTATCCAACACCGAAGCTGGACAGCTCTTCCAGGATTTTCCAAACTCTTCTAGCGGAAAAGGAGCCATGTTTGGATCCTTGAAAAATCTGGGATTGAGTCCTACTGACAAGCCCATCCTATGATAATCAAAGCTGACCCATGGTGTCCCCACATATTGATATCCTGTCCCATCTGAGCAGGTAGCAACACTGAAGTAAGACAAGCACCTAGTTCTAGAAACTTCTTATTCCAGAGGCCAATCACTGAGCCATGTTCTCACATTCTTTTATTTGTTATCTAACTCACCCAACTAACTTCTATGAAGATATCACCAGAAATAGACCATTTCCAATAATGGTCTGCTGGCTGTCAGTTTTCACATTTTCAGATGTGTGTGGTAATCCTGATGTACTTTAATACATATTACCCTTTGAGGAGGGTCCACAACATCGTGTGCCTCCTGATGGAAACACCAGCCCCTGTGAAGTAAGTGTTCTTGACACACACACACAAACCTGAATCCAATCAAGCTTCTAGATCTAACTAACCAGTTTACAGGAAATATGGAGACAAGGGAAAAATACAGTCGGTAGAACCTGGAATGTGGGAAACTCTGCACAAGTGGATGCCTGCCATACCTGGGTGATGGGTACATGGGAACTCATTGTATTATTTGCTCTGCTTTTGTGTATGTTTGAAGTTTTTATAAGAAAGGGTTAAAAATATCCACAAGTATGCACACACATACACAAATCTAAAACATCTTTCAGATCCTCTCCATAATCCACAGTAATGGGAGGTATGAAAACTGAGATCTGAAGAAAAGCCCAAAGCCTTCACAGAGCTCTTTATCTCACCTCTCCATCCCCCTGATCTCTAGGTGAGGCTCCTGGCAAACACCTGGATTAACTGATTAAAGAGTCACCTCCAAGCCCCCCTTTCCCTGAGGATCATGAAGGTATCAACAAACTATCACAGTTCCTGAAACAGGAACGATAAGGAGGATGGGCCGCCAGGCCCTGAGTCAGAGTCAGTAACACGATTCCAGAAAAAAACAGAATGTTGGGTGTAAAATTCGATGCTGGTCTGAGCCATGGTTCTGGGTCCCAGTGCTGGCTCTGCCACTCAGAGCTGAGTGACTCTGGGCAAATCACTTACCCTCTCTGAGCACCAGTGTTCTCCTCTAACAAAAGAGAGTCATTGATTCACAAACACTTGTGGAGGATGAGGAGCTGAAGTAGATGACAATTTCTGCACTCAAGGAGCAAGAAATGAGCACAAGAGAGGACATTGCACAAGGCGGAACGGGAGAAGGGACAACTGAGAGGTAAGTGCCACTGTGGGTTCTGAGGGGAGGAGGATCATTTCTCTCTGAACATCCTGGAAGTCTCCCTGGAGGAGACGGCATTTCAGCAGGTGGGTATGGAAGGGAGGATGCGCCAGCAGAGGGAGTGCTGAGCCAGCCTAGGGGTGGGACAGCCCAGGGCCTGTTCCAGGCTTTGCTGGAGTTGAGGGCATGAGAAGGAAGTAACAGAAGATGGGTCTTAGAGGCTATGGAGAGTCAGGCAGGCCAGGCTGTGGAGGCCACAGATGCCGGGCCAGCGTGTCGGGACCTTATGTGGAAGGAATGGGAGGACATGCGGAGACTTCTGAGGAGAGGGGTGTTCCTTAAGAAAAGTATTATAGAGAGGGTGGACTAGAGGAGAAAGATACAATCCTATTTACAGCCCAGCCTCTTTATGAATCATTTCTGACCGAAAGAGGGCAGACCATGGCTGACAGTACCACAGGGCTTCCTTCTCTGGGGAGAAGAAGGATACACACATATGTACGTGCACTTGCCCACACACACACTTGCACACGTGCAACACATACAGAAACACACGCACTTGCACACATTCACACAAAGGCATGCTCACATGTGCACACACTCAAACATGTGCACATACGCTCGCACACATGCAACACACAGACACACGCACACTTGCACACATGCTCACACGTGCACACACACTCAGATATGCGCACATGCACACACCACACAGCTGTAAGTCACGACACTTGGGGCAGGAGTCCATGAACCGTGGGTTAGAGAAACGCAGCTGGAAAACTGAAATACGTCACCCACCAAAATACAGAAAATGGGGAAAAATATACATCCTGTTTTCTCCCATCTCAGAAAGGAGCTTTTCCTGTGCCTCTTGCCCCTGTTCCTTCTGGAACCAAATCCTCCAGGGCCCAGAAGAAGGGACTGAGCCCCGATCGCAGGGTAGCTCAGACAGGCCAGGGGCCAAAGCCTCATGCCTGAGGCTGCAGCAGGAAAGAGACAACCCCCCGCGCCTGTCCCAAGGGCAGGGTCTCCTTACCTTTCTCCTCTCACCGTAGATGATGATGTCACAAAATCAAAATGGTACTGGTAAAAAAAAGAAGGGAAAATGGTTTACAGGGGTGATCAAGGCAGCCCCTTAATAGACATGATCATTTTCAGTTTGTGGGATTTGTCAGCTTTTTAAAATGTATAATTTAATGAGATGTTCTCTCCTTATTCTAAAACATATTGTACTTTAGTAAGCTTTGTATTCTTTTTCTTAAAGAGGATCCCCCAAATCATATAAACTTCAGGCCCCACAAAATCCTAGTCCCAAGACCTGGGAGAAGAAGGCACCGCAGAGGCTTCCCCCTTGATCCCTGGGAAGTGAAGTCTTGCAGACCAGCCCCCACCCCACCCCGGCTCACTACTCCTTGTCCCCCAACTTAGCTTTCAGGCCTGGTTGCAGCACAGAAGGGCAAACTGCGGGTCACTAAGCAATTGCCCATGGGGCTGGGGCTCAAAGTCAAGGCCCACTCTTCCCACGTGCTGTGCTTCAGGAAAGGGCATTTTCACTCTGGGCCAGAACAACCGCCAAGGCCCGACTCTCAGCGCCCAGGCCGCGGCCCCCGGCCGGCCTGGCCTGGCCCTCGGTATTTCCCTCTACATAATAATCCTTAAGACATAAAAAGAAAACGAAAGGAAGGAGTAAAGGCCTCTTTCTACAGCGTCCCTAATTCATCCCAATCTCATGACACCCGTTGTAAGGCGTGAAGACTTTCGGGAGCAGGGAAAGCTCAATCCTCGCCCATTTCCTTCTCAAAGTTACCAGAGCAAAAGGGACCTCCCGACCCTCCGGGTGAGTGACCCCAAAGGTGTCGGCGATGTGGACCCCAGAAAGGGAGCCTCGGATGCCCTGTGCCTGGAGGTAATTGTGGGTGTTGCCCCAGCTTGGCGTGCCAAGAGCCTGACATGGGCACGTCACAAGGGGCCAGTGCAGTGCACCTGCGGCCCCACTGGGAGGCACTGGGAGGAAAGGCCCCACTGTTTGCCGGGTACTGCTTCCCACGGCCACACCACGAGGTCACAGTGGGCCCCCCCACCCAGCACACCACCACGCCGGCTCCCCCTCGGGACCGCCGCATCAACCTCGCGGGGCAGCCGCCCCCCACCCCCCCACGAGGTGCCCACACACTGGGCCTCCTCGGTGTGCCAGCTCCGTCCGGCCAGTGCCCGCCCTGGGCTCGCGTGGGGGCTGCTGGTCAAAAGCAGTGCCCTGGGGCAGTGCTGAGAGTTAAGGAGCACGGTGGAGGCAGCCTTCGCTCAAGCCTTCAGAAAGTTGATCGATGATGGATGGACAAGCAGATTATAGTTAGATCATAGAGATAGTCAGGGACAGACACACAGATAGATGTAGATGATAGCATATTAGGGTTCTCTGGATAAATAGAACCGACAGGATATATGTGTGTGTGTAAATATTAAGACATTTATTATAGGAATTGGTTCATGCAACCGTGGGGATTGGCAAATCCAGGTTCCGAGGGAACTTGGTGACACTGAGTTCCCCAGGAGAAGCTGCAAGCTGGGCACTGCGGCGAAGGTTTCCACGAATGCCCCGGGAGAGGCTGGCTGGCTGAGGTAGAGAGAGAAGTTCCTCCTGACTCCTGCAACCCTTGGTTCTCTGTCGAGGCCTTCAGCCGGCTGGCTAAACCCCCGTCTCCCAGCTGAGGGCAATCTCCGTTGCTGCTCGCAGATGCCTTTGACTGACTAATGATTGAAATCCACGACATAGATAGATGGATGGGTTGATTGACAGAGACAGAACGATAGAACAAATGTGGCAGAATATCAAAAGTTGGTAACTCTGGATATCTGGTAGGGGTATATTGGAGTTCTGAGCATTACTTTCGTATTGTTTTTGTGCCTTTCCTGTAAATCTGAAATTATTTCAATATTTAATGTTTTACTCAATGCACCTAGTTACTTCTAAGCCCAGCCCAGCCCGTGCTGGTAGGACCACGAGCCCTGAGCCCCAGGCTTCCAGGTGGGCCCACCTGTGAGCTGCTGCAGTAACGGCAGCAAGGCCACCGGCCACTCTGACACCAGGCCCTCCCCTCCCCGCCCTCTGCCCAGCCGACAGTGGGGGTGGGTGTCTCTGCGTCCACGCGTGGCCATTCCCTCTGTGCTGGCGCCACAGAACAAAGCCTGTCATGGGGGAGCAAGGGCTGTGGCCTCGTTGGGTCCTGGGCCCCCAGAGAGGCCCCCAGATCAGACTCAGCGTGAGAGCCTTCTCCCCTGGGGAATCATCAGTGGGCGCAGCAGGAGCTGGGCAGTCTGCTTTCATCGGGGCGGCCAGGGAGCAGCTGTCCCAGTGCCGCCCGGGTCCTCACCCACTTCAGATTCCCCGTTTCCTATCACTGCCCACGGCCCGTCTCACCATCCCTGAGAAAGGCCTCTTTGAAGGGCAGGCGGGCAGGCAGCCCCTCCTGGCCCATGTCTGCTCCCCAGGCTGCCACTTCTGGGATTTTCTTGGGTGTGGGCCTCGTGGGGAGCCTGGAGGGTACGTATGGGGCATTCTGCCACTTTGAGCCGTGCAGATGCTGCTGTCAGGCAGAGGGCAGGCAGCCAGGCACAGCAATGGGGAAGGGAACAGAAGGAAGGGAAAGTGCTGGCGCCATCCACAGGATCTGCCTCACTGCTGTCGGGGAGCATGAGAGACCTTATAGGACATTTCCACGTCCACAGCCTCCGGCAGCGGCGAGGAGGGTTAGAGGAAAGGGGATGTAGACAGGGCCCTCGGTGTGTGCTCTCGGGCAGCCACCAAACACTCTGTGCCTCAGTTTCCCCATCTGAAAAATGGGAATAATAGTAGTTCCCATCTCACTGGCTTGTCATGAGGATTAAACGGGAATGAATGACTGATATACAATCTGGAATGGGTAACACAAAAATCCGATTTATCCTTTGGCTTGGAGGCTGTGGAAAGGAGGGAGGGCAGCATTTAAAGCCAGTCCCACTTGAATCCTGCCACCGGGTGAGGTGGTGCAAACACTTGGGGTGCGCAGCGACGCTCCAGCTTTTCCATGGAAGGACCCCACGGCCAATGCCAGACTCCAGTTTTTCTCCTTTTTTCCTAATGGGATTAGTTTAGGTACATAATGTATTTTTTTTTTCTTCTTATCCATCAATAAAGTCCTAAACTTTATTTAATGTTAATTTCATTTTTACTCAGCATCTTGGTATAATATACTCAGCAAGAAGTATAAATGGTCATTGATTATCTAGAAATTTCACTTTTGCTGGTGGGGCTGAGAGAGGTGGTAGAAGCAGCTCCTAAAACGGGTAGGAACTTGCGCCTCTGTTCTTTTGCTGCAAGTGTGAGTTCAGCCCATGTGACCACTGGCAGGATGAGAATCCCCGAGAGGTTAAGTAACTTGCCCAAAGACACACCCCGACAAATGGAAGCATGTGGCTGAGACTCCAAAGCCTGTGTTCCTGTCCACAGGCCACACTCACTGCCTCGATTTCCCTGACTTATTGGGACCCAGTGGAAACATCAGCACTGACCCCCTTCCTGGTATGAGAAGAGGGTCTTCCCCTCAGGACCCCCATAAGAAGATCTGATGGTGTTTCATTAGCTGGTAGACCTGGTCTTCACTTGGACCAAGAACTGCCCAAGGCTGGTTGTGATGGCGCTTTGGGGACATCGCCTGCCACAGGGGTAACCCAGGGGCACCGTAGCTGATAGCACTGCCTCCGAGGCATGGGGACCAATCCTGCAGAGATGTAGAGCCTGGAGATGCCAAATGCTCACCTGCTGCCTGGGTCAGTAGAGCTGGGGGGCATCGAAGGCTCTTATTTTGTTGACAGCTAGAATTGACATTGATAGGGAATATTTAGAAACTGCAGCACTAAGCAGCTTGGGATCATCGATGAGCCTAGTGTACATCAAGAAGCATTTCTAGGTTTGCTTATTTTGACCTCAGATTCCTGCTTTGGTCCTTGGGAACCACAAAAGACCCACTGGCCACACATGCTCTCCCTCACTTCCTGCAGCGTCCACGGCTCTGTTTCAACTCCTCCTGGGGTAGCTGCAGCTTGGGACGACCCCTTTCCTGAGACCCCTGGCCAACCACAGTTCCCTGAGACCCTCCAGCCTCTGCTCCCTGCTCTGAATCCCCAGACCAGGTGTGAGCCCTGGGCCAGCCAACGGTGGTTGGATGCCAGGTCTTGCCGGTCGTTGACTCTGGCTGATGCGTGCCTGAGGACGCCTCGTGCTGGACCCTCTGCCCGTGGGTGTGCTTGAATTCCTTAACAGACAAGATTTTAAAAGACAAGGCTCCCCAGGCTGGTGGGAGCAGAGCGGCACTGTTCGACAGTGGAGACGATGATTAGCGAGGCGGCCACACTCACCTCCACCCTGCACTGAACCTCAGCATTTCCAGTAACTCCCCAAGGACTCGCTATGGGCTGAGCCAAGACAGTGATCATCGCCACTGTTCTCTTGTGAGTCCCCACCACATCACCCATGGGGAAGCCAGCGCACACAAAGTGACTCACCCAGCTTCAAGGACGGCAGCTTCCTGGGTGACTCTGCCTTTGCCAGGTGAGTCCCTTTGCCTGGAGGGCCCTTTCCATCCTCCCCTTCCTAATCCTTGAAGGTCCAGCTGTAGCGTCAGGAATGGCCCTGGGCTCTTTGGGAAGATGGTGGACGAGGCCTAGGGGGTGGTGGGGGCAGCTCAGGAAGGGGCTGCTGAGCTGAGGCATCGACGCTGCAGGCGGTATGCCCCTTTCTCTTGGCATCCAGTGGAGCACAGAATTCCGGTCTGGGAATCCGTGTCTTAACAAGCTCTGCAGGTGATTCTGATGATTCTCCAGGTGATTCTGATGAGCCTCGCGCTGGTTGCATGAGTTGCCTTCTGAGCTGCCTGGCTCTCTGCTTGATATCAAAACATGAAAGTGTGCGTGTGCACAGGAAGGAGCTGGGGGGATAGACACCTCTGGAGGGTGAGATGATGGGTGATTTTTATTTTCAAGCTATTATCTGTTTCTTCAGAAATATTGTTTGCCACTTGAATTGCTCAAAAATAGCCAGCATGCAGTGGATGTGGGAAACAGCAGGGAAAGGGGCTGCCTAAGCAGGCTGGGACAGCCAGCAGGGGCCATGGCACACTCGCTGGGTTAAGGGACCCCACGGACATTCCGAGGAAAGAGCTTGAGCCCCACGTGTGATGGGCAATAAGAAACTGTTCAGCAAGGGCACACCAGGGTAGAAAAGCTTCTACACTGCTAAAGGCCTGTGTCTGGGCCCAAGGACTATAGGTAAGACAAGGGCCCCGTTTCCAGAGAGGGTGTTTATATTCCTTCCTCGGAGGCTTTTAAGAATCCTTTCTCTGCAATGGTTTGAGGGCTCTCTCACCACAGGCAGAAAGTAAGTTGAATGACATTTGTGGTCTTTTCCCATCTCTAAGCCCAGGCCTTGCAATGCCAAGTTCCCTGGGCCTCGAACAGGAAGCTGGGCGCGCTTACCCACGAGCCAGCAGGCCGTGAGGTTGCACACCTGACAGGAAACTGCCACCACTGGGAAGTTCTTCCAGGGCTGTCAGATACGGCCGGTCAATGTCCACACTGGCAGTTTGGGCTGTCATAAAGCATGTTTACCTCACAGCCTGAGAACTCTGTGACAGCCAGCATGGTTTCAACAAATAGCTGCTATCCCCTTCAGGAGCTAATAATGGTGATTTAGTACTCATTACACGGAGGTGCTTTAGACTGCAGAAACAGAGCTCAAAAAAACTTCTCCTGACCTGATGTTAGCTTAATCCCAAAGGAATTCCTCAAGATGTGGTAGACCAGAGGTCGGCTTGAGATGAGCCAACCATCGGCCGAGCCAGCCAGGTCCCAGAGGGAAGTGTGGGCTTCGGGTCAGGAGATGACTGCCGGGCTGCCCCCTGCAGAGAACGGCTCTCGCTCAGAAGGCTTCCTGACCAAACAAGTGTACTTCACAGGGGGGACCTTAGCCCGTCTCACAGGACAGCCACGTTCCAATCAGGAAGGCAGATTTCTAGAACTTTCCTGGCCAGTCCCCATTCCCCTTTTCATGCTCGTCCATTCCTATTCCCCTGCCCCATGCCTCACCCCTGGCACTCGGAGAAGGGGAAAAAGCAAAGGCAAAGTCAGGCAATCCCAGTTCCCTCACTGAGCCTCATGTTTTCTTCACACAAAGTTATCATCAGCGGCAATTTCTTGTTGAGAAATCAGAAGTGGAATCAGTTGATGAACTTAGAACAAGCGACCAGGTAGGCTGGGAGATGGGAAAGATCAGAATGTGGGTCTCCTGAGCCCCAAGACTTAGGTCCAGCCACCCCACCTCTGGCCACCGCCAGTGTCCCCTCCTGCTGCTGAGTTATAATGGCAGGAGCTCAGGGCCATGAAAAGTGCCCCCTTTCCAGAAAGGAGTCCACCCAGACCGACACACAAGATCTGTCACAACAGTGTGTGGCAAGGAATTCATAACGGTTGTTTTCTGCACACCTCTCCCCCAACCAACTTATAATTTAAATTGTATTCAAGGAAAAAGAGCTGCATGTTCTAAAGCCCAGAGATAGTAATAAAACTGAGCAAGATAAAAAGCTGGAGGAAAAGTGGTTTACCCTGATGTGTTTTCCCCCCATACAAACTGCTAAATAAATAGGACTCACATAGCCCCAGAACTGTTTTATTGCACCTCCCGTGTGTATTTTCTGAAGATGTTTCCCTGCATTTCTCAGCCTCCATAATTTAGACAAAGCTGCAGAGGTAAAAGCAGCTCAGCCATCTGTCCCCACATCAGTCTGGGAGCCGCATGGCTGTGTTACCTGTGCTTCTGGGAGCCAGAGCCCTTCAGGGGTGACAGAGGGACCTTGTCCCGGCCCCAAGCAGGATTGTGTTGCCTCAGGGTGCCTGGCTTCCATTTTATATCTGTTGGGTTTCATTAAACATATTTAAACATATTTAATCCAGCAATCTTTCGATCTACAAGTGGTATATCACATTAGCCTGTTTGATCCATAACCATTTTGGAAAGAGTTAACTGGTTCAGACCGAATCTGAGATACTGCTAGGCAGTGTCAAGCTATGCCTTGGACTCGAGGGTCACTCACTCCGCCATCTTGAACAAAATGGCGGAGCATAAAAGTCCACATCCACACCTCTTCTACAATGTTTGAAAGATTGCCATGAAATTTGATTTTTAAGTAGAAATACCATCAAGAAATGTTCTCATGCAGGTGGTACAAAGAAAGTGGGAATAGGTAGATTTCACAGCCCCTAAAATATGCTTGCTGGCTGGAGGTGGGCCACCCAGACTCTGCCTGGTGCCTGGTGGATGAGGAGGGCAGGGACTTCCAGATGAATTCTTTTGGGGGGTGGGGCTAAAGGGAAAGGGATGCTCACTTACATAGAGCTCTAGACAGTCCTGTTAACGGTACCAAAGATTTAAAGCACCCCAAGACCTTGCCAGTAGCTTGTGTTCAAAGTCCTACATAGGGGGACGGATGTGGCTCAACTGGTTGGGCGTCCGTCTCCCATATGGAGGGACCCGGGTTCGATACCCGGGACCTCCTGGTAAAAAATAAAATAAAATAAAATAAAAACAAAGTCCTACATAAAGTGACCCCTCTTTTGTTGTCCCTCCATGGCCATGTTAAGTGACAGAGGACTGAAGGTCAGCAAGGTTGCCATCACCTCACTAACCCCACAACAACAAATCTACAACCAGAGGTCAAAGTTATAGAGGCTGACTCTTAAATGGAGCACCCCACCAGCTAATAGGGATACAAAGAGCTCTTTGCCCCATTCCAGATGCAGATAGCGAGTGGACAGTTTTCTTACACGAGGCCCCAATATCTACAGGGGGAATTTCCTTTCCATTGAGTTCAGTGGTTCTCAAGCTGGGGTGTGTGTAAGATGCAGAATTGTTTACCCAAAAGCAACTTCATTGTGGTTTAGGAGGGATTTAAGAGGCATCGAAAGGCAATTTTGACTTGACACGATTTTTGTGTTTCCTGCTGATATCACAATCCCCCCCACACACCCCGGAGCATTTTGGAAATCGAGGTGAGTAAGAAGCTCTCGGCTTGCATGGACCTCCTGGGACACACTCCCAGCAAAACTGTACTGTCCATCCTGCACTTTCTGCCACTTCCTTCCTCGACTACAGAAAAGAAAACAGTAAAGAACAGAGCAGCTTGTCAGTGGGATTCAGGGTGCCCTGAGATTGGGGGGATTTTTTTCTTTCTGAACCTTGCATAAATGTTTCCAGGTCAAAAAATAATACATCATCCCACAGTGAAAAGAAGGAAAGAAAGAAATTCCACAGCACATGAAATATGTCCTGGGCGCCGCTCAGTCTGAATCTGGCCTGCGTTTATCTCTTGCCGTCCACTGGCAGTTTGAAACATTACAGTTCACTGATAACCAGAAATGAATAAGCACGATGGCAGTTCAAAATGTCACCGTGAGAGACCAATAAAAAGCTCATAACTTCTAAGCCGGCCTGGTTACGTGGCCCGCATGCTGATGAGGGGAAGTTTACATTACCTGCCTTCAGGTTACAAATTACCATTAGTCAGCATCCTCCTTACCTAACCCGGGTTCCTGGGCCCTCAGGAAGGTCCGGCTCAAGAAAATTCCACACGTGTTGTGGGCCTTTCAATTCCTGGAAAGTGAAACCCGGCCCCCTGATAATTCCCGAAGTCAGTTTTCTCAAAGCCCAGCTGGATAAATCTTAAATCAGAGCCTAAGATGTTGGCGTCTCCAGCAATCCCAAGTTCTGGGTGGCTCTTGCACAGCCTCTCTCCTTGGAAGTCAGAGCCCTCCAGAGAATTCCACTCCAATCAGGGCAGAAATAGAGCGAACTGGGGTGGAAGCCACAGCCATTCCTGGCTGATGACATGATTCTTGCCTTTTTATAAAAAGCAATGTGGGGAGAAGCGGCTGTGGCTCAATCAGTGGGGCTCCCGTTTACCATATAGGAGGCCCCGGGTTCGGTTCCCGGGGCCTCCTGGTGAAGGCAAGCCCGCCCGCACGGCGTGGTTAGCTGACCCAGCGAGCACAAGCAGCAAGGGGGGGATAAATGAATAAATAAATAAAATCTTAAAAAAAAAAAAAAAAAAAAGCAATGTGGGGAGCGGATGTGGCTCGAGCAGTTGAGCACCTGCTTCCCACATGGGAGGTCCCAGTTCGGTCCCCGTGCCTCCTAAAAACAAAAACAAACAACAAACAAACAAACAAACAAACGAAAAACCAACTCAGGGAGCTAATGTGGCTCAGTGGTTGAGCACAGGCTTCCCACATACGAGGTCCTGGGTTCAATCCCTGGCCCTGGTACCAAAAAAACCAAAAAACAACACAAAAGCGAAGTCTGCAGTCACACTCCTAAGTACTTAGACCTAAAAGAAGTGAAAGCAATACTGGTATGCCAGCATTCGTAGCAGTATTATTCACAATAGCCAAAGGTAAGCCAGGTGCCTGTCGACGGATGAGGGGGGAAATGAAATGCTGTGTATAAGTGCAGCCATAAAAAGGAATGAAGCTCCGGGGCATGCTACAACACGGATGAAATGGGAGACATCGTGTTGAGTGGAAATAAGCCAGACACAGAAGGACAGAAATTGTATGATTCCACTTAGGTGAAATATGTAGACTAGGCAAATTCAGAAAGTAGAAAGTAGATTACAGGTTACCAGGGGTCGGGGGAGGGGGAATGGAAAGTTATTGATTAATAGGGACAGAGTTTCTGTTGGGATGGTGGAAAAGCTTTGGAAATGGGTGGTGATGATGGTAGCACAGCATGTGAATGTAATTAATGTCACTGAATTAATTAATGTACATTTAATTACCTATGGTTAAAATGGGAAATTCTATGGTGTTTCTGCTTATATGCTATCACAATAAAATTTATTTTTTTAAAGTGATGTCTGTGAAAAAATTTTAATTAATTAAAACTTTAAAAGAGTAGGAGGAAATCTGCCGGCAGTCCCACTCCCTCCCACACCAGTCCTCGTGGCTCCCGCACCCACACCCAGGCTCGAGCCCCAGCACTCCTGGCCAGGGGTCTGCCCAACCGACCTCCCCACCCGTGTCACGAGCAGCGAAACCCACCCTGCTGTGCACTTTATCCTGCACTACCAGCAAATGGTCAGCAAGGATGCTTTGGGTCAGTAATGCAAATGGTCAGAAATGATAATGGTGACTATTGTTCTTTTTAGAATTCTGGTATAATTTACAGATAGTCAAATGCATACGTCTTAAGAGGACATTTACATGTGCACACACCTGTGGAACCCACAGCCAGGTGGCAACGAAGAGCACTTCCAAGACCCTGGAACTCCCCCTCCTCCAGTCCCACTGCCTGCAGGCCCACACCCCACCAGTAGGGGGCACTCTTCTTCTAGATTAGATTTTCTGGTTTTTGAGCTTTATGTAGGTGGAATCACCCAGCACATACATGTATGTGTCTGACTTTTTCTCTCCACACTCTTTCTGTGACATTCATCCATACTGTTGTGCATGGCTGTGGCTTATTCTTTGTCACTGATCATTTTTTACTATATATACATGCGGGTTTGGTCTTTCTATCTCTATCACTCCTTCTTTTCCTGCTCTCCTTTCTCCTCTATTCAAATCGATTCGCAAACTCATCCTCACTAAATTATTTGGTAAAGGTGGGAATGGTCATTACATTCCCATGTTGTCATGAAGGAAAAAAAGTGTCCCCTCCTGATAGTTAACAGTGATATTGTAATATTTTTGCAGCAGTGGCAGTGAAGATATTATATCAACTCTAATGGACAATAAGGGGATATAAGGGGGTATGGGATTTTTCCTTTTGGAGAAATGAAAACTTTCTAAAATTGATGGAGTGATGACAGCCCAACTCTGTGATGAAAATGAGAGCCACTGAGTGTACACTTTGAAGGGATTGTACAAAACATGGGGCTGTATAACACAGGGAATCCAGTGGTGGAAGATGGACTATGGTTAACAGGACAAATATGAGAACGGTCTCTCAGGAACTATAACAAATATATAATACTATTACAGGGTGTTAATAATCAGGTGGGTTGGGGGAAAATACACCAAAGGTAAGCTTTGGGCTATAGCTAGCAGTAATATTTTGACAATGCGCTTTCATAGCTTGTAACAAATGGTTCACAACAATGCAAGGTGTTGGTGGTAGGGTGAGGTATGGGAGCCCTGTGTGATGATATGCATGTTTGTTTTGTAAGTTCACAACTTCTACTGTACACTTACTGTTGATGTATGTTCACATGTGATTAATATACTTCAAACTTTATTGAAAAAATACACAAAAACTTTAAGTAAGTCCAACAGAATTCTGATTTCCCCACAATGTCTACTTCAGGGCTGTATTTTTTAAATAGCTGCTTCTTCAGGGACCCAAACAGGTACTTGTCTGCCAATGTTCATAGCATCATTATTCACAATAGCCAAAAAGTGGAAAGAGCCCCAGTGTCCATCAACAGAGAAAATGTGGCCTACCCATGCAAAGGAATATTATTCAGCCATAAAAAGGAATGAAGTTCTGATACATATGTCTACACAGATGGACCTCGAAAACATCACGCTAAGTGAAAGAAGCCAGATACGAAAGAACAGATATTTCATGATTCTACTTACTGAAATATCTAGAATAAGTGAATTCATAAAGACAGAAGGTAGATTAGCGGCTACTAGGGGCTTGGGGCAGGGGGAGGAGAGATTTTGCTTAATGGGTACAGAGTTTCTGCTCTGGGTGACCAGAGAGTCTTGGTAATGGATGGGGATGTGGTGATGGTAGCACACATGGTAAGTGTAACTGATGCCACTGAATGGTACATTTAGAAATGGTTAAAATGGGAACATTTATGTTATATGTATGTTACCACAATTAAAAAAAAAAAAAAACATTAAATATTTAGCTGCTCTTTGCACCCCACCCCAAAGTGTTCCCCTCCCTATCCATTGTGCACCTTCCACCATCCCAAAGGCTCTGGGGCAGTCATCTTGAAATGGGGGCTTAGCCCCAGGCCCAGCAGGTTCCTGAAAGCTGTTTTGGAACTGCCTTCCCTGAAGGAGTTTGAAAACTGGAGGGAAGCCAGGCTGGTTCTAGGGCTTGGAGGAAATGCTGGACTTGGGTCTGCGATAACTGTGATGCTATGTATGCTCTCTTCTAGGGGGTGGCAGCCAGGCAGGGAGAAGCACCATAGCTTCATGTTGGATGAGAAATGAGTTGGGAAGCGAACAACAGGCAAAGTGCAGAGAAATAAATAAAAACGTGTGGGTGATCGCTGCCGCAGGCTGCAAAATAATGTCAGTGAAAGTAGAGGAAAGGAGAGAGCAATGCTTTCCAGCTTTCAGGAACCAGGGGAAGGAAATCCTAGACATGGTAGTTAGATGGTAATGGGACAGATTTCAATTTTTTAACTTAAAAGAAAATTGTAGGTATATGTGTAACTTAGGATACAAGCAAACCTGTCACAAAAATGTCACAAAAATCTAACTACATGTTTGACCAGTAGATGGCAGGCTTTAACAACCTATTCTCTGCGGCATAAACACGCCAGGCAGCTTAACTGCCTCTGCAAGCCAGAATTCGGGAAGAAACCTGGAGGACTCAAAGGTGTGACCCCGTTCTCTATCATTAATTTCAATATTCTAATAAGCAAAAAGTCCTGTAGGAATTATAGCTCTGTTTTTTTCAACTTTTTTCTTTACTTCTTTTACCTTCAGCTCTATTTAAACAGATGTTGGAAATCAAGAAAGTGCTGCCGGGGGGCAGATGTGGCTCAAATGTTTGGGCATCCATCTGCCATATGGAGGGACCTGGGTTCGAACCCCGGGACCTCCCGGTAAAATAAAAAATATATATATATATATATATATATAGAAGGCGCATGGGCTGCCAGGCTCTGTGTGCTGGTGAAACTCCAGGCCCTGGGAGCCATGCAGCAAGATGATGATGTAACAGGAGAGAGACGCAGGGGAGAGACAAGACGAGATGCTCCGAAACTTTGAAAACCAGGAACCGAGGTGACGCAGGTGACAGAACACCTCTCTCCGACATCGGAGGTCTCCAGGATCGAATCCTGGTGAAGACTGGAGGAGGAGGATGGGAGGAGATGGCAGGAAACAGTTGACACAAGGAATTGCCCAGCAAATGGACACAAAACAGCAAATGGGGAAGGGGGGTGGTTAAAACGGATAAAGTAAATAAATAAATCTTTAAAAAGAAAAAAGTGCTGCCAAGTTCAAAAAATGGTATAGTTTGATTAAAAAAAAAAAAAAAAAACCTAAGAAATTAAACTATATTTTATAAGACTATCTTATGCAACTACAGACTCCCAAACTCAGTGAGGCATTACCTTCCTTGTATCATCAGAAAAGGTTTATTGGGGTTCAGCCGTGCACTCAAGCCTGGCTCTATGCTGGAGACTATAAAGTGTCCTGAGACAGGGTTTCTGCCTTCTAGCCATAAACTGTTCAACAATCTACAATTTGCTTGAGTGACGAGACCCAATCCACCCACTGGTGGATCCCTGCACCGAGGACTGTGCTTGGCACATTGAAGGATTTCCACAAATATTTATTGCTCTGTTATCTTCCATACGTGAAAAAAAGGTAGTGAACCCCTCCAAAACTCCAAGAGTACATAATTTACTGCTACATTGTGCAGCTCAGACCCCAAAGCATATGAAATGTTGTCTCTCCATCTTCCCAGGTCCCTTGCACAGCTTGAGCTGGGATCCTGTGGTTTTATTTATTCTGTTATCACCAAGCATGTCCTTCTGCCTGCTCCTGTGGGAAGCACAGGGAGCATGCTCTCTTTTCATTTTCACAACAACTCTATGAGGCAGTTGGTACCATTATCCCCATTTCACAGGTTAAAACACTGAGGCTTCTGGAGGTTAAATTGCCCATGGTTACACAACTATGGCATCTTCTTACATGAGGCAATGGTGCCCAGGAGTGGCCTAGGATTGCACAGGGATGCTCGAGTCCCTGCACAGTGACTATCCCCTCCTCAAACACCAGGGCCTTTCTGTTTCCCAAGGAAGATCCAGGCTTGCTTTGGCATGCACAGCTGGCTGCAGGAGGCAGACCGCTTCGAGCAGGAGCCTGCCTGAGGTTTATACGTCTTGCCCAAGGGTCCTGATCTGTGACCCCTGCAAGAAAGACCCGTGAGGCTGCTCGCTACCACCGAGCTGGTGAGAAGCAGATGGCACTGCTGTTCCCAGAAGCCGCTTCTCAATTGATCAAGCACTAGCTCAACCTCAAGGATTCCCAGAGAAGATTAAGCAAAAGGAGAGCATTCAACCAAAACTTTCACTTACAAAATATTCAGATCTTAGCTATGTCACCTAAGATCTCTGCTTGAGGCTGAAATATTTTTAAAGTAAAGAAAATCCTTTGAACATAGGCAGGCCCTCCTATTTGCTTCCGTACAGCTCCCTCACCTGTGCTCTGCTCCCCTCCCTCTCCCAACCCACTTCCTTCACCTCCTTGCCTCTTCCGAGCAAGGCCCTGGAGGTCCCTGGCAGCGACGTGGACTCAGATCTCGTCCTCTGCTTTCTAAAAGCTCAGATTGCCCGATGCCCAGGACTGTTGAGAGTGAGACCAAATCCACAAACCACCAGGAAGGGGAAGCCTCGCATTAGCCGAGGGGCCAGAGGCTTTGACCCCTGACTGGCGCAGTCTCCAGGCTGAGGGGTCTGTGAGTTCAGGAGGGCTGCGTGGAGAGCACTGTCCTTCCCTCGCCCTTGAAATGAGTTTGCAGTTGAAAGGCCGTCTCTGGACAGTGTGGTAAGGTGGAAGGAGGTACAGAGTGTTGTCATTAAGAACAGGGACCATGGTTTGCCTTCACAGCTCTGCCCCTTAAAGCTGTGTGGCCTTGGGCAAACCACTCAACCTCCCTGTGCACCTCAGCCATCTCATCTGTAAAAGGGGGGTGATGACGGCGGTCATAAGAGCACCCACCTTTCCCCTTAGGGTTGCAACAAGGATTAAGAAAAGCTAGCATTTGTAGAGAATTTAGGGCACTGGTGAATTGTCAACCAACGCCAAGCCTGATTGAAGTAACACAATACAAACCTCCTGACTTCTGCTTTGAACTCATCAGCTGTGGTTCCCAGTAGCTCAACTGTTAAAGGAAAAAGCAAATTGCAGAGTACAGATTGAGCTGAACACGCTTCTCTCACTTGGGGAAGGCTTTCTTTCCTTCCCTCCAAGGAAAGTTGTGGCTCTTTTGTCCACTTGGGACCTTGTCACTTCTTGGAGCAGGTCAGGATGGAGGCTCTTCCCTTCCACTCGTCAGAGATCAGGCCCCTGGCCTCTGTGGCACCATTTCTGATGGCCTTTGCATTCTAGGTGCTCTGAATTTCTCCCAGTAAACATCTTGGCTCCCGTTACAGCTTCAGTGGCGTTCATTTATTAAGCCCTCACTAGCCCAAAGCCCTAAGAGGGATGCAAAGAGATTCCCATCTTTATTCTCAAGCAAAATGTGTACAGGCTCATTAAGTTATCCCAGAAAATGGAGCAAGCGCTCTGGCTGAGACCCAAAGTGCCGTGGGCAAAACCACATGGGCGGGAAGACAAGGAGGTGACCTCTGAGCTGAGCCTTGGAGGGTGAGATTTCAGTAAGGAGAGGTACAGGCACCTTATCTCTCTGAAGTGAACTTATGAGGTGATTATCTTTTCATTCATTCAACAAGTACCCACCAAGTGCCTGTGAGCCAGACTTTCGGCTTGAAACTGCTCAGCCATTCACTGGCTACATGATCTTGGGCGACTTATCTCCATTTCCCCAAGTATCAAATGGGGGAACATAACAATATCTATCTCATAAAGTCAAGTGCTCTCGGAACAGTGCCAGCTACATATTACGTGCACAGTGAAGGCTCACTCATGTCAGGACTGTCGTTATCATTTTAAGTTGGACAAACTTATGCCTCTAATGCACTATCTGCCATCCAGCCCTCACCTTTATTGCTACAGCAGCGAGCATACAAATCAATAGTGCACTACATGCTATAATCCCTCCACTTTCCCGGGACATAAGTCCAGTGATTATTTTGTGACTGTCCTCTCACCCCAAACGAGAACGTCCATGCATGCTCCTGGCTCTCTCATAAATGCATTATCGACGTTTATACATTCCCTGTGCAAAGTGTCACACCCAAACTTAATGGCCTTTTCATCCTTTACTAAAATGTGCGTCTCCTGTTTTTGCCATCGTGTATTAGAATTGCCTCTTTGACCGGCCTCTCTCATCCTCTGGCTTGTTTTCGCATACGTGGTGGGTATCTGTGCTCAGACCTGGAGCACACCTGTGTTGGAAAGTGAACGAGCAAATGAAGTCAACGGCTTGGCTCTCTTCAGATGCAGAGGCGCTCAACAGGCCGGTCACGGGCAGGCTCGGTGGGAGGCCGGCTGCCGGGGTGACGTGATGGGACTTGGAGAGATTCAGTAGAAGATGAGGCAATAAAGAAAAAATCAAGCTGGATTGTGGGAGACCTCTCTTAGTTTCCAGGACACTGGGACAAACAGCACACGAGGGGCTGGCTTAATAACAGGAATTTATTGGCTCCCGATTTCGGAGGCTGGAAGGCTTGCTTTCTCCAGGGTCGATAGTGTTCTCACTGGCCAGCAGTCCTTGGCTTCCCTGGCTTACCCATCACGTGGCGATGTCCTCTCCTTTCTCTTTTGCGTCCCATTGACTTCTGGCTTCTGGCTCCTCCCCACGGCTTTCTCTTTATAAGCTTTTGTAATAGGATTAAGACCCACCCTGATTCAGTTGGCCATACCATAACTAAAAACATCTTCAAAAGGTCCTATTTACAATGGGTTCACACCCACAGGAATGGGATTAAGATGGAGAACGAATTTTTTCTGGCATCCATAACTCAATCCGCCATACCTGCCAAGAAGCTTGTACTCTCCTGTAGGTGCTGAGAGGCCTTGAAGATTTTGAGCAGGGCTGTAACATGGTTCAAATTCCTTCTGAAAGATGCAGCACAGCGCTCTGACGACTGCATTGGCAAGGTGAGAGCGCAGAGGTAAGGTTAGGGGCTCGGAGGGTGGACTGGCATCTCTACTCAGCACTCAGCCAAGGGCGCTTGTGCTCCAGAGGAAACTTGCCAATGTCTGGAGACATTTTTGGTTGTCACAACTCGGAGGAGGGGGCTTGCTGCTGGCTTTGAGCGGGTGAAGGCCAAGGATGCTGCTGGACATCCTACAGTGCCCAGGGCAGCAGCCCACAGCCAAGTGCCACCCAGCCCCAGATGTCCCTATGTGAGGCTGGGAAGCCCTGCCCGCCTCACCAACTGCAACCTGCTCCCAGCGTTAAGTCTCCAGCCTCTGCCCCCTTCAGAGCTCAGATCCTTGCTGCACAGCCACCCAGCAGGCACCGCCATCTGTGCTGAGGTGCAAATGGGAGCTTAGAGGGATGCCCGGGCCCGCAGGCTCACCACATACCCAGCATTCAAGGCCATCGGGCACCTGGATGTGCATCCGCTCAATAGGACTACCTGCTCCCATCAGGACCGGCAGCGCCAGGCAGCCCAAAGGAAACCTCGCTTCCCTTCAGAGCTTCCCTCTGCTGACTCATCTTTTCCAATGGCCCCTTTCTTAAGCTGCCTCCAAGTTACAATCCTTTTTAAGCCACTTCATAGAAATGAGCATCTCAGCCCACTTGACGGAATCAGAGGGGAAGGAGCAAAGAGCAAGGCATGACATGAGTCCTACATGTTTGTGAAGGGTCTCCTGTGTGCCAACCCCCGCAGCGGGAGGAGGGATGCAGCAGGGTCTAAGCAGAGCCCCCCCCCCCCAGTCACTGTCCTCCCTGGAGGCCTCCAGCTCTCCCTGTCCTCCTTGTATGCTGCCCTCTTCTCATCTTCCACGCTCTCAGTCTGACCTCCTAAATCCCACGCTGGTTCAATGATCAATTACTCCAAAATTATGCTCCCAGATGGTGCAGGTGTCCCTGTGGGAATGACAGGGCACCTCAAACTCCTGACCTGACCCCAGCCTGTGGCCCCAGCTGGAAACCCAAGTGCCGCCTCATCCTGCTTCCCCCGGCCCACAGCTCGGCAGCACCGGTCCCCTCCCGGCTGCCCCCACCCCCTGTGGGCTCTCCTCTGTCCACTCAGCCCCACCCGTCTCTTCCACAGGGCCACCACTTGCCCTCTGCACAGGATCCGGGCACCACACCCTTTCCTGCCCACAGTTTCCTATTTGCCTGTTTCCTTTTTGTCCTGTTGTGTGTAATTCTGCAAGTCCCTTTGGGAAAAGTTCAAATAGAGACATCAGAGCATGACTGTAAATTAACTCTGAGGCTTGAGCTTCATAGCCACCCGGTGGGACATGACTAGCACCATTTTCCAGATGAGGAAACTGAGGCAGCCACAGTTTCAGTAAAGGCAGAGCTGGGCCCTGTAACATCCTGGTGCCTCCAGGCACCGTGTCGCATCTCTTGGGCCAAACGGTGACAGGAGAAGGTCACTGACTTTTCTCCAGGGGGGCCGAAGTGATGAGGGTCAAAGAAGAAAGGGCCCTGGCGTGGAAACACCACGGTCCAGCCAGTCGTGTACCCCTGCCCAGACTCCCCCCCTTGTAGGGTTTATTCCAACAATTCACCGCCCTTGTTTGTGTTTTAGTTTCCATATGCCCCTAAGGTCACTGCCCTTTGTGATAGATGAGAACATGACAGTGAAAGGAAAAAACACCCTCAGGGAAGCAGATGTGGCACGAGCAGTTGGGCACCCACCTCATACATGGGAGGTCCCGGGTTCGGTTGCCAGTGCCTCCTAAAGCAGATGAGCAGATGCAATGAGCAGACTCAACAAGCAGACAAATGAGCAGGCACAACAAGCAGGGAAAGTTGTAGCTCAAGGGGTTGGGCACCCACCTCCCACATGGGAGGCCCCGGGTTCGGTTGCCAGTGCCTCCTAAAGAAGATGAGCAGACACAGTGAGCAGGCACAGCAAACAGACAATGAGTGGAAACAATGAGCAGATGAGGGAGCCATCTCGGGGGTGGGGGTGGGAAACAAGCTCAGTGGCTTAACAGGCGTGGCCTGAGGCTATGTCCACTGAGTTATGTAAACCAAAACTTGCAAGCAAATGGGAAAGGTTCTCCTTCCCTTCTGCCCTCTCCCCACCTCCCTCTCCCTTCAAGCGGGTGGGCCCCCAAGCCCCTCTCCTTGCCCCGGTGCCCATGAACAGGGGTGGGAAAAAATTACATCCTCATTCTCACTCACCTCTAACAGACACTTAACATTTCCTTAAACTAGGAGTGAAAAACTAAAAGGCACAAACCCCAGCAGTATTAGCGGTATCTGTGATCTTGTCACCAACAGACATTGAGTATTTTCAGATCGTATTCTAACAGCTGCAGACATCTGAAAATATTCACACTCATCATCACTTCAAAATTACCGTCACTATCAAACCCCGGGCCATCGCTTATTTAATGCATTCCTAAGGAAGCACACGTATTGCTCTGTTGTAAACGTGTATTTTTTTTTTAATAAATATATACATTTCTCAATTAAATGTAATGGATACATATAAATTTTTTTTTAATCAAACAATATATTACACAATATATTTGGTTCATAGTAATGCATTCATACAGTATTTGTCCTTTTTTTAAAGATTCATTTTATTTATTTGTTTCTCCCCACCCCCTCGTTGTTTGCATTTGCTGTGCCTATTGGTTGTATACTTGTCTTCCTTTTTTAGGAGGCATCAGGAACCAAACCTGGGACTTCCCATGTGGGAGGGAGGTGCCTGATCACTTGAGACACCTCCGCTCCCTGCTTTGTTGTGTTTCTCGTTATGTTTTCTCCTTGTGTCTCTTGTTGCATCATCTTGTTGCATCAGCTCGCCATGCCAGCCAGTTGTGTCAGCTCACTGTCTTGCCTACCTTCTTTAGGAGGCACCAGGAACCGAACCCGGGGCTCCCATGTGGTAGGCAGGAGCTCAATCACTTGAGTCACATCTGTTTCCCATAAATGTGTTTTTAAAAGATTTTTATAACTGCATTTTGATATCATTGGTTTCCTTTGTAAAGCTATGTGTTTTGTTTTATGCACGTAAAAGTAGTATTCCAGGCAGGGAACTGCGAGCTCCGTCAGGCTGCCAGACAAATTCACTTTGGCACAGAAAGTTAAGAAGTCCTGCCCAGGCCCCTGCCCCCACCCCCCAGCATCCCACAGCCACGCTGCTGGAAGGTCTCTGAGCCTAAGTTTGCTGCATCTGAGACTCGTTCTGTTTGCTCTCTTCAACTGCCATCACGGAAGGAAAGGTTAACGTTTCAGCAATGGGAGGCCTCCTCCCCTGGGGGCACAACCCCCCTAGGAATCCCTGGTGGGAGCCCCCTTTTCTCTCCTGCAAAACTTTTTTTTTTAGTAGTGACAGAGGGCAGTGTGTTAGAGCTGGGTCTGGGAGATGGGGATACCAACAGAAACCTCGGGGGTCACACGGGAAGCCAGGGAACTCCCCAGAATCAATAAAACCTGAGATGCCCCAAAGGTTGCCCTCCAGTCTCAGGTAGGGGGCTTCTACCTGGGGTAAGGCCGAGTTCCCTGGGGGTGGACCAAGCGGGAAGCGGGAAGCGGGGAGCAACTCCTCCCTCTAACCACTCGCAGAGCGGAGGCCTGCAGATAAGCAGGTGCAGCGGC
This sequence comes from Tolypeutes matacus, assembly GCA_026826555.1. Classification (NCBI taxonomy): domain Eukaryota; kingdom Metazoa; phylum Chordata; class Mammalia; order Cingulata; family Chlamyphoridae; genus Tolypeutes; species Tolypeutes matacus. The sequence goes on along the minus strand of JAKSZT010054335.1, from coordinate 20,383,725 downwards.
CGGCAGCACCAGGACCCCACCCCCGTCCCGCGGGCCAGCCCACCCTGGGACCCTCGGAGAGAGGGACCAGCCTGGGGGTGGGGAGCCAGGCCAGCCTGCAGGTTCATGCTGACAGCCACCCCCCACCCCCACCTCCCTGGCTGCCCCAGCCAGGGCTCCTCCTGCCTTCAGCCCAGGGCTGCCCTTAGCAGGGCCTCCACCCACCCTGTGGGTATTTATGAACTGAAATTCAGTTCATAAAAACGATCTAGGCGAGCAAGAGGACACTCCATCTCTTGGGTACTGTTAGTTTTTACACATCGTCCAGGGTGGGAGGGATGGCACAGCTCTTAATCACTTCTCTGATAATCTCGCAGGTCCCGAAAGCTCTCAGACGAAGAGAAATGGAATCTAAACCCCTCAAGACCATTTCATTTGCCAGCAACGCAGTTTTCTTTCATTTGAGACTATGCTGGAATTCAAGAATCCTCAAATCTGAAAACCAAATGTCCCCGATGGGATGTACTAGTCCCAGAGCAGCCTCTGGTTGAACTTTCCAGCTTTGTTTAGGTAGAAATTACTGCATCCACTGACCACGCTTTGCTCCCTTGCAGGGCTAGTCCAGGAGCACAGTTAGCTCAGCTCAGGAAGCCCCCCACCTGCCAACTGGGAGAAGGTATTTGGAGACAGCTCCTGACTTGGTGGTATTTCCCCAATCTCCAGAGGGATTAAATTCGACAGCCAAAGGACTTCCCTCTGGTTCCTGATTAACTGGCTGCAGCCCGCTGCGTGGTCTGTCACCTGGAGACGGTGCCTACCTGCTCGGCACCTGTGGAATCCTGGCTGCCCTGCGTTCAAGCTTTCAAGATAAAAACGAGATAGGCCTCAAACAGCGGCATGTGTACCCAAGGATTTAGGATTACCCCAAAGGGTCTCAGCCGGACTCTAGGAAAACCTTTCCACTGACACAGCACCCCGCAAATGTTTCCTGAGCACCCCACACTGTAGAGAGCCTCCTTACTCAGCGAGGCCAATCCGGGTGGGTTCCCACCCAGCACAGAGCCCTGAACCAGCCAGGCCAGATTCCTGCTCTCACCGAGGAGGAGGTGGACGATACATAAACAAGCAAACACGGTCGAAACAGGGTCATTTTGACCTGCAGTAAATGCTATGAAGAAAGGAGATGGGACTGCGATAAAGGTTCCTTGAGCATGGAGTATGGCTCAGATGGGGTGGTATTCGCCACGGGCCTCTCCGAGTCCGTGATGTTTGAAGCAGGGTCTGGGTGGTGAGGAAGGGCAGGCAGGTGAAGACCAGGGGATGGCGTCGCAGAGGGGGAAAGAGTGAGCAGACAGGCACTGTGGCTGCAATGCAGGGAGCAAGGGAGAAGGCTCCGGAAGCAAGCAGGGACCAGGCCTGAGGAGCCCTGAAGATGGGTTTGCACTGCATTCTTTCTTTTTTTTTTTTTTTTTTGCCATGCAACAGAAAATGATTATATTTGAATACATAACTTCTGTACAACCAAAAATAAAACAGCAGAATGAAATAAATGGGAAGAAAAGATGGTATTTCATGTACAAGGAATGAAAATCAGATGACTGACCTGGTTAATCATAAATGTGCACTTAGAAATCAATAACAAAGGGCCATTGTATTCTTGATGAGTGGGAAACCTTTGGAGGGGGTTAAGCAGGGAAATGGTACAATCCGACTGGTGGCTGTGAAATGGCCCCTCCCACTGCACTGGGCCAGAAGCCCTAGAAGCTGCTAGGTTGTGAGGCAGGAGACCAGCCAGGCTGTGGCCACAGCCCTTTGGTCGTCTGGGATAGTCGAGCGAAAACACTGGACAGGTCCCTTTAGCTTCTGGCCTCAGTTTCCTCACTTGTAAATTGCAGGGAGGGACAAGAGGCTTTAAATCCATGAGGCGTGCTTGTTCCTATGAAACGGGAGAACCCACCTAGAGCAGCCTAGAAGGTCGATGATGACCCCCGGGGCCCCCTGGGCAGGACAGACCGGTGTGCAGTGCACTGGGGCTGGTGATGCTTTCCCCTTGCTCCCCTAGGCTGCCAGGGCCGCTCTGACCAACCCCACACGCTGGGTGGAAAACAGAGCATCGAGCTGTCAGCAAAGCCAGGCTTCCTCCAAAGCGCGTGCCGTCACACAGCGATGTCCCCGTCTCCTCCCCAGCCTTTCTCTGACTTCTGTCTTCCCTTTAGAAGGCCTCCAGGAACCCGGGTGAACGTCCAGCCTGATTCCAATGGGCCACACTGTAACAGCCCCTCTGCAGGCTGCCCCATTCTGCCAGAGAAAACCACTGGCTCTGGAGGTCGGTATCATAGGGAATTCATAGCCGCCAGCCTCACCTGCCCCCAGCTCTGCCCAGCAATCCTTTGGGTCTCTCCGCTGAGTTCTCTCCCCATTCTCTACAATGGCTCCTACACCTGCCACCTAAATCTGACTGTGCCCTCCCTGCCTCCCTCCCTGCCCCTCAGCAAACGCCTACTTCACAGAGAAAACAGAAGCCACCAGGCAGCACTCCCTCCAACCTCCCTGCTTGGCCTCCTCTCCCCCTCCACCTGGGCTCCTGTCCCCTGGGGCTCTCGCCAGCCTCTCTCTCTTCTGTCTCCGATCCTCCCTCAATGCTGGATTCCTCCCACCAGCGTTTGAAAGCCTACAAGTCTCTCTCTTCTTAACCAAAGCCTTTCTGGCTCCTCATGTCCCTTCAGCCACCACCCTAGTCCTTACCTCCTTGTCCTCAGCCAAGGTTCTGGAAAAAGTTGCCTCTGGTCACTTTGTCCATTTATTCACCTCCCATTCATGCCTCAACTCTCGCTAAACTGAGTTCTGTCTGTCTACTCCCGTCCCACCAGACCTCCACTGGAACTTCCGCCCCCTCCAAGGGACACATCCAGCCCTCATCTTCCTCACGGCTCGGCAAGGCAGACGGTGTCGACGCACTCCTCGTTCTTAAAAGACGTGCTTCCCCCAGCCTCCATGACCCCTGGCTTCTCCATCTCTGTCTTCTTTCCATTCTTGAGCCAATAAGTTTCCATTGCTGAGGTCAACCTATTGTGTGCTATTTGGATAGCTGCTCAGGCAGACCAAGAGATAGCTCTTCAGTGGAACCCATTGCTCTCAGGATAAAAGCCCAATAACGTGTTCTCTTTTCCTTTCATAATCCAGCCCGTGCTTTTTCTCTGCAAGAATCTCTCACCACTCCCTGCTCTCCATGTCCCCTTAGCCCCAACTCTGTGACGTTCAGCCATACTGAAGCACTTTCAGTCCCTCCCGGGGGCCACGACTGTGTCCTCCAGCCTCTGGGCATCTGCACGTGACACTCCTCTGCCTCGAGTGCCTTTCTTCCTCTTTGCCAGCTAATTCCCATTGGCCAGGTCCTAACTCAGATGCCTCTTCCTCCAGGAAGCCTGCCCTGATACCTTGAGTCCTGCTCAGGTGCTTCTCTCATAGCAACCTGCCCCTCCCCACAGAGCATTTCCATTACAGCGACCACCCACCTGTGGCCTCTCTCCAAAAACTGATGCCCCTCTGAGATCTCTCACTCACAGTGACAGCCTAGCTCAGAGCCTGGTGCAAGCGAGGTGCTCGGTTACTATTTGTTGAATGAACGAATAAATGGACACTTTAAAAAAAACCACCAGAAGCTGGAGTGCTCCACACCGTGATAAGACTTGTAATTCAAATTCCCTGAAATATCTGTTTAAGCAACAATAATCTGGCAAGCGTTTCTCTGCTAAGACAATTTAATATAGGTGTTCAGTTCAAACCAGGGAATTTGTGATTATTAAAATTCAAGTGGCTTCTCCGAAGTGGAGAGGAGCTGGGAGCTGGCGGTTTGCGGAGCCTCCTACGTATCCTGGATGTCTGCCCCAAGCAAAGGAAAGGAAACCTCGGCAGGCCCCAGCACGAGCGAATTCAGCCGTGGTTCTCAGAATCAAGTGTTAAAACCTAGTCAGATCCCTTTACCATAGATTATGTCCATATGGGAGATGGCTCAAAGCCTGCTCTTCTCTTACTCTCCTTTGTTAACCTATCTTTCAGACCATGGTTCTCAGAGACTGCTCACTTTCCTCAGTTCAGATCAGTGAGGTCATATACTGTTCATCCTTCAGTGCCTGGCTTGCTTCACTCAACATAAGGTCTTCAAGATTCATCCACGTTATTCCACGTGTTAGCACTTTGTTCCTTCTTAGAGCTGAGTAATATTCCATTGTATGTATGTATGGGAATCCCAGTGGGTTCCGTGTAATATTTTGGGTAATCTAAGCACCTCTTAAAATATATGTATATATATATATATATAAATAACATTTTTGTAAGCAAATACACATATATGCATATATATTTATATATCATTTTGCAAATGTTTGTATGTATTGTGAGAATTTTGATTTTTACCCACAATAAAAATAAATTAAAAAAAACCTAGTCAGGGCTGTGAACATATTTAAATCGGGAGCCTCGGGGATTGCTCTCTGGGCAGTGTTGTACTCTCTCCACAGTATCTTTAAGCCCTGGTGTTTGCAGAACCATCCAGGGTGGGCTCAGAATGCCAAGCGGCCCCAGCTCGGCACCTGCCCGGGGGTGCTGCGGCCAGTCACGAAGGCGGGAGGGGCAGGAAGGACCCGGAGAGGTCCGCTTCCACCTCAGCACACAGGTCCTTCCTGCCGGTGGCCTCTGCCTGCAGGTGAGCGGGCAGGTGAGGACCCTGGCTCCACAAACCCTCTGACAGCAGCTCAGCCAAGCGCACGGATGGCTGCCTTTCTAAAGCAGGGCGAGGCAGGCTTTGGGCAGCAGAGGACACAAACCCCCGAGGTCGTGGAAGAGCGCTCCAAGGCCAGGTCTCAGCCTCGAGGGCGCCTGACTCCAGCACCCAGGAGGGACCCAGGCTGGCAGCAGCTCAGGGTGCAGCCTTAGGGGGTGCAAACTAGAGCCTGCAGGCCTGGGCAAAGGCCCTTCACAGGCTGCCTGCCCCTCAGGGGGACAGTCTTTCCTCAGAGGCTGGGACTTTGCCAACCAGGCGTCTGTGAGTGTGTGTATGCATGGGGGGCGTGTGTGTGCATGCACGAGTGGGGGACATGTACGTGTGTGTGCACGGTGGGAGCCGTGTGTGAGTGTACGTGGGGCACATGTGAGTGCACGCGTGTGTTGTGTGTGTGCACATGTGTGTGTGCACGAGTGTGCGTGAGAGTGTGTGTACACACACGTGTGTGTGTGCAGATTAGACGAAGGGTGTAAAGCATGTGGCCCGTGGCCTGGAATACAGTAAGCTTGTAAAAAGTGTGAGAACTCCATCAATGCGTTAATGCCCTTTCCAAATTCACAACTGGAATGCATTTTTCACATTCAGCCCATGGCTTCGGGAAAACTGGGCCTGTGTCAGCATAATTAGCACTAGACTGGGGCCAGCAGGACCAGAGTTCAAACCTCAGCTCCACCACAACACAGCTGCGAGGCCGAGGGCGAGACACGCAGGCTTTCAGTGTCCTTCTGGGGTGGTTTAATTTTTATTGTGGTTTATATAAGATATATCTTTTTAATACATGGAAATATACATACATGAACTCTGCCATTTTAACCGTTTTTAAGTGTACAGTTTCATGACTGACTACATTCCCAAGGTTGTGCTAACGTCACCACCATTCATTACCAAAAGGTTTCCATCACTCCACCCAGAAACTCTGCTCCCATTAAGCAATAACCCCCCTCCCCCTCCCCCGGCCCTGCATAAACTCTAATCTTCTTTTTGTCTCCATGACTCTGCCTATGATGGTTATTTCATATCAGTGGAACTATGGGGTCTTTTATTTTTCAAATAGGCATAATTATACCTACCTAGGAGTTTTGGGGGGTGATAAATTTAAATGATGTGCATGGAAACCGCTGAACATGGTGTGCACTAAGGAAATTCTTTCTTCCTCTCCCCTTCTCTGTTCATTCCTGCTTAGACAGCTCAGTCCTTTGCTTTTCTACCTCTACCCATGAAAAGGGGGTATGCCATGGTCCCTGATCCACGAGAATTAACTATTTCTTCAAAGAAACAAAAATAACTTTCCCCAAACAGGGACAAAGCCATTACTTACAAACCACTTGAGAAACGCTGAGGGAACCAGGGCTGGCCCCGCCGGCCACGGCATCTGAGAGCACTCACACTCAGGGGTCCAGCCAGCCCCATCCCAGGCACGTCTCTCCCCAGGGATTCACTGACGTGCCTTTGCTCAGGCGGAGGGATTTACAGGTTGGTGCCCACCGAGAAGGAAGCAAGTACGGTGCAGAGTGATGGATTCAGCAGGACATTAATTAACGCCAGCCTCCATCTGCTGCAGACTGGAAACGTCTGTTTCTGCTTCTGGAACATCTTTCAGAAAGAACATCAGACACAGAGAAAAGAAATGTCCAGCGTGAATGAAGTTCACGTGACAAAGCAACACACAGGTTTGCTCGGCCTGCGTCTACCGTGTTCTGGGTGACAACTCAAGTTGCAGAACTGATGGGGAAGCGCTGAGCTTCCTCCCACAGTGGAGGGTGTGAGGTTGACTGTGGGACGGGCCCCGGGAGACGGGCCAACAGGCAGAGCTCTCCTCTCTGCCGCCCAGAAGATTGACGGGGAAGATGACACTATCAATTGCTAGTGATGCACCAGAATAGTTCAAAATCAAGTGTCTATCTCAAGTTTCTTCTTCACCGTTTCTTTTCATGTGCTCCAGCTAAGTCTTCACCCCTGGGAAGTTATGTGCAATTGCTGTTTGCAGAGATAAATTTCCTAATTCTGACATGGAAGGACGTGGTATGTGACTTGCTTACTTTCAAAGGTGAAGTTAGTAAACGTCGGCAATATATACATCTTGGCTAGGAATAATGTGCCCAGGAGTCCCTTTCTCCTAATCATTGGCTGTTAAATTTTGTGCTCTGCCTTGAAGAACTGTGAACAGAGTGGCTCTGTTAAATTAATGAAGAAACCGTCCTAAGCATTAGATCATTGATAAACCTTTATAATTTTCTGCAATAAAAGACAATAGAATCATTTTTAAAATAATTTCAAATTGCAGATTTCCTTTCCGAGGAGATTTGTTTTCCTGCTATTGGGAGCCTGACATTCTTTTCTCCCTTCATTGTGGTGGGATTCATTATTCCTGGGAATGTGGCAATGGGTCCTTCCCAGCCCACACCCCGACCCAGAGCAGAAGCTGGAAAACAGAAACAGCAGGGAAGAGCTCATTTGGAAAAATGGATTAAAACCTGGGGCTTCACACTATTCCAAGTTGGGGAGTGGGGGCTTATTTATGGACTCGATAGCCACCTCTCCTTTTCATCAGATGCCTTGAAATAGAATTCTGATGTTTAGCTATATTGCTGTACTTATCACTTTTTACTCACCAAAAAGAAAAGAAGGGTTATAAATCATTCAGAAACTTTGAGGGCACATGAAGATTGCTGGTTTCCAACAGGATGGGGAGACCTAAATTCACTAAGTTGCTACTAAAACACACACACCTACACAGCTCACACTTTTTACTGTTTTATTCCGATTTATGTCGCTGGCTACAGCTCTGAATGGTGGTGAAAATCCTCCCCCAAGGAGTGGCATCGTCATCTCCAGTGAGCACAGGGCAGCCCTGGTCTGATCTTCTGCCACGGAGATGGCAGCTGCCACCCAAAGAGGACCCCACGTGTGGCTCCCAGCCACAGTGCAAGCGTGGACTGCGAGCTTTGTCTCGAGGACCAAGAAAGCCCTGAGCCTCTAGCAATACCGAGAATAAACCAAGCTGGGTTTCCGCCCTTGGGAAGGTAGCCGTCCCCTCCTTGTTATTTTAGCCCGAGAAGTATAAACAAGGCCCCATTTATTTCCTCATATCCCATCTTTATTTCCAAAAAGGATATTGGCTAGTTTACAGGCTCCTAGTGTTTAAGGTGCTAATTGTTCTTTAGACTTATTTTATGCCAATAAAGGCACTGAATTAATGAATCAGAAAAGTTAAATAAATTCAATGTGGAAAATTAAAAACTTGATTAGAGTTTGTACCTAGGATTTTCAGTAATTACCACATTCAGTCTTAGACTTCATTTTCCTGGTCTTTTTTCTAATTATATCGTATAAACAGTTACATTTGGCTATGTCACTCAGTGTCAAATCATAAGCATTTCCCCATCTTGTTAAAAATTCTTCAGAAACAGATTCTTATGCATCTTGTTAAAACTTTTTTTATTGTAGTAATATATATACAACTCAAAATTTCTCATTTTAACCACTTTCAAGTGTACAATTCAGTAGTATGACATATACAATATCACACTGCTATCACCAACATCCATTTCCCCAACTTTTTTCATCACCCCAAACAGAAACTCTGCACCCATTAAGCAATACCTCCCTCTCCCCGACCCTCCCCAGCCCCTGGTAACCTCTAATCTACTATCTGTCTTTATGGAACGTGCTTCCTCTAGGTACTTCATACAAATGAGAGCATACAATATTTGTCTTTTTGTGTCTGGCTTATTTCACTCCACCTGATGTCTTCAAGTCTCATCCATGTTGCAGCTGCTTCAGCACGCCATTCCTTTTTATGCCTGAATAATACCCCATGGTATGAATAGACCACATTTTGTGTATCGGTGCCTGTGTCGATGGACCCTCGGTTCATCTTTTTGCTACTGTGAATAGTGCTACTATTAACACTTTTCTTTTTCCTTCTTTTTTTTTTTTTTTTTGAAGATTTTATTTATTTATTCATTCATCCCCCCCTTGCTGCTTGTGCTCGCTGGGTCAGCTAACCACGCCGTGCGGGCGGACTTGCCTTCACCAGGAGGCCCCGGGAACCGAACCCGGGGCCTCCCATACGGTAAACGGGAGCCCTGCTGATTGAGCCACAGCCGCTTCCCTGCTATTAACACTTGTGTACAACAGGAAGAGATTTCAGTAACTGCAAAATAAACAGCTGTGTCTGAGTTGATGTGACCACTTGCCTATCATTGGCCTTTTAGATCTTTTATTAGCTGTTATAAATAATCATTACTTATTCATCAATTCATCAATTTAGTCATCAATACATTTACAAGTTAAGCAGATATGTTTTGAGCAGGTGTGATGCCCCGGGCATGTGCAAGCTCTGAGAATGCAACAATAAACAAAATAGACCAGTCTCCCCCACCTGATGGGTCTCACAGGCTACCGGCAGAGATAGACATGAAGCAAGCAGACTAGCCAATGAATCATCAAACACTGGGTTGAGTGATTTGACAAAGAAGTAGAGTTCCAGTTGTAATTGGGACCTGACTTAGATTGGCAGAGTCAAGGGAGGTTTCTTGGAGGAAGTGACATTGAGTGGATGAGTGGAGTTGGCCATGCAGAGAGAGAGGTGTGTGCTGAAATGAAGACGCCCCAGGGGGCTGAGTCATATGTAGGGCCTCAGAGGCACCTTACAGGAGCTGGGTTTTATTTGATGACTGAGAAGGAAAGCAGTAGGATCAGGTTTGCCTTTGTGTATTGGGGTTCAATAGAGGAAGACAGAAGCCACTCTAGACTTTTAAGCAGAAAGGAATCTGACACAGAATTACCTGCTAACCCATGTGGGATGGGCTGGCGGAGGAGGCTGCAGACTTGGCCTTGCAGCGTGATTCCTGGAGTAGCACAGCAGGACTCTCCCACCCAAGGTGCCTTACCTGGCCTTCGGTCAGATAGCTGGGCAATCAGGAGGCTGAGGCTCCAGAAACACACCATGGTGGCAGCAACCCCGCTTCTGCAAGCCGCAGCGCACCTGCTGAGTCCACACCTGAGAAAGGAGTGCCTGCTGCAGCACTGCCTCTCTCCCGGCTTTACGCTGCGCAAATTCACCATGTCCACAGAACACCTGATTGAGGCAGAAGCTAAGTTACCTCTAACCCAAGTCGTATGAGAAATGTGGTCTTCAGCTTGCCAGCCATGCAGTAGAGAAGGACACCCAGACGTTGCCTACACCCATGTATTGCATGCTCTTTTAAAGATCACTGGTTGTAACGCGGATGTCAAGGTGGAGGGGTGGTAAAGATAGGAGGTGGGAAACAGGTGGAGGACTATTGCAATAGTCCACGTGAGAAATGATGGGTGTTAGGTCTAAAAGGGTAGACGTGAGATGGAGTCAAGAGGTTTCAGCTTAAATTTTGGAGATAAAATCCAAATCAGGTCATATGAGACTCGCCTCCTACCTTCTTCTCTGGCCTCATGTTGTCGTCTAATCTCACACTTCTCTCTGTCTCTCTGTCCCCCACACACCCTCTTCCTGTTACTTGAACAGCACAAGCTTGTTCCTACCTTAGGGCCTCTCCACAGCTGTTTCTTCCACCGGGCCTTGAGACTTTGCATGACTTTCTTCTTATCAATCAAGTTCCAGGTGAAACATCACATCCTCAGAGGGGTCTCCCCTGACCACCCAATTGAAAGCAGCCTCGAGTCAATCTGGGCCTAACATTGCTCTGTGTTTTCAGAGCCTTGATAACTAAATGACCTTTTCTTGTTGGTTTGCCCTCTAAACAGAGACCTCACATGCCCATTCACCTCTACGTCTTCAGTGCCTTGGACAGTGCCTGGCTGGTGGACACTCCATAAACACAGATGTCTACAGGATGCAGGCCGTGAGGAAGAGGGAGGTGCCAGGGATGGCACTCGGGTCGTGGGGCTGGACAACTGGGTGGCTGATGGTGCCACAGAGATGGAGGGAAAATGGGAACAAGCAGTGTGCTGGAAGGAGAGGAATACAAAATTTAAGTTTTTGATATAAGTTTGAAATACTCATGTAATTGACAGAATAATGGCCCCCAAATATGGCCCATCCTAATCCGCTGGACCTGTGAATATGTCACCTTGCGTGGTCCTTGAGCGTGTAAGTCAAGGACCTCCAGGTGGGGAGATGGCCCTGGAGACTCCAGGTGGGCCCAATGTCATCACAAAGGTTTTTATAAAAGGAAGGAGGGAGGGAAGCAGAATGCAGTGAGGGGAGCAAAGGGCCAAGGTCAAGACATACAAGGCACCTCCAGAAGCTGGAAAAGGCAAAGAAACAGATTCTCTGGGTTACCATGGGACTGGCCCCACACTGCAATCCCTCTGGCCTTCACAGCCACGGCCCAGATCTTTAGCACTCTTCTTTATTCTGCCTTAGAAAGATCCAAAGTTCCTTCACGCACTTCGTGGTGCTTCTGGGAGAGCCTGGGAGCTCCCTGGAATGAGGGTCACCTACCTTGGGGACTCTCAAGCACCCAGCATTTATGAGACACTCATAATTACAGTAATTGGGGGACACTAGTCAACCCTCCGTGAGAGTCAGCACCCCTCTTTCTCCCCGGCACTCCCCTTCCTCATCAAACCCATCACCAAACTGCAGTCACTCCACCTGCTTGATGCCTCGAGGATCCTTCCCCTCTGCTCCATTTCTTTGGCTACCGCCTCAGACTAGCCTGGCTCCTTGCCACACCAGGGCATACTACACGGGGTTCCCTCTGTCCATTCTCCTGGCCGCTGCAGGAGGGACCGTGATAGGACACAAATGTGTTCCAAATCCCTCAAGAGGCCCCCTCGGCACCTCCGGGGTGGAAGTGCCGTCTTTCAGCTGGCCCCCAGCTCTGCTGGCCTTCCGGGGCCTCACACACCCCGGGTCCACCCCACAAACAGCTCACTCCCTTCTGGCCCCGTTGCACCAGCCCCCTCCCTCTGCCGGGAAGGCCCTCCCCGTCCCCTGAAGCCCCCTCCTCACCTGAAGAAGAGGTCGTGGGACAATAGGAGGTGTGTGCTTGCCCGTCCCAGGCATTGAGGGGCAGGGGGGCTGCCCAGAGAGGCTCAGGTGCTCCCTTCTCTGGGACGTCTATCTGACGGCTGGGTTATTTGCTCCTCTCACTTCCTCCCTTTGCCTCTAGATCGCAGGAGTTTGTCTATCTCCTGTGCTGGACGGGGAGGTATTTGAGGAAAGGAACTTGTCTTCCAGGTCTGACACCAAGGCCCCAGCCTGGATCCTGGCTCCTAGGTAAAGGGGCTTGCTCAGCAAATATTTGCAAAGAAACGGAATCAGTTATGGCATTGCCATTTCCATTGCCTCCCTAAGGAACGTGCCAGGCGGGTCCCTCTGGGAACACACACTCGTGCCTCCTCTCCCTGCTTTCCTTTGCTGGAAGTCACACCAAGCCAGTAGCACATCGCCGCGGGCTGGGCAGCGCCAGCTGGAGGCTACAGTTCAGCTCAGGCCCTGACTGCCACGCAGACCCTGACAGCTGTGCCCACCAGGCACAGTGGCGTGTCCCTAATGAGGACAAGACCCCTCGCCACAGCCTCCAAGAAGAAAGGAACACAGTCTCCTGCCCTCTGCTTTCCCAATAGAGGCCTTGGGGGGCCCTCGGGAGTGCTGCTCCCGGCAACAGCCCACAGGTGACCCAGACCTAAGCCAGGCTGGCGGGAGGGAAAACCTCAGCGTGGAGAAATATCGCCTTTTAACCATGTCTTAATAAGAAAGCGCCATTTAAGCGTGCTCGGGCTCTTCGGCCGTCATTCGCGCAGTGCCACGACGGCACCTTTCCTCGGCAGGTCTCATTACCAACCCGCCCTGCCGCTGGAATCGGGGTGGGCTGCTTCGGGGTCATTTACAGATGGACTCGGGTTTAGAGAACAGGTTGCAGGAGCACTTTCAGCTCTGCCATCTCACATTTGCAGTGTGTGCTCTTTGCCCAAACGGTCCTTCCTGGGTTGCTCGTTGGCCCATGAGATTGGTTCCTGGGAAAGGGAGACGAGAGAGAAGGGAGGGGGAGGGGGCCCTGCAGCCGCTTCTAAGTGTGCTCTCTGGAGAGGGAGAGGCAGCTGCCGGGCCTGCGGGCCCCCTAATTCCCTGACCCCACACCCGGTTTCCAGCCACATCAGCGCTTGTGGAGCAGGAAATCCACATTCGGTCTCAGAAACACCAATCCAGCTGTTACCTCGAGCCTGACACAGGAAAGGTGTGAAAGATTCAAAAAGTGAAAATATTTATTTCTTCAACGCACTCGGGTTCTGGCCAAAGAGTCAAATAACTAAAGACACATAAAATATGGCAAGTAGCTGCCATAGGAAGTGCATCTGATTGACCTGGGGGGAGCTGGGGTGCTTAGCTGAGTCTAACGTGAACCCTGGGAGGAAAGGAGAAAGGCCAACTGTCCAAAGGGATAAACAAGAGAAAAGGGCATTGCAAAGTCAGAAAATGACATAGGCCAAACATTCACAAATCTCGGCCTATAGCTATAAATGAGGTCAAATCAATCCTAGTGGGATGTTCTCAGATGCAAGAAACAGAACAGCCAGCCAAAAGTCATTCAAGCCGAGTCACACATTCTCAAACTTTAATGAGCATACAAATCACCTGGGGATCTTGTTAAAAGAAGATTCTGATTGGGAAGCCTGATGGTGGGATTAACTCAAAATCACCTGATTGGTAAACTAATTACATAACTGAAACCCCACATATTCACAGGTCCAACCCACACCTAGCGGGAAGGAATTATAGCAGGAGCTGGGAATCTTGGGGGCCATCTTAGAACTCTGCCAGCTACTACCTGTGTACTGAAAACTACAAAACATCCTTGTGAGAAGTGGAGAAAGACGTAAGTAAATGGATAGATGTAGATAATTTTCATGGGTTAGTAGACTCAATATTGGTAAGAACTTAGTTCCTTTCCAAACTGACCTCTAGATTCAATGTGATCCAAGTCAAAATCCCAGCAAGCTTTTTGTAGACAATGACAAGCTGATTCTAAAATTCATAATTTTTAGTCAAGATAATGAATATATCCAATGTTGGAGACAGATTAGGGGGGGACGACAGTGCTTGGGAGGACAGGAGACAGGAGAGACCAACCCCTCAGGGGGGCAGAAGGCCAGGTGGGGAGGGGGAGAGGATATGAAGCAGGGAGGTTGGAGGGAGATCCTGCCTGGTAGCTTCTATGTTCTCTGTGAAGAGATAAGATCAACTGGAACTCTCATTCGCTGCTGGTGGGAATGTGAAATGGTAGAACCACTTTGGAAAACAGTTTGGAAGTTGCTTCAAAAGATAAACATAGAGCTATTATATGATCCACCCATTTTACTCATGGTTATTCACTCAAGAGAAATGAAAGCATATGGCAATTTATAGAAAAATGTGCACATAAATGTATATGAATAGCTCTTTTCGTAATTCCAATCTGGAAACAACCCAAATGTCCACCAGCACATGAATGGAAAAACAAATTGTAATATCCATACCATGGAAAGCTACTGAGCAATAAAGGAGAATAAATTATTGATACATGCAACAAAAATGGACGAATCTCAAAATAATTATGCTGAAAGAAGCCAGACCAAAAAAAGCACATACAGGATGATCCCACTTATTTAAAATTCTACAAAATGCAAACTAATCTATAGCGACAGACAGCAGATGGTTGGGGTGAGGGTACCAGAGACAGGGATTAAAAAGGGGCACAATGAAACTTTTGGGCTGATGTATATGTTCATTATCTTGACTGTGGTGGTGGATTTCATGGACTTATACATATGTTAAAACTTGTAAAATTGTATACTTTAAATATGTGCAACTTATTGTTTTTCAACTGTATTAGTCAGGCTTCTCCAGGGAAGGAGAACCAACAGGATATATATAAATATTATGAGATTTGTTATAGGAATTTGCTCATGTGACCGTGGGGATTAGCAAGGACAAATTCCACAGGGCAGGCCACAAGCCGGGAAGTCCAGGGAAGGTTTCAATGAATTCCCCAGGGGAAGCTGGCTGGCTGGAGTAAAGATAGAAATTCTTCTTCCTGACAGCCAAAATCCTCAGTTCTCCCACTAAGGCCTTCAACTGATTGGATGAGCAGACAGCTCTCATACATGAAGGCAATTTCCTTTGCTGAGTGTAGATGTAATCAGCCACAGGTGCAATCAACTGACCAATGATTTAAATCCGTGAAATACCCTCACAGTCACAGTCAGGCCAGTGCTTGCTTCGCGGAACAACTGGACACCATACCCTGGCCAAGTTGACACATTAACTTATCCATCACCTAAACCATACTTCAATAACTGCTAAAATTTTTTAGGTTAAAGATGTTTAGCAAGAATACTTCACAGGACATCCATGGACATCAGGTTGCCTCACTCTGCAAGTACATAATATCAGATTATTTCCTATATTAGTGAGGCTAAGTTTTGATAACTTGGTAAGGTGATGACTGACAGATCTTTCCATTGTAAGAATTTGTAAGAATAGGTTTTTTTTTCTTTTTGCACTTAGTAAGTTGTTGGCATCATGCAAATATCCTCTTCCCCAACTCCCTTTCAACAAATGGTTTATTATATGGTTAGGCAAACTTTTTTTGTAAAGGACCAGATTCTAAACATTTTAGGTTTTGCAGACCATATTGTCTGTTTCAAGCACTCAGACCTGCCTTTGTAACACATAGACAATGGGTAAATGAATGAGCATGACTGAGTTCCAATAAAACTTTATTTGTAGACACTGAAATTTGAATTTCATATACTTTTCAAGTGTCATGAAATATTGTTCTCCTTTTAATTTTTTTCAACCTTTTAAAAAACATTCTTAGCAATGAATGTGCCACACTAATGAAGGATGTTTATGTGGGAGGGTGTGGGAGGTGTGGGGAGTGAGGCATATGGGAATCCCTATATTTTTTGTGTAACATTTATGTAATCTAAGTATCTTTTCAAAAATTAAAAAATTAAAACAAAAACCAAAAAACATTCTTAGCTCAAACAGGTGGTACAAAATCAAAGTAGGCTGCATTTGGCCAGTAGGCTATAGTTTGCCAATTCCTCATTTACAGAATCCATTTATGATACTTGCTGAATCAATTACTTCATTGGGCTTTGAAAAATGGTAATTTTCTAACTCAGTCATACTTTCCACATATCTTAGCTGGCATTCTTCTCTATAGATCTGCTTCTTATCAATTAGGAATGAACTACACTTTCTCCTCAAAAGGCAGGATAAATACTTCATTCTTTCCCTTTAATTGCAAATTTTTTAGAGAGAAAGAAATTAGTGTAACTGTCCCACTTCATAATGGTAAATGATTTCTCTCTCTGTCAGTAAAACTATGAGTCCATGGATTTTTATTTATCCAGTGTCACATAATCAATCACAGCCTTTTTTTTTTTTTAAGCTCAAGCTGTCCCAAATTTGGCCAGTCTCTCTTGCATCTTTTAGGTGTGACCCCCTAATCTTTGATCACATCCTTGCTTTTTGGCACAGGATGCTCCAGGCTCACTTTCTACCTTCTCTGTCCAGATCTGGAATCAACCATTTCTGCGAAACAGCCTGGCTCCTCCCGTGAGGAACGACATCACGCTTACCTATTTGGAGTTGCTGGCATTCGACCATCTTTGACATGGCACTTCCACTTAGAAAGTGAAGTCTGGACTGTACCGCTCGTCACTCCTGTCCTGTCATTGTCGCCAGGCCTTTCAGAGGACAAAGCTAGGAAATATATTTTTGAAAAAATGTGAATTCATACCTGCATTTCCAATTCAAAATTAACACAAAGTGTTTTCCTTAACCTTTCATATTTTATATTTCTATCTCCCTTCTCTCCCCTTGAGAATTTTGGCTCATACCACAGCGACTTATTCACTTATTTCTTTTATCCTGCAATACACATTGTTTCAAAATTACTATACCAATATTATTACAAATAATAAAACTGGACGAGATTATGGTTTCTTTGCTGTTCTTTATGACCTTAGGATATATCCCATGGATACAGTTTTATGCTCAAAAGCCACTTGAAATAACTCTTTCACCTGTGGGGTTGTGTTTGCAGCTGGATGGGGGAGGAGGGGCGCACACGCACACTCACTCTAAAGTTCACGTGGAAGAATGGAGGTCTGCACGTGGCCGAGTTAAACTGGAGGAAAGGAAGAGAAAGGGTGCGTGCCTTGGTCCCCCTGTCCTGCTGTAACAGAGCCACAAACGAGGTGGCTTACAACAGAAATGTCTTGCCTCACAGTCTGAAGGCCAGAAGTCCAAAATCAAAGCTGTCAGAAGGGCCGTGCACCCCCCGAATCCTCCCTCACCTCTGCCTAGCTCCTGGGGGCCGCCAGCCAGCCTTGGTGGTCCTTGGCCTGTGGCTGCAGCACTTCGGGCTCCACCTCCACGGCCACAGTTCTTTGTGTCGCAGTGCGTCTCCTCTCCTCTGCTCATACGGGCACCAGTAGTGATGGATTAGGACCCACCCTAATCCAGCTTGGCCTCAACTTAACTTAGCAGATCCTCAAAGACCCTATGTCCAAATAAGGCCACATTCTGAGGTTCCAGGTGGACATGAATTTGGGGGGACACAATGTAACCCAGAGCACAGGGCATGGTGATGTATTAGCTGTGTAAAAGATTTCTCAGCCCTCTTTCCTTTTCCCTTGTTGTGCCCAGAGAGCAGGATGGGTCACCAGCAGCTCTACTGGAGCCATCCACGAAAATTCGGCCAGGGTTCCCACTCTTGTCACGTCTGCTCAAACCGACATGGTCTGATCCAGAAATACGGTCTCAATATGTGCTGCCAGTGTTTCCGTCAGTACGCGAAGGATATAGGCATCATCAGGCTGGACTAACTGATCTTCCTTGAATGGACTGTCCAGGGCATCTACCAGACTAAAACAGTGCTAGTTCTTTGTATATAAAATAAAACTAAAGCAACTAAAAAAAAAAAAAAAAATTCCCAAAACTTAGGGGCTTAAGACCACCATTTTTTTTTAATGCTTATGGTTTCTGTGGGTCAGGATTGTAGACAAAGCATGGTGGGGCGGGGGTCTCTGCTCCATGGTGTCTGGACCTTCACAGCTGGCTGTCAGGGGCTCGGGCACTCAGGTGTCTGGTGCCTGGACTGAGAAGGAAAGGCAGCTTTGCCTGCTTACTGCAACACCTCCGCGTGTCCTCTCCATCGGCTCAGCTTCCCCGAGCCCAGCGGCTTCCAGGCAGCCGGACGCTCACGTGGTGGCTTGGCCTGCAAGGGGCAGTCCTCCAGCAAGCATGGCCTGGCCTCGGACGCCACAGATATCACTTGCCTGGTCCTCTGTGGCCAAAGCACTTTCAAGCATGCCAGGATTCAAGTCAGGGGATATAGCCCTCCCCCTTGATGGGAGGGGTCTCAAAGTCATGTTTGAGAAGAGCATTTGGGATGGCACATAGGGTGCCAGATCAAATACCGGGTGCCCAGTCAGTCTTGAATTCCAGATAAACAGCAAATAATTTCTGAGTATGTATATATCCCAAACAGTACATGGCATATTCTTATTCTAAAAAAATCATTCATTGTTTATCTGAAATGCAAATTTAACTTGGTGTGATGGTTAGGCTAATGTGTCAACTGGGCCAAGTAGTTGTTTCCAGGTGTTTGGTCCAGCAAGCACTGGGCTAATTGTAATACAAGAGCGTTTATGGACTTCAATCACCAGTGAGTTTACTGTGTGGATGGCTGATTACATCTGCATCAATCAGGGAGATTACATTATCAATGGGTGGTGCTTTTATCCAATCAGTTGAATGACTTAAAAGTGGAAGTGATTTCAACATTCAGAGAGAATTTCCCACCTCGTTGTTGGACAGGCAACTTCTCCCAGAAACTCATCAAGGACCTTTCATTGGACTTTCATCGGAGCCCCTGGTCTGCAGCCTGCCTGTGGAACCTGGACTTGTGCATCCCCACGGTCGCGTGAGAGACTCTTTTAAAATCTCATATTATTGACAGATATCTCCTGCCGATTCTGTTTCCCGAGAGAACCCTGACTAATACACTTGGCATCCTGTATTTTTATTTGCTAAGTCTGGAAGGCATTTTTGTGGCCCGTCTTTGGAAAATACAATCTGTTACATTCCAGAGAGTTTGACATACACCAAAGCTCAGTAGTGAAAGCATGGTGGTTGTGGCACAGGAACACACAAATGTGGCGAATTCACAGAAAATTCAACTGTGTAGGTAGATAGTGCTCATTGTCTCCAAGTCTCAGCTGCAGCTGAGAACAAAAGCAGACAAGGACCCACAGGGTCTCAAGAGAAATGCCTATGTCAAGGCACTCTGCGGCCCTAACCCAATTATCACCTCCAGGAGACACAGGGAGAGAGACAGGGAGGGAGAGACGGGGAGAAAAAGCCTTAGAGAGGGAGGGAGGCGGAGAGAGAGGCTGGAGACGTGTGTGGTGGGCCAGAAAGAGTTTCTGGGGGTGCCTTTCAGGGCCGGGCCGGGGGCCCTCCTCTCAGGGAGGAGGGCAGGTGGCGCTTTCCCACCCTTTCAACTCACGTGCCCCGGGGGCCAGCGCAGGCGGCCACGCCGCTGCCACAGGAGGGTGGCGCGGCCAGGAGGAGCCGGGGAGCATGGGAAGGGGGCCGTGGTCAGGGCCAGGAGGTGTGCCCCACGCTCTCCTGCCCCCTGGCGCCATCCAGTGAGCCCCGAGGAAATGGCTTAGGCTCTTACGGGGCGTGACTCACAGAGGTTAAGGCCTCAGGACAGCAGCTGTGGGGCTCCAAGCTGCTCACTGCTAGTCTGTGACCTGGAAGCAAGGTGGGCTCAGCCAAACGTTGGTTGTCAGGAGCCCAAAAGGAGGGACTGGCCTTGATGGGTGCCCCAGCCTCGGAATGTGCCGTTGCCCTTGTTTTAACTCCGGCCTCTCCCCACCCGGCTTAGACAGAGTCCACGTGCCCCCAGGATCTCTGCCCATGCCAGCTGGGCCACCGGCTCCTGTCTCAGCCTTCTGCCCTTCCCGGGGCCTGCCCAGGACCACCAGCTGCCCAGAGCCAGCGTGAGGGCGAGGTGTGCCACCCTGGCCTGGCCTGGTTTGTCAGGCGGGACCACCTCCCTCACTGTCCTAGTATCTTTTCCGGGCTCTGCCCATCCCAGGGCTCTCTTACATTAGAAGCTTCAGGTAGATATTTTTCAACATTTAAAAAATAAAGAGCATTTGTGTATGCTTGAAAAAAAAATAGAAAAAGTAAATAGATGGGGGAAGCGGATGTGGTTCAAGCACCTGAGCACCTGCCTCCCACATGGGAGGTCCCAGGTTCAGTTCCCAGGGCCTCCTAAAGGAGAAGAGCAGAGACAACAAGCAGAGACAGCGAGCAGACAACGAGCAGACAGACGAGGGAGCCATCTGGAGGGGTGGGGAAGTAAATAGATGAGTGAATGTGTGGCTTCTGAGAAGATTGGAGCTGGCTCCAGCTGCTGCCCCCATCCCTGTCCCCCTCCTTTGAGTCACTCAGGGCCATGGGCAAGACCAGGGAGCCTCACGAAATAAAGCAGCTGGCAGACCCTTCCCAGATAAAGTTGGTGATGGAGGTCAGATTGCACTGCCAAAAGACACCTTCAAGCCCAGCCCCAGTACTTGTGGATGGGACCCTATTTGGAAATAGGGTTTTGAAGATGTGATTGCTTAAGATGAGGCCAAACTGGAGTGGGCCAGGATCCAACGTGCCTGGGGGCTTTGGAAGAGGTGAAGAGACGGCCAGGTGAAGAGACTGGAATGGTGCCGCCAAAAGCCAAGGAATGCCGAGGAACGCCAGTAACCGCCAGGAGCCAGGTGCGAGGCAGGGGACAGACTCTGCCCTGCAGACTTCAGAGGGAGCCGGTCCTGCCAATACCTGGGTTTCAGACTCTGGCCTCCAGAACCGTGGGACAGCAAATGTCTGTGTGTCAAGCCACCAACTTTGTAGTGATTTTTTATGGCAGCCCGAGGAAGCCAAGACAGTCAATTCTGCTATAATGTGACATGAGTGTTCCTAAAAAACATCACACCAAACCGTGCAATAAAAACCACAGGACTTACGGGGGGAATGGGGTTGAAGCACACTTCAAAAATCTTATCAGTGATACATAAAAAAATGACAGGAACCTAATAAAAATGGTAGCACAGTTTTACACATGTTAAATGGTTAAGAAATATTAAAATACCACAATTAATATAGCATTTACCTTGAAAAAGACCTGGAGTTTGCTTCTGGATGTAGGGCAGGGGAAGGATTGCAGTCTGTGCTATCATGGGGCGGGAGAAGGGTTATTTGAAATCTGACAGAAAGTTGTAAGTCCCCCAGTGGGGACAGGTATGTCCTTGGTTTGCAGTGGCATCGAACAGCACAGCTAAGCAATCTTTTGTCGCCTTAAATCTTGGGGCATGTTTTTCTGCCTTTGAGATGTAGGTCCTTTGAAGTCTACAATAATAATAAATACCCGTTTCATCAAAATTGAACATTTGATCCCATGTTTAGACATTTTCAATCAACTCCTCTATCACTGCTGGAAATTCTTTTGTAACATTCTCATCTGCACACTTGGCCTTGGAAATTATAGTGATGCTGGAAACCACTCCCCCAGCACCTGCTAGCACCAAAAGGAGTCGCTTCTGTAGGATCTGATGATTTCCGTTTAAGGTCTTTACACATAGAGAGTGCTTTCCTGGTTGTATGCCCTGCTTGACGAATTGAACCAGGGTTCAATTGACAGGTTTGGGATGTGGAATGAGTGTATGTATATACGCTCACATATGCAAGGCACAGCAAACCACACCCATCAGGGATAACAACATACAACACAGTGAGCTGAGGGAGTCAGAGGTTTGAAGGGTGTGTGTGTTTTGTGTACTTCCACACAGTTTGCTTCATTTGGGTACATTTTTCTGTGCATAGGGAAACACAAAATTCATGTTATGCTCAAATTGTTCCCTAATATAGCAACTGCGTCGGAACAAATTCACTTTTTTAAAACAAAGGCTAAGTCAGGTGAAAACCACGGACCCCTTACTAGGTCCACACTCTACTGTGTATTATTTAACAAATATTATCACACCTGCACCAACAAGTCCCCACAAGAATAATGCTTTTTTGAGTTTCAATTCAAGCTCACCGACCCCTTGTTAAGAACCCCTGGCCTAGGGAAGTTTTCTCTCTCAACTAGTCCACGCTCCAGCAGTTAGTCAATTAGTCTTTCCTTATTACTACCTGGCTCCAGAAGAGGTTTCTGCTCCCGGGAAACTGTGAGCCTCTGTTACGCGCCTGTCTCTCCATTTTTCAAGGCAGTGGTTTTCCTGTGGCCTCAACCCTCTGATGGATCTAAGACTTGTTGATTTTCAGTTATTCAGCTTTTTTCTTTTTATGAGGATGTGAGTGACGACTCCAAAGCTCTTTACATGTCAGACCATAAGCCAGAAGTCTCCTTTTGCCTTTTCCCTTCCTTTATTTTCTTTGTTGTTGTATTTCTAGTATGTAACTCAATATAGTGCAGAGTAGAAGTTCAATAAATATTTTTTGCTTGCCTGGAAAAAAAAACAAAACACAAAGGCTACAGCAGAACTGACTGTGGCTTTCACAGAGAAGTTCTTTCTACAGAACACTGTTCTATTTCTCTGTAATATCACATTTTTTCATTTACTCTGATGGACTTTATTTCATAGACACTTTTAACACTCCTGGACCTAGGTTTCATCAACTACAAAAAATAGACATAATAAAAACTGAAAAAAAAACAAAAGAAAAGGAGGAGGAAGAGGAGAAGAAACACCAAGAGGAAGAAACGCCTTCTTTAAAGTTCCTGCATGATACCAGAGTCGACTGAAAAAGACTCTGTAACATCAGTAGACCACAGAGCAAAGGTATTTAAAACGGCGCGTATTAGTTTCCCGTGGCGGTGGCCAATTACTGCCGACCGTGGCTTAAGCCAGCAGGAATTTCTTCTCTTGCCGTTCTGGGGGCTGGACACCTGAAGTCAAGGTGTCCTCAGGGCCAGGCCCCCTTTGAAGGGTCCTGGAGAGGGGCCTTCCTTGCCTCTTCCAGCTTGGCCGGCTCCTGGCAATCCTTGGCACATCACCCCAACCTCTGCCCCCATCCTCATATGGTCTCTCTGTCTGTGTGTCTGTGTCCACATTTCCCTCTTTTCACAGGGCCACCAGTCACTGGATTTAGGACCCACCCTAATCCAGGCTGACCTCATCTTAACTTGATTGCATCTGCAAACAGTCTATTTCCAAATTAGGACCCATCATAGGTTGTGGGTAGACATGAATTTTGGGGGACACTGTTCCACCCAGAACACATCATTAGCAGTATCGGGATTACATTCTTTTCTCTCTCTCTCCCTTTTTTTTTTTTTTCCCCTCTTTTATCTTTGGATTACATTCTTTTGAAGAATTCAGGCAAAGAATTCTTCTAAAGTCGCTTACAGCCCCAAATTATAACTCAACAGTGTCAGGAAGTCAAAACAAGATCTAAGAGGCTCCAGATCGAAAGCCACCCACCCAGGAAAGCACACAGAAATGAGGAAATGCGGCTCGTTTGTGCTGGAGGCACATATGGGAGCTCATCACCCAGAACAGAGGCTCCACCCACACACCCGGCATTCGAGGCCCCCTCAGATGCACCCCGCATCCGTACTCTCTCCTGGCACCGCTTTCCAGCCCCACAGGGCAGCTCCTGCGGAGTGGAGACCTGCTTCCCATGAGAGGCCACCCCTGCTGACTCACTGTCCATAATCGGCTCCTCCGCTAAGCAGCTTCCAAGCTGTAAATCTAATTAGACCAGTTCTACGCCCTGCCCATTTGAAGATGGAGAAAAGAGTTGGCTCGGATAAACTGCTCTTCAGACCCCAGATGATGGCCGGGGCAGCAAGGGGACCAGGGGTGACAGGGAGGGACAGGGAATGTGCCCTGGGGCACAGAGCAGGAGTCTGCAAACTATGGGGTGGAGCCTGCAGCTCATTTTTGTAAATAAAGTTTTATCAAAACACAGCCATGCCCATTCATTCACTTCTTGCCTGTGGCTGCTTTTGCAGGATGGACAGCAGAGCTCATGGCTGTGACAGAGACTGTATGGCCTGCAGAGCCCAAAATAAGTACTCTCTAGCCCATCACAGAAGAAGCTTGCCAAGCCCTGCTGTAGAAAGCAGAGCTTCACCGGAGAGACTAAGGAGGCCAGGGGCTGTGGAGGCCGGCACTCCAGGGACCACTCCAAGGAAGGGCCCATTTCCCTATGTCCAAGAAAATCCCTCCCCGCCACCAACCCCCTCCATGGCCCAGAGCCAATAGGCCCATCCTTTCTTCCAGACATTTGCTCAAACTTCTCTTCCTCACCACAGCATTCCAAGCACAGCCTTGAATTAACCTGCCTTCTATTCATCCCACTACCCAAATTCTGTGGGTACCACCACGACCACATCTCTGACACTCTCACAGACACCCACTAACCTGAAAGCACAGAGAAACTTCCAAAGGTGAGCAGCCATGATACCACGAGGGCAGAGCAAAAGACCTAAGAAGGTGGGCGGGTAATTGGCCAACTTGTCAACCAGGGGAAAAGACATACTGCTACTGACTGGTTACATCTGTAAAGTTTTTCTGGCACAAAAGTCAAAAAGCACATGGTAGTGGCAGGGGAGAAATGTGGGGATAAAAGAATAGAGAAATGGGGAAGAGGCTGTGGCTCAATCAGTAGGGCTCCCGTTTACCATATGGGAGGCCCCGGGTTCGGTTCCCAGGGCCTCCTGGTGAAGGCAGGCCCACCCACGCGGCGTGGTTGGCTGACCCAGCGAGCACAAGCAGCAAGGGGGGGATAAATGAATAAATAAATAAAATCTTAAAAAAAAAAAAAAGAATAGAGAAATAATGAAAGTGTGTTAGAGAGAAATGACTCCTGGCAGATGGGAAAATCAGAACCAAAGAAAACAACAATCAGTGGCAGAAAGCAGGGCAGAAACATTACTGAGAGTGCCAATGCGGAGAGAAGCTGACCTCAAGGACAAATGAAGATGTCCTAAGCAGGAATGGAGGCATCTGGAGCTTTCCATTCAGTCTCTCTGAAAGCTGAAAGGATTCACAAAGAGTATATGATAGCAGAAGTTTAAGTTTAATTTATTGAATAAATCTAGAAAATTTAAAATTGATTTTAGAAAAGCATTGATAAAAATGTTTAAATGTTATTTAAATGATTGTACATCTAAAACATGTATTTCCTCTACCAGGAACACTCTTCCCCTTTCTTGGGTCTGCCTGATGCCTTTGGCTTAAGATTCCTCTAGAAACTTCCCTGAAACTCCTTCCAAGTGGAGTTCACTTATCACAATAATTTACTTATGTGTTTTTTTCCCTTCTTGGACTAGCAGCTCCCCAGCTAAGGTATTGGCAACTGCATCCTCCTTCTTATAGCATTGTCAGCACAAGACTGGCCAGTGTAAAAGCCAAGGCTCAAGCAGGTAAGTCACTTACCCAAGATAACCCATCTGAATTTCTGATGGTGCTGAATTTCTGAGATTGTCTGCCCTGCCTATAGAGTCTAGATGCCTCTAAAGCCCTCAGGAAACCTGCTGTTTGAGGCAATGTTTACTGTGGCAGTCAATGAGATCTTGCTGAGATGTGCATGAGCATAATCTCTGGAATGACCTTCCGACTCACTTTGAAATCTCTTAGCCATAAAAACTCATCTGTATTTAATATATCCCCCTTTTTGTCAAGGTCTTTTTCCAACTGCATTGCTAGTTGTCACTTGGTAATAATCCCTCTGTGCCAGTGAGGCTCATCCCTGGGAGTCATGTCCCACACTGGGGGGAAGGTAGTGCAAAGGTAGTTTGGCACCCCATTGGTGAAGGTTACTTTGGAATATATGCTCCCCAATGTAACAGAGTTAGACTTATTTATAATTTCCCTACACGTGGCTCTTCTGACCCTTTTATTTGAGCCTATAATTAGCACCATACTTGTTAAATATATGTCCCAAAGATATAAATCTTTGGTCTGTTCATATGATGGTTGAGCCCTGAATCTCAACACCTACTCTCCATTCATTAGATTCATTCAGGACAACTAACAAAAGGATGATGATGGACAACACCCATCCAAAACAACAGAAAGTATCTACAACTGCAAGGAAGACAGTTCCACCCATCTGCCCCATGGGATCTAAGCCCCCTCTCAATCAGAAACAGGGTGGGCATCACCATCCCAAAATCCTCAAGATTGAGGACTGAACAAACATAAAAGGGGAATGTAACTATGGACTAAAGTAGATTTTTATTATTATTCTAGCAATGGAAGAATTTGTATCAGTGGCCACCAGAGGGAGAAGGAAGAATGGGTGCAGCATGGGGGCATTTTTGGGTCATCGGAATTGTCCTGCATGGAACAGCAATGACAGATACAGGCCATTATACATTCTGTCAAAACCTATAAAAGTGTGTGGGGCAACGTGTAAACTATAGTCTGTGGTTAGTAGCAATGCTTCAATATGTGTTCATCAATTGTAATAAATGTATCACACTAATGAAAGATGTTGTTAATGGGGGAAAGTGTAGGGGGTGTTTATAGGAATCCCCTATTTTAAAAAATATATTTTTTATTACAGAAGCTATGAATTTACAAAATAATCATGCACATGTGTAGAATTCCCATTCAACAACCACTCACCAACACACCACACCGCTGTGGAACATTTGCTACAGATTATGAGAGAATATCATCAGATGGAATCCCCTATATTTTAGATGTAACATTTATGCAATCTAAAGCATCTAAAAAATACTGTAATTAAAATAATTAGTTTAAACAAAAAAGAGTTAATGGAACCTGGGTTTGAACACAGGATTGTTGTGATCCCAAAACTTGAGCTCATTCCATGAATTTAGGCTGCCACCAAAACATGGTCAAAGAAAGTACAGTTGATTCTCAATAATCATGGTAGTGGTGTTCAATAAAGTCACCACAAATGCTGAATTCTGTATTTACCTAGGAGATATACAGAATTAGGTTCCTGCAAGCCTCTGATCACATTTCATCAAGTGATAATTACATAACCTTGTTTTTTGTGTGTTTCTATTTAAAAGCTGCTTATTTAATATATTTTGTTGATTCATTAACATTGAACTCATAGCCAATAGCACTATAAGCCATGCCTGAACGAAACTTACCTAACGTACCTATCCTCCATAAGGCACATCACAGCCTTCTTGCACTAAGGAACACTGGACAGCACTTCAGCCCTACACTTGGAGGCCATTTTAAGCAGCAAAACACCAAGAATAAGCACAAAAATGTGGAAAATGTGGCACTAAATATACCACAAAAAGGACACTTGTTATAATCTGAGAGCTGAAACCAGAAGGCAGAGAGTTGCCTTGTTCGACCTTAGCTGGGAACGTGTACATCAGGCAAGTCAGATTTTTGGCTATTCTGCACATGTCCACAAAGTTGCCATGAAAGCAACCATGAGTATTGATTTGGGGGTAACAAATAAATTTTGGCAAGGAGGCGAATTTGCAATATAGAAACCATGGATAATGAGGTTATATCAAGGCTATTAATTGTTACACCCCTGACATTTGAGCCATTCATTCATTCATTCATCCATTCATTCATTCATAATTGAGCACCTATTATGTGCTAGTTGCTGGGATCACAAGGAAACAGTTTCTGCCTGGAGGTGCTCACCTTCTGAAGGGAGAGGCAGGAAGGAAACCGGCAATTATGACACAGCTGATACCCCACAAACAGGACGAAGATCAGGACAAGGCTCTTCAGTCCCCTGCTTTGCGTTTGGAAGGTGGTAGGGGCCCTGCCTAGTGCTGCCCCTGCCTCCAGTCACTTCCGGCCAACCAAAGTTTCTGGAACATCTGGGCATCTGGGAGCTGTGAGAGGAGAGGACCGGCGCAGAGGAAGCGCCTGGCTATGCACACAGGCCACTGCTCTCCACCTCCGAAAGGCAGCAGCATGTCTATGGGGCCCACCTTGCCAGCGGCAGGCCCAGCTGGAGGGGCGCCTGCTCAGGAAAAGCCATGAGCGCTTGCTCTAAAATCGGGGTCGTGCTCGTGCTCTCACTCTTGACTCACTGATGCCACTTTAAACTGAGCTCGCCCCCAGCACCATCCTAGAGCTGGGAGTAGGAGATCTAGCGTGTTTGGATTTCCACGGGTACGTTTACCTCTTGGGCAGTCGTCCAGCAGAGAGGAGCCTCGATGCTGTGCCCGGTTTCATGCACTGACGGTAGTGACCACACAGACGTTGCTTTCAAAGGACTTCCTCTTCCTGGTGATGACGCAGAGAGCAATGGTGGCAGCCATCTTACCTTGTCCGGGCCCATGCTGTGGTTAGCATGCTGTTTACTCACCACCCCGCTTCAAGCGGATCCCACAGATGAGCAAAGATAGAGTCGGAAAGGTTAACAACTTGCCTAGAGGCATACGGTTAATAGGTGGGGGGGCTGGCTTTGATCTGGGGTCTGATTCCACAACGAGGGGGCTAACCCACCTTCTGTGTCAACACCAGACCAAGTCCTTTGTGGACTAAGTAGTTACCAGGGCTGCTTCTTTCCCAGGGCGTATGGGCGTGCTGAGCCCTCTGCCGAGAATGCTCCCCCCCACTCCAGATATCTGCACAGCGCCCCGAGTACCATATCCTTATCCCTTACCTTGCTTTAGTTTGTTCATAGGCCTTGCCTCTACCTGCATCCTATCGTAGATCTATTTCTTTGTTTATTGCCTGACTCTCCATTAGACTAGCAAGTCCCTGTGGGTGGGGACTTAGTTCTCTTCACTGCTGAATCTCCAGCACCTAGGAGGGAATGTGGTCCACAGATGGTGCTCCCATAAGATTTGCTAAATGAATGAATCTCTTCACGCCCCTGTGAATCATGCATGTTTGAAACAGTGCCATGGAAAATAGTAATCAAAGCTTGTTTTGCTCTCAAAATGTGAAATAATTCAAATGTTTCCAAATTGTAAGAATTCATCAAGAATCCTACCATTTCCAAGCTGATGGGACAAGGGAATGACAAGCTATGTTTTTTGCTGTTATCCATGAGGCACCAAGCTGGAAACTGTGGGTTCAGTACTCCACGAACCATGCTGTTCTTTTTTTTTATTATTATTATTTATTTTTTTATTTTTTTATTTTACCGGGAGCTCCCAGGGATTGAACCCAGGTCCCTCCATATGGCAGACGGACGCCCAACCATTTGAGCCACATCCGCCCCATGCTGTTCTTGACATCAGAAATCCTATGAGTGATGTGATGACGGGTGTGCTATATTTTATCATTCACTAGCATTATAATTTAAAGTGTTTTCGGTGCCTATAAAAATGAAATTCAAGTACTTAGGAAGTGCAAGCACCAAAATACTTGACTGAAAATTTTTAACCTTGGAATAGAAGTTTGATGTGACAAAACACACTGTAATGAAGACGCTCAAACTCCATTCTGATACACCCTGCTGCTAATTTTGAAGAGAAGACTAGAAAATACTAGCACCATTGCTGAGAAAATAGAAAGCAACTTTAAAGCAAGAATGTACAATATTGGTTTAAGACTTATGTGCTTTAAGAAGCCATTGTCCTATGGTGCAGCCACAGTGGAAATCAGTTTGGTGGTTGCTCAGAAAGTTGACTATAGAATTGTATTTGAAAAAATACCCAGAAATCCCACTTCTAGGTATATACCCAAAAGAATGGAAAACAGGGACTCACACAGCTACTTGTACACTAATGTTCATAGCAGCATTATTCACAACAGCCAAAAGGTGGAAGCAACCCAAGGGTCCCTCAACAGATGCACGGATAAACAAATGTGGTCCATCGATATGATGGAATATTATTCAGCCATAAAAAGGAATGAAGTTCTGATACATACTGAAACATGGATGAACCTTGAAGACATCATGCTGAGTGAAATAAGCCAGACATAAAAAGTCAAATATTATATGATCTCGCTTATATGAAAAACCTAGAATAACTAAATTCATAGAGGCAGAAAGTAGATTACAGGTTACCAGGGACCAGGGGGTGAGAGGCAGGAGGAGTTACTGCTTAATGAGAACAGAGTTTCTCTTTGAGGTGATAAAAAAAAGTTGGGGTAATGGAGGTTGGTGATGATAGCACAATACTGTGGATGTAATTAATACCACTGAACTGTGGCATGAAAAATGTGGTTATCGCATTTTTAAAAATGGAAAAGTTTTGAGTTGGATATATGTTACT
Organism: Tolypeutes matacus; assembly: GCA_026826555.1. NCBI lineage: Eukaryota > Metazoa > Chordata > Mammalia > Cingulata > Chlamyphoridae > Tolypeutes > Tolypeutes matacus. Next base: position 20,353,755 of record JAKSZT010054335.1, on the reverse strand, counting down.
ACAACAAGAAGTTTTTCTTTAAAAAAAAAAAAGAAGAAGAAGAAGAAGCCAAATTACAAAGAAGAAGTCCTTTGTATTTATTTCTGTGGGAAAACAGGTCTTGAATTAGGTGAGTCAAATGCCATCCCTTGCTTTAAAAGAGACCCCCATTCCCCTACAGTGCCTGGAATCTTCCCTTGTCTGCAGTTCCTGGCTCCCCCAGAAGGGCCTGCAGTGCTCCTCCTGCACCCAGAGCATTTGCTGGAGGATGGTAGACCTGTACACCCAGGCGTAAGGGGGTGCCCAAGCATCCGCGGCCAGCCCTGCGGCCTGTTTCTTCTGACTTTGACTACTGGACTCTCTGCAGCCCCCAGACTAAACTATACAGGCTGCTTGGGAAAGGGCCTGCACTCGTGCTAATAAATATCTATCCTGTGCAACAAAACCATAAAACAGGCCCTACTGGGTGAACAAGCCATTTCTTCCCTTGTTCTGAAATTGCCTCTCACTGGCTCATGTTCAACTTTAGCAACCTCTTTCAAACACAGAACGAAATGTCAACCACTATGTAGCAGAAGCCAACATAAATGCCAACTCCCATACCATCTGGAGCCTCAGCATTTGTCTGCATCAGAGAAACCAGACTTAGTCTGCAACCCGAGACTGGTCAGCCCCACTCGGCCTCATCCATGTTCTCCCTTAGGACCTCCCCCACTGCCCCGGGCTTCTGCTCACTGACCCCACTGCTCTCTTCCCCTACAGAAGGCCTGTTCACTAGGCCCTCTGGTAAACAGTGTAACCTGCCTCCTTGATCTTTCAAAGAGAGCTCCAGCTATTTCCTGGCCTTCACCTGTTTTCCTAGCTTCCAACTCCCCTCTCCACCTTTGCTTCACAACAGCATTTCCCAACTCTCTGTCCTCCACCCTTGCCTGCTTCACTATGAGGTCCTACCTTCCCCACACACGCTGGCTTCTCTGCACCCACCGACACTGGACTTGGCTCCCACTCATCCTCCTCCCCCAAGTCCCACCATCATCCTGGAAGGTTTCATCCACCACAGGCTGGCCCATCGGACATGCTGGTCTCAGAGCTCATTTGACCTTCTCCCCATCTCAGCCACTGACATCCACAAACATCCCCAGAAGGCTGGGTCGTCACCTGAACTATTGCAATTCAGAAACTTCAAACTCTGTTTTTCCAGCCAAGGCCACCCTAGCTGCTCTTTCATAACAGTGAGCTGGCCAGCCCCCTAATCAATCTGGGCCCGTCCCCCCCTGCCTCCGAGGCCCCCCCCCCGCACAGCCCTCTCAACCCCTGAGCACACATGCTCCTTGCAAACCTGCCCCTGCATGCTCCGAGCCAGATAAAGGCAGCCCTCTGCCTCATGCTCCTTACACACGCAGGCACACGCACGCACACGCACGCATCCGGGACGCTCTCACTGTCATGTGTTTGCTGCCACATTTCCACTCGCACTTTGGATCCCGTCCCCTGCTGCCCATTCTCCAGCGACCATAGTGGGTGAATAACAGTCACCCAAAGGTGTCACCTGCTAATCACTGGAACTTGTAACTGGCACCTTATTTGGAAAAAGGGTCTTTGTAGATGTGATTGAAGGATTTTGAGAGGAGGAGGTGACCCTGGATTATCTGGGTGGGTCCTAAATGCCTCACAGGTGCCCTTAGAAGACTAAGGCAGAGGGAGATTTCACTGAGAGGAGGCAGCGGCTAAGTGGCCACAGACAGAAGCTGGAGTGATGTGGCCACATGCCAGGAAGCGGTGGGGCCACCAGAAGCTAGAAGAGCCAAGGAAGGACTCTCCCTGGGGGTCTTTGGAGCTAGCACAGCCCTGCCAACACCTTGATTTCCGACTTCTAGCTTCCAGAATTGTGAGAGAACCAATTTCTGTTGTGTTAACCCCCCAGGCTTGTGATTCTTGATTAGAGCAGGCCCTGGGCACCAACACCTCATCCCACCAACTCTTCCTTCTCCCCGATACTTCAGGTTCTTCTTCTGCGTTATCTTTTTTCTGCCCACCACTTAAATATGGTCAAATCTCCCTATTCTTAAGAACAAACAACAAAAGCAATTGAACTTTTGATAAATCTCTACTTTTACTCGATCTCCCTCTAGCACCTGCCAAACTCTCTCCCCTCCCCTTCAAGGCCAACCCTGTTGAAAGCTTTGTCCACTTTCACTATCCCCCCACCCCACAACGCTGCCATCAGCTTCTGCGGATCCAGTGGGCTCCTTTCAGTCCTTACTGCATTTCCTGTCTTGGCAACAAAAGACCAAAGTCTTAACCTACCTTACTCTAGTCTCCTGGAAGCTCCCCGTGGGCCAGAACCGCTTCTCCTTCACCTCTGCGTGCTCAGGGCTGTGGCCAAGGCTGAGCCGGGCACACTCCCAGTGCCTGATGCCAGGTGAGCAGCAGGGACTACGGGGAAGAAATTGGGCCAGATGGGACCACGGACACACGGGGTGCTGGGGGCTCCAATGCACCTTCTCAGAGGGTGGGGAGGTGGCTGGGGAGGGGACTTCATGTGCAGAGGAGAGGTGCATCCAAGGGCCCGGCAGCCTGAGAGAGTGCCGTGTGGTGGAAAGGCCCAGGGAGCTGGGCAGGCCAGGACGCTGAGAGCTGAGAGGAAGGGGTAGCAGGAATCCATGGAAGGAGGCATGGAAGGAGGCAGAGGCTCTGCCCACACTGAGACCCCCTGGAGTCCAGCTGGGGTTCAGTCCTGGGGTGCAAAGACGAGTAAGACCCTGGCTCTGCCGACAGGCAATCCGCAGGCTCGGCTGCATCACGCTGCATATTGAAAGGCGGTGGGGGTGGGGCAGAGCACCCACTTGGGATCCTCACGTGCAGGGGATGCCCAGGACTTCCAGGAAAGGGTCCCTCTAAGATAATAGCTTCTCTGCGGAGCAGAAAAAAAGAGCGATGGAGTGAAGAAGATGAAAGGAGTCATGGAGAAGACCAAATGGGAAAATGGAGAAATCGTAAACCTCAGAGTCAGAAACACATGGGTTGGACTCGGCTCTGTGGGAGCCAGCAAGGTGGAGTTCTTTAGGCTTAGCCTTCCTTAGCCATAAAATGGGTCCGGCTCCATTAGGGATGCGTTCAGTATGCAAAAGCCTTGGCCCGGAAGGGCCAGTGTTTGAGAGGTAGCTGCTGTGATTAGCAGGGGTCAAAGCACCCGCTTCTGCTCTAGGGACAAAGCCTCCAAGAATCCACCCACTTCACGTGTAAGAGCACCGGGTGCCAACCCTCCAGCAGAGATGTCCTGCATGCCCACAGCCACTTTGGTGTTCCTGCAGACCCGGGGGCGGGGGGCTATCCGTTTGTACCACTGAACGGTGGGCATTTGCACTTTCATCCCCAGAGTTGCTCTCAGAATTAAGGAAGAATGTCGGCTTTCTACAAGCCCCATGGAGTTAGGTCACTGATGAGCACCAGTAGTCACCAGCCATTTTCAGGAAAATGTCGCTTTGCGCAGTGTCTCACACTCTACGAGGTTTCACAAATGCTCCGGGGGGGGCAAGCTTACCTTCTGGACCCAGGTGACAGTTGGAGCTGGTGCTCCCACATTTCTTCAAAGGAGGGAGCTTCTGTGGCCTGATCCAGGGCTCTTCCGCGGAGTGCCCATCCTGAAGGCTTCCGTCAGCCCCTGCAAACGGCACCCCGTGTCCAGGCTCAGCCACGACACGGGGAGGAAACACTACTCCCCTGGGAAAGCCACATAAGCAACGAGGTGAATTTCTCCTTGACTGGCTCCTAAGCTCTCACAACCTGTTTTTTCGCTCTTTTCTGTTTTTATAAGCAACTGCTGTCAAAGCTTCCTCCTGCTGTCACCAGCAGCAGCCCTCAGGCCCAGACATGCCTTCCACCGTTTGCCCGGTTTGTAAAGGGCCCTGCAGGCTGGCCTCAATCCACTCTCAGAAAGGTAACACAGCTTGTCAGTTGTTTATCAGAACAGGTTGTTGTTTTATATCAGCCCAGGGGAGTGTAGACACCTCATCTACAAAGCCAAGGCAGAGGAAGGCCTGGACCTAACTTTCTGCCTGCCTCATGGTTCAGGACTATAGAGAACCACTATCCAGGCTTCTCTCCTCCAGTAATTCCAGCCGTCGAGTGAAATTCAGAAAGAAGTAGAAAGACAGGGAAAACAAGAAGCTGAACATCAACTGAACCCGGAACCCAGAAGACAAGGGAGAGACCAGGAGATGCTGCCATGTGCCTTGCCATGTGACAAGCTAAGGACCAAGGGTTGTCAACAGCCAGCCCCAGAAAGTTGCAGTCTTTGGGAAGAAAGTATTGCCTTAATTATGTCTTGCTTTCCACTTTTTCTCAGCTTCAAACCATGAGCCAATAAATTACCATTTATTAACCAAAAAAAAAAAAAAAAAAAAAATCACCCCATGGCAGGAAGGGAGCCAGAGATGGAGGGAGGGGGTGGAGGGCAAGAGAGAGAATACTTGGTATGATCTGAATGTTTAAAATTTTGTTAAGATTTGTTCACGTAGGCTGTCTTGGTGAGTGGTTCCTGTACACTTGGCAGTATGCCTGATCTGCTGTTGTGTTGTGGACAGTTCTGTAAATGCCAGTTGGTGGCATTTACTCCTTCTGTATCCTTGCTGATTTCCTATTCCTCCTCCTTTCTACTGCTGACAGAGGAGTGTTGAAGTCTCCTGCTACAACTGGATATAATATTAATACAGGGTGTCATTAACAGGATGGGTTGGGGGGAAATTACACCAAATGAAAGATCTTGGCTATAGTTAGTAGCAATGTTTTTGTTGTTTTGTTTGTTTGTTTGCTTTTTAGGTTCTGGGGCCAGGGATTGAACCCAGGACCTCATATGTGAGAAGCCGGTGCTCAATCACTGAGCCACATCAGCTCCCCTGAGTTGGTTTTTCCGTTTGTTTGCTTGTTATTTTGTTTTGTTTTGTTTTTTAGGTGGCAGCAGGAACCAAACCCGGGACCTCCATGTGGGAAGCAGGAATTCAACCACTTAGACCACATCCACTCCCTGGTAACGTTTTGACCATGCTCCTTTATAGTTTGTAAGAATTGTTTCACAACAATGAAAGGTGTTGGTGGTGGGCTCCAAAGTATGATGATATGCATGTTTGTTTGTAAGTTCACAACTTATACTGCACACTTATTATTTATGGATGTTCATGTATGAATGATAAACTTCAATAAAAAAAGTTAAAAAAAAATACTAAGATACTACTACACACCTATTAGGATGCTAAAATAAAAAATACTGACAATATCAAGTGTGACAAGGATACAGAGCAACTAGAATTTTCAATTGCTGATAGGAATATAAAATGGTACAGCAACTCTGGAAAACAGTTTGGCAGTTTCTTATAAAGTTAAGCATAAACTTAAACTTATTATATGACCCAGCAATCCCACTCCTGTATTTACTCTAGGGAAAAGAAAATGTTTGTTCACACAAAAACCTGTACATGAGTGTTTACAGATGCCCTAATCACAATCGCCAACCACTGAAAATAATCTAGATGTCTTTCAACCAGTAATTGGATTAAAAAAAACAAAACTGGTACATTCTCACAATGGAATACTACTCGGCAATAAAGAGGAACAAGCTATTGATATAACAACTTATGCTGAGTAAAAAGAACACAAACCAAAAATCCCACCATCCCACCAAACACTACTAAGGGGCATGCCTTCTGCTCCATACCCTTTTTCTTTTTCTCTTCTTAATGCTTTTTTTTTTTAATATAAATAAAAATTTTTAAACCGTGTAAAAAAATGTGGTTCCGTTAACATGACATTCTAGAAAACAAAAAACTACATTGATGGAGAACTTATCAGTGGGTTCCTAGGGGTTGGTGGGAAGGGTGGGTTTTAACTTCAAAGGGATAGCACGAGGGAATTTTAGGGATGATGGAACTGTCCTCTATCCTAATTGTGCTGGTGGTGAACTCTACACATGTGTTAAAATTCATAGAATTTTCCATTTTAATTTAAGTGAATTTAAAATAAAAATTTAAAGAGAACTTAACATTTTAAACACATTTTTTTTTAAAGAGGTGATTGAAAGAAATGGAAGTATAGGCCTACAGCGTTGATCCAAACATGTGAAGTTGGACTTCCCAGGCCAAGGTGCTGACTGCAAACATACAACTGGGAAGAGAATTCAAATGTGGGCATGACCTTGGGTTTGGATTTGCAAGGGGAGCAACTGGGACTGTGGTTGTTCCATCATGGTGACTCGATATAACTGACGGGGGGAAATTGTCATGCTTTCGTGGGACACTTGAATCCACAAGCTCTGATGGGAAGGACCTAGTAGAGAGGGGGAAAGGCTGAAGATGGAGAAGGGAGAAGGTCCTGCAGGGCTACCAAGCCTTGACTGGCAGAGACTGCTTCTTCCTTAACTCATCAGAAAGACAAAAGGCTGGGAGGGAAGCAGGATATCGCGGGCTTGGTAGAGGGAGGCCAAGGGCGCTCCCACTGAGCCACCGCCATTGTCCTGCATCTCGATGGGTAGGAGCGTGGACCGTGGACGCCTGTCCCCATCTGAGATACAGGGACACCGATGCCAACCTCAAAGGGTTATGGCGAGGATTAATGGAAATATTCATTTCAGCCTGTTCAATAAATGTTTGCTACTTGTGTCTAATAATTATCAATGCTATGACTAGTATGTTTATCTTTACTCGTAAGAATCAATACATACAATGTATTCTTTCAGTCTTCCTGGTTTTCATTTTTATTTTTTAGAAACAAAAAAGGCAAAAGGCACCTAAGGTCTTTCCCTTAGCCTAAAGAATCAGATGCTCCATCCTTCTCAGGAGCTACCTGTTTCACTGCTCTTTTTCACTAGGAACAGCATTCTGGATTTCAAGATGGAGTGCACAAAAAAAGACGGAACATAAAGAAGGCGTGCATAAAGAAATTGGTTAAGTGGAAGGTGGAGCAGATGTGAGAGGCCTCCACTTTTTCTCGGGCATTCAGCATGTGTTACCCACAGCATGGCTTGAAGGCAACATGAGGTGGCTTGGCAGTGGGCTGAGTCATAGTTGACCTTCCCCTTCAGTGCTCGTTGTGACACATGCACACACATGGAATGTGTGATGCCATTAGCAAGGCTGGCTCCATTCCAGCCCTGCAGGAAGTCCAGTTCCTGATTCCCTCCTCACCCCCCTCTGCTCTACCTGGTTGCTGCAACTCAGCTGAAGACCCAGGCTCCTGTCCTCTTCAAATTAATGGACCAGGCCTGCCCGAGATCCCAAGCAATGTGTCCACAGATGCCCTGGAACAAGTGCTTCACCTCCTCCCTCTCTCCATGCCCAGGTCCCCACTCACCCAGACCTGAGGCTCCTGCCAATAATGGCAGGATCATTCCACTGCCAGAAATGACTTCTCATTGTCAAATATCCTCTCCTGAAAATACTGTCAGTAACAGCACCGTGGTGTGGAAACCAGAGACAGTAGACTTAGAAACCTAATCTCAGGGTTTGGAACTTCCCCTAAGCCATATTTCAGTTGACTTTTTAGGAAAATGCTGGTGCGGATCTCAGCCTTGTGTTCCGACCCCACTGAACTGAAAGAGCTCCCTCCCTTCTGCCCGCACATCTTCCAGTCGGGATGCCCTTTCCCCCGGGACATTGCCTGCGTCTCCTCAATGCCCTTCTTTGTCCTGGAGGTCCAGAGTGCCATACAGTGGCCCTAACCCAGGCAGCATTTGAGAATGTCCTCCTGCTGTGTGCTCTAGGTTCGAGTGGAAGGAGGAGGGCCGACTTATCTTGGGAAAATTGCTGTTCGTCGGCATGAGTTCTGGATCACATCCCAAGGAGGAAGAGAGGGGACTAAGTTTTTTCATCCCTGATTGTTTCTGAAAGCCTCCTTTCTAGAAAGGGTGACCAGCTGTCCCAGTTTGCCCAAGATGATATTGGTTTACAACCATGGTTCTGGTCTAAGTATTAATTGCACCCCCTTTCACTCTTGAAAGTGGCCTGATTTGGCAATAAAATTATACAATCATCCTAGTCCTGGCTGGTGGCTGTTAATTCAGTGGGTTTCTAGAGGTCCCAGCCAGTTGGCAGTTGGTTTGTAATTGAAGTGTCTGCCTGAGTGAAGTCCACTTAAGATCTTATCAGTTTGGGAAGGAAGAAGAGGGGAAATTTGGCAGCACTCTCAGCTCTTGTCACTCCTCAAGCCAGGAATCCCCAGTCAGACAGGCATTTCCATGTCACCAGTCCTCCCAGTTCTCAAAAGCAGAGAACTGCCCTGTAGCAAGAAATGTCCACACCTGCATTTCACTGAAGGGCCCTGAGGTTCCCAACTAGCAAAAAGAGGAGACGAGGGACTAGGAAGCCCTCCTCTCTCTTGACCAAGAGGCCAAAGCCTCCCGGGCCAGCTCAGGAGCCCAGAGAGCATGCCTGGCCTCTCAAGGACAGGCAATTTCACCAAGGGCAGTGACCAGGAAACTCAAGGAGAAGAGTCTGAGTGGGCCCAGGGCCTGCATACAGGATGCGCTCAATAAATACTTGTTGAACGGCCAAATGCCTACTGGAATAAAAGAAAGACCACGTTAAACATATCTGGCCCTCTCTCCCAAGCTGAGAGGAGGTACAGCATCCTCAAGGAGCACCTGAGAGCTTATAGCTGACCCTCCTACTCCTTTTCAGGTGCCCTTTCTGAGCCCATGGCAGTCTCAGAGTGTGGATTTCCCTTCTGTTACTCACCTCTGCAGGTGTCAGTGCCTACTCACCCAAGCTAATTTGCATACTAATCATCTGTGAGGCCCCTCCCTCTTCACACTGAATCAAAAGCCTGAAGGATGCAACAGTCAACACTAATTTGGCATTGGGAGAGTCTGGAAGGTAGTAGAAACAGAAGAGCCAGCATCTTTCCAAAGGGGAAGCTTAGGAGTAAGGAAGGCAGGACAGAGGATTTGTGGGGGGAAACCCCACCACCGGTATGGAGGACCCTCCTTGAAGAAGGAGATCGGGGGCTGCTGAGAGCCACCTGCTGGGTCGACTCCCTGTCTGGAGTGGCGCATCCTGCACCACTTGGCCTACGGATTCCTGTTACTCTCCCAGCTAATCAGTAAAATAAAATGGTGGCAAGTAAAATAGAATGGCCCCCTGCATTGGGCATTGCCAGGTGGGGCCCCTTTCCGAGAAAGGATTTTCCAGAAGACAAAAACAATGGACCTGCAGGGGCTTTCTGAGAAAGGGGAACCCAGGAATGTACCTTACAAACTGCAGATAAGCAACACCTGGAGATAAACCTGTTTCGGTCCAGGAGAGATGGCTTATCAGATTGGACATACCAACCAATGTCTGTCCGCTCCCCCCCTTGGAAGACCCCCCAGAACAAACTGGAAACTTAACATCAGCCAATCAGAGCATTTCCTCACTCCCTTCCACGTTCGCCCATGAGCTTCCCCTTTCCATTCCCAGGGCCGAGCTCCCTTTCTGAATGGGAAGCTGCCTGATTCAAGAACTGCTCCATAAAGCTGTGAGATCCTAAACCGCATGAGAAGTTTTTCTTCCAACAGCAGGGACCCTGTCCACCACCTCAAATCCCGAGGGCACACCCTAGTTCCCGGTTCAGAGTAGGTGCTGGATAAATATGTCAAAACGATACAAGCTGGAGGTGAGAAGAAAAGGCAGAAAAACATGGGAAGTGGAGGAACAGAAGGAAGAGGAGGGGGAGAGAAGAAAGGGAAAAACAAAGGGCAAGGAAGAAAGTGGTATATTCGTTAGGATTAGGTTCGACTGGCCTGTGACAAAAAGCCTGGAATAACAATGGCTCAGACACAAAACAGGGTTCTGCCTCTCCCCATGGATGGTTCCACCATCATCAGAGACGCCGCCCCTGCCCGCTGGCTGCTCTGCCATCCTCAGCTGGTGGCGCCCATCTCTGGTCCAAGCTGGCTGTTTAAACTGAAGCCGACACATCCCCACTCCAGCCAGCTGGAAGCAGGAAGTAAAGAAGACAGGAACTCTCTCTTCCTTTAACAGCACTTGCAGAAAATTGCACGTGACTATTCCACATATCCCAATGCCCAGAACTTAGTCAGACGTTCCTTAGCAACAAAGGAAACTAGAAAATAGAAGTTCTACTCTAAAGGAGGGAGACAGTATGAATGGCGAGACAATTAGGGGTCTCTAGCACAGGGTGACTATAATGGGGTTACTAACTTCTCTTCGGGTACAGCCCCCGTACATGATTAATTATATTCCACAGAGCTTTGCATCCAGAGCCCAAGGAAAAACAACCCTTAAGGCAAAATCCAGAAGAGGGAGGTGCCAGCCCAGCCACCACCTCTCCTGGAGCCGTTGGGGAAGGACGTGCAAGGCGGCGGCATCTTCCACCTCCACTTGGTGCAAAGCTGCGTTTCCTGCTCTCTGATCCAGGGGTGCAGCAGGTGAGCGTGGCTGACCCCAGGGCTCTGCTCCACCACGCCACACCTCCCACACCCACTTCATTCTGGGCCCCAAGAGGGAGCTGGCTGAGGACAGCTCAGCTTTCCTAGAGCCCAGAGGGATTAGAGATGTGATCCCCAAGGCAAGGGACAGGGGCAGGATGCTTCCCTGGGAAGCAGCCTTGCTTAGCTCTCCCCCCATTTGGCTCTCTCTTTGGTCAATCTTTTTCCCAACATCCTGAAGGTGAGAAAGGTTAGAGATACAAAATAGACTTTGGAGCCAAGAGTATGAGCGAGATAATTAGGGTCACTTCACAATGATCAAATTTGGATTGTTTGCTCTTTCTGGCGGCTAAGCGGTGTGGTTGGCAAAGCACAATGCTGTTCTCAGCATTTTTTTTTTTTTTTTAAAGATTTTATTTATTTATTCATTTATCCCCCCCTTGCTGCTTGTGCTCGCTGGGTCAGCTAACCATGCCGTGCGGGTGGGCTTGCCTTCACCAGGAGGCCCCGGGAACCGAACCCGGGGCCTCCCATATGGTAAACGGGAGCCCTACTGATTGAGCCACAGCCGCTTCCCTCAACATTTTTGGATATGAGTCAAAATCGTCTTGAACATGACCAACTTGCCAAGAAGACATAACAATCTTATGTGTTTAATAACAGAGCTTTGATATATAAAGTAAAAAAAACAACAGGACTGAAAAAATAAATAGACAAATCCACAATCACAGAGGGAGATTTCAACACACTTCTCTGGATCATTGATAGGACAAACAGATAAAAATCAGGAAGGACATAGAAGATTTGGATAACCCAATTAACCCCTTTAGAAAACACTTTGGAATTACCTTTAAAGTTACAGATATGAATACACAGAACTTCCAATTCTAGGTCCGGACCCCAGAGAAACTCGTGCATGTGCGTGTCATGATTCACATCAAAAAATATTCCTAAGAGTACTGTTCAGTGCCAACAACACTGCACAACTGCCCCAAACGGGAAACCACCCAAATTCCCATCTAGAGCAGGATGAATAAATAATTGTGGTATGTCTATACAAGAGAACCTGGTACCCAAGTGAAATTCAGTGAGCTAAAGCTACGCATAATAGCCTGGACGAATTGCAAAAGACAATGCCGAGGGAATGAGACAAGGACGAAGAATACATGCAGGATGATTCCACTCAAGGAAGGTTTCGGAACAGCCAGAGCTCAACTGTGTTGTTGAAGGAGGCAAACTATAACGGAATAAAGAGATGATTGACCGTTTCTCTGCGGGGAGGGCTGGGGACCAGGGAAGGCCACCCAGGGGGCTTTTAGGGTGCTGGGACAGCTCTCCTCCTCCACCCACGCTGTGCTTGCGTTATAATTCTTTTTTTCTTAATCGTGCTTTTTTTACTAGAGCACTTGTAGGTTTCCAGGAAAATCTTGCAGGAAGTAGAGAGTTCTCATATATCCCCTCCCTGACACACAGAGTTTTTCCTAGTACTAACACTTTGTATTAATGTGGTATCTTTGTTACAATTGATGAACCAATATTAGTGTAATTATACGATTAACTCTAGTCTGTAGTTTACATTAGGGTTCCCTCTTAGCGTTATATAGTTCTATGGGTTAGTTTGCGCTCTTTTTTATTCTGATAACATATATACAACACACACTTTCCCATTCTAACCACTTTCAAGTACACGAGAAGAGCTGTTAATGACAGTCACGATGCTGTGCACCTTCACGACTATCCATTACCAGAACTTTCCCATCACCCCAAATAGAAACTCTTACCATTGCCTCCCCGTTCCTCACTCTCACCCCCACCCCTGCCGCTGCTAACCTGTATTCTAATTTGTGACTCTATGAATTGCATATTCTAATTATTTCATATCCATGAGATCATACAATATTTGTCCTTTTGCATCTGACTTATTTCACTCAACATGAAGTCTTCAGGGTTCTTCTATATTTTAGCATGTATCCCAACTTCATTCTTTTTTATGGCTGAATAATATTCCATTTTAAAGGTACATGACTTTTTGTTTATCCATTCATCCCCTGATGGACACCTGGGTTGCCTCTACCTTTTGGCAATGGTGAATAATGCAAATATCTGTTTGAGCCCCTAATTCCAATTTTTGGGGGTATATACCTAGAAGTGGGATTGCTAGGTCATATAGAATTACTTAACTTTCTGAGTGGCTGCCAGGAGGTTTTCCACAGGGGCTGCACCAGTTTACATTCCCACCAACGATGCATGAGGGTTCCTACTTCTCCACATCCTCTCCAATACTTGCTATTTTCTATTTTTCTAGTAGGATCCATTCTAGTGAGTATGAGATGGTAGCTTATAGTATTATTTGCAATTCCCTAATGGCTAATGATGTTGAGCATCTTTCATGTGCATATCGGCCATCTGTATATATTCTTTGAGGAACACTACATCCAGCCCAGCAAGAGGCATCCTCGGGTTTGCTGGGAGCCCACACTGGGCTTCACTTCCCCAAAGCAGACATCTGCCTTGGCCTCTCTGTCCTGGGGACAAGCGAGGAAGGCCATGTCACGGCAGAGTTCAAAGATTCAGGCACTTTGATCCTTTGGCATCATAACAAGGTTCCCAAAGCTCCGTACCAAGAGATGGAGGCAAAAATGGCAGAAAATTAAAAGCAGGCCCTTGGAGTAAAGTTCCTGACCTGTGTTCCTTCCCATTCCTCAGCCAGAAAGTTCTGTTCCCCAAAATTGCCCTGCGGCATGGACATTCCCTGCTCCAAGCTGGGGTCTCAGCCAGGTCTCTAGGCTTCCAGGAACCACTTTTTTTCCGGTTAGATTGCTGACAACTGCATATAAAATAGACTCCCATAAACAGACATTTTTCAATAGCTTTCAGTCCACAGAGAGTCTAACTAATACCTGAGAAACACAAGCCTTGGGCTCATTTTTCCTCTGGCTAGCAGCATTCCCCAACAGAGACTGCCAAAAATGGGCAAGGAGGCTCCCACGCCCCTGAGCCATCACTTCCCGACGCTCTGCAGGCTCCTCCACGAGGCGCGCTCCCAGCTCCACCTGTCAAGCTGCCCACAAAGGCGAAACAAAAAGCAGGCTTCCATCTGCTTCTTACCCTGACCCCTCACTAGCAAAGAGCAGAAGACTACCAAAAAAGAGCCCCTGCGTTGGGAAAACAGCTGCTAGTGGTGACATAAATCAAGCTGAGCCTGTTTCTTTGTGGAAGTTAACAGAGCCGGCTCCTCTCTCATCCACAGGGACTTCCTCGGTCCTCGTGGAAGACCCAGCATAGGCATGTGGCAATGCGGCGTGGCCCTGAGGGAGGAGGGATGGGGACAGCAGCAGTGGCCCCTCGCGCCCACTCAGCGGGGATACTGGCCCCTCCCCGTCCCCTCCTGGCTCCTGGCCATCAGGCCTCAACACTAATCCAGCTCTCCCACTTTAAGATTCGTCCCCACTCCCTGCTGCCCAAACTGGTGAAGGAGGGGCCCACATGCACGGCCTTTCCCTCTCCTCCCATGCCTTCTCCAAGCTGCGCCTCGAAGCTGTTCCCACCACAGGGCCTCGCCAAGGCCGACAGGCCGCTGTGGTCTCTCTGGCATTGGACACTCTTGACCACCGTCTGCCCTCGGAGGTTTCTCCTCCTGTTTTCTAGGGCACCTCGCTCTTCACTGGCTCCCCTTGGAAATCTGACTGTTCCTATTCTGTCCCAATGGGAATTTTTGGCTTCCACTCTTGCCCCTCTACAATCAATTCTCCACACGGCAGAAATATAAATCAGACCCGGCCAGTCTCCTAGTTACCCCCTTCCCAGCCCCAGGGTCTTCCCACTGTTTTCAGAATAAGATCCAAAGTGCTTACAAGGTCCACAAGGCCCTTGATGATGGGGGGCCCACCTCCCTCTGACTTTACTACCCCACATACACTCTCTCCTCCCGACCTGCTCCTCTAGGCAGACTGGCCTTCTTGGTGTCCCTTAAATACAAGCGGCTAATATCTGTCTCGGGCTCTGTGCCTGGTTGGTCCCTCTGCCCTAAATGATCCTCCCCCAGATGCAGACATGGTTCCCTACCCCCTCCTTTGATTCAACCTCTGCTCCAAGCCTTCACTGTAGCTACAGAAGCCTCCCCACCCCATCGCTGTCTCCTCTCCCTGTGTGATGGTTAGGTTCATGTGTCAACTCGGCGAGGTGATGGTGTCCAACTGTTTGGTCAAGCAAGCACTGGCCTGAGTGTTACTGTGAGGGTATTTCACAGATGGAGCTAAATCATCAGTCAGTTGACTGCATCTATGGCTGATTGCATCTACAATTAACAGAGGAAACTGCCTCCAGCAATGAGAGCAGTCTTCCCATCCAATCAGTTTGGAGACTTTAAAGCAAGAACTGAGGGTTTCAGCAGTCAGAAGGAAGAATTTCTATCTCCAGCTTCTCCTGGAGAATTCATCATCACCTTCATCAGACTTGCCAACTTGCAGCTTCTCCTGGGGAATTCAACTTCACCACCGACTTCCCAACTTGCAGCCTATCCTTGCCAATCCCCATGGTCACATGAGCCAATTCCTATAAGAAATCTCTTAATACTTACAAATGCACACACACACACACATATCCTCCTGGTTCTATTTCTCTGGAGAATCCTATTATACCCTATAGAGCTCATATTCCATTCACAAGGACCTGGTGGAATCACAGGAGCACCCAACCTGCCCGAATGGAAAGAGCCTCATGAGCTGTCAAGACAGGTACCAGGCAACAGGTAAGCCCTGAACCACTTCTGCTCAGAGTCACTTCTGCTCATTTGGCTCCCTTTGGAGTTTGCCTAAAGGGGGAACATGCAGGAAAGCCTGATGCAAATGCCTGGTCTTATGGTAGGTTGAATCCCCTCCCCCCAAAGACATGCTCAAGACTTGACCCCTGGTCCTGTGGGTGTGAACCCATTTGCAAATAGGACCTTTGAAGACGTTTGTCTTAGTTTGCCACAGGGCTGCCATGCAAAGTACCAGATATGGGTTGGTTTTTATTATGGGAAATTTATTAGGGGTAAAAGCTTACAATTCTGAGGCTGTGAAATTTCCAAATCAAAGCACCATCTGAGATGCTTTCTCACCAGTCAGCTACCGGGTGATGGGGGGAGGCGGGGGCTGCCACATGGTGAAGATGGCGACTGATCTCTGCTGAGGTCCCTGCCTTCCCCTCCAGAATCTACTGTCTCCCAGAGCTCAGCTGTGGGCAACCAGACATAGGACTTGTCTCTTTCCGGGCTTCCTCTCTCAGTCTCAGCTGCTCCGCTTACCTCCCAAGTTTAGCTGTGAGCTGTCAGGCATATGGCTCGTCTCTTCAGCCATGAGCTGCTCCGTGGGCCCAGCCTCTTGGGGGCAACTTCCTGTGCCTGTTTGTTCTGCTGGTTCCAGACTCCGGGACCTCTCTCAGCTCTCGGGGCTTCTCTGTTTTCCTGCAGTCCTCTCTCTCACACGGCTGGATCAAAATAATATGGCAGCTTCCTTTCTCTTGTCTCTCTCTCTCTCTCTCTGTTTATATCAGACCAAGCAAGAGGACGAGACTCAACCTGAGCCACGCCTCACTGACGTAGTCCAATCAAAAGGGTCTCACACCCACAAGAATGGATTAGTTCAAAAACATAATCTTTCTCTTTTAAGCATTCATAAAAGAACTTCAAACTGTCACCTTATTAATCGATGTGTAGACTCATTTTTGAATAGGAACTTCAAACATCCTGTGAGAGATAAAGCCAAACGAAACGAGGTGGGCCTTAGCCCCACGAATGCAGTCTTATAAGCTGAGGAAGCTCGGACGCTGTCAGTCAAGAAGCCAGAGGTCACTGGAAACCAGTGGAGCAGACACAGAGAGAGGGAGTGGCCGGGTGACGGAGGATGGCCCTAACACTGCAGACTCCGGGAGAAAGCCAGCCCTGCCCTGGCCTTGAGGTGGACTTCCAGCCTCCATACCGTGAGCCAGGCAGGCCCTGCCGTTTAAGCCGACTCCTGGGTGGTATGTGCCACAGCAACCCTGGCAAACAAAGACAGTCTGGTTAACATCTATTTTCATCATAAGGAAGATGACACCACACTCAGCATGTGTCAGCCTTTGAGATCAGTCACCTCCAGGGACCTATGAAGAGTTTCTGGGTTTGTAAGGCAGAAGGCCAGATTCTGTGTCATCTCCCCAGGGTTAAGTCATCTCTGTGGCCTCACCAAGGCTGATCAGCCCTACTAAGAGGGCCCAGAGTGTGGGTCTCGACCTGGCTGTGCCTTAGAGACACACAGGTTCCCAGCCCCAACCCAGGTCAATTAAAGTCACAATCTTTACAGGGGAGGCCGGGACAGTGGATTTGTTCTAGAGCACCCCCGGGGGTTCTAAAGTGCAGCCAGTGTTGAGAACCACTGGCTTAGAGTCTCTGACTTTAAGATAAAGACTAGGTTCTTACATTCTGGAACCCATATGAACAGTTTTCTAATATGTATCATGCTACGCACTTGTCATATTAGCTACTATATACCTCGGACCTAATATATGCCAAGCGCTGTCTTAGGTATTGTATCTCTAAGCCTAAAACCAACCCTGTCTGGTAGCTGTAGCTAACAACCACTACTCCCACTACCCCTTATTTTCAGTTTAAAAAAAAAAAAAAAAAAAAGACTCAGGTTAAATAGCTTGACCAAAACTCACAGAGCAGGTTAAATGGAGAAACCAGTATTTAAATCTGGGTTTATCTAATTCCAAAGCCTGCTTTTTCCATTAGGTCACATGCCTTTAATGATTTTAGAAGCAATGCTTAGTACTACTGTTTCCAAAATTCCATCCATAGGCAATCTGGGTTGGGAAGACTATTTCTCCAGAGGCCACTGATGCAGGAATATCTGTTTGGGTGCAAGAGATCCAACTCGTTTACTATTGTAATCAAGTTTTGTAGAACAGCAAACTAGAGTATAATTTTAGGCTCAATTACATTTGTGTTTTTAATCAAGGGGACAACATTATTGATTAAGCAGTAAATCCATCTTCTCTGTTTATTTTCATCCCTGAGAAAACACTCCCTCCCAGCATTTAACTCAATGTGACCCTGATTTTGGAGACTTATGACAGTGCCTGAGACAAGGCTCACACATGGAAGGAGGGATGGCTTAATGAAATGGAGAGAGTGTCTCTAATTGCATGTCACTTTTGAGGGATAAAGAAGCCCCAGCACCACCTTGGAAGTGTCTGGGGGAGGCCTCTGCCCGCGGCCAGATGGATTGCTCTGTTACTGAGCAGTCAGGGCCACGCATCGGCCACGCCAGCTCTCGGCTCCAGAACAACCGCCAGGAAACCAAAGAGCTTGGTTGAGTCGTTCACACACCACCTCAGTGGAACACTGACAGAGCACGCATTGCTTCGAGAGTCTACACCTTTCACAGCCTGGAAAGAGGGCGCAGCAGTCAGGGCCAATAATCAGCCCAGTCCTGGGGTACGTTGTCATCCACAGGAGTCCTCACAGACACCCAACTCATTCAGCCATTTCCCTCGGCTTTACAAGTGTGGGAAGAGTTCTCCATTTCGGTGCTCTTAGGGTACACCCTGCCTAAACCCTGAAATCCTATCACACAGAAACAACCGAGAGACACGACGCTGAGCACAGTGCCCCACGCGTCCTGAAGGCCAGGAATATCTGCTGAGTGGGCCTGCGTGTGTCCAGCACTGGGTAGGGATGTATCCATCTATGGCATTCATCTTATAGAAATCTCTCAGCAAGTCCCCACGGAGGCAGCTGAGCTCCAGAGACTACTTAGCTAACAGCTCTGGGATGGATTTTCAAACCAGCTCTGACTGCAGGCCTCAGACCCTTTCCCCACCCTACCTACTGAGCGTCCCAAGAGAGGACGTCTTCTCTTTGCCCAGAAAGGTGGGCTCCTACCTGGGCCCACCCGTTGTCCCTGTGTGAAGTCTTGTTAGGCCCCTAAAGATTCAACCCAATCTATTCAATAAATACCCACTCTGTCCATAGGCCCCTGTGCCACGTGCTGTCAGGGATAGGACCCAGACGCGGCCTCGCCATCGGGCACTGGGCCAGCACAGGCACAGTCTGGCCGGCGGGGCAAGTCGAGGAGATGAGGCTGCGGCAAGTACGTCCAGCCGAGGAGTCAACAAAGGTTTCTTGGGGTGGCTGGCATTGCAAGGCAGGCCCCAAAGAAGGCACAGAACGCTGACAAGTGGGGATGAGAGCAGAGGAAATGGCAAGCACAGAGGCGCAGAAAGCAAAGAGATGGGGCGTGCAGGGCGGTGCACTGAGCAGGCTGTGTAGTCTGAGCCTGGTTCCCCTCGGTTCACATCCTCGCTTCACCACTTCGTTGTCAGTATGACTTTGCTGGCAAGTAATTAACCCCACAAAACCCCTAACATGAGAACCACTTCCAACCCCAAGGCTCCTATTCTTTCCCCTACACCACGATGCACAACCTGAAGTTAAAGCAGACCCATAAAAGAGAGCCATATGGTGGTTGTGCGGATAAATTGAGATAATTTATGGTAAGTGCTAAGCCTGATTCCTGGCACTTAGAAAGTGCTCCATAAATATTGGCTATTTTTTATTATTTGGGGTACACCAAGCAGTCCAATTTGGCCGGAGTATAGGATATTGGTAAGAGCATCTTTCCGTCGCCCACACTTAGCACATGGTCTGGTACACATTAGGCACTCATTAGAACAGAGTCGTTTAACCCCGTGACCCTCCCCAGGGAGCAGAGATCATAACACCTACTCCAAAGGGTTGAGGTTAGGGTTCAATGAGCTGAGGCGCCTGCAAGGCCCCTGCACAATGCCTGGCACACGGGGGTGCTCGGGAAAGTTACGTGAATCTGAGTCCCTCCAGGGTCAGTGTCAGCCCTTCTAATCCTTTCTGAAGCAAGACAGTGCAAGCTTAGTATTTCCCAAACTGCAATCCAGGGAACGTGTGTGTTCCAAGGGATGCTTGCTATAGTGTTCTATGGGGGAAAAAATCAATGCCTATCTATTCCCTTCTGAAATATATTACAATACACACACAAGAATAACACTAAATCCACCTATAGAGTTGCCCAATAAGTTTCAGTTAAGCTATGGAGCACTTGATGAAAACAGTCTGGTCCTGGAGCAGACTAGACAGACAGCTACAAGTTCATATGGTATCTCTGGACATGAAAAAGATGGCGTCAATGGGGAAAAGAGGCGTTATTCAACAAATAATGCTGTGACAACTCATTTGCTATTTGATTTCCTCCTTCACTCCCCACCTTAAACAGATGTAATCATTTTTAAGTCATTAAAAAATCTCTACCCAATGGATATTAAAGCTTTGCACTCAGCAAAAGACTTTTGCAAAGCCGTGTTCCAGATGCACACCGGATCAGCACTTCAAACGTATCCCCATCTCAGGGCTCTTGCCCTGGCTGGCCCTGTCCTGGAATGCTCTCCACGTAGGCCTTAGCATGGCTGAGTCCTTCCCAGACTTCGAGTTCAGCTCAAATGCTGCCTCCTCAGAGAGGCCTTCTCTGGCCTCCTCCACACACAGCCCTATTCATACTTAATCACACCTCAATATCTAAGAATCTTGTCGCATTTGTCCCCATTAGGTTGTCAATTCCATGAGGTCCGTCGTTCTCATTCATGTCTTTATGCCTATTGCCTAGAATAGTGCTGAGCACAAACCAGGTGCCCAATAATATTTCTTGAACGAATCAATGAATTAAAGACCTCTTCTGTTTAAATATCTGCGTATGATTTTTTGTGGGAGGTAGACATGTTTTTTCTTCTACCCACAATAGAAGCCTCACTAATAAACCTGTTTCCAACTTTCTGTTTTATTTTTAAGTGTTTATAAGAGTGCTTGGTGTATCTCTCATGTATCTTAAGTTATTGGAGCACTATCCGTAGATCTCTTTGGTAGGACACTGATTTGTAACTTCAGCAACTGATAGGTTAGCTAATCAGATTTAATACTTTGTCATCAAAAGATGGCAGGTATTGCTTCCAAACCAACCTTTATTGACTCTCTGATGCATCCCTGACCTGTTGGTCCCACATGTTCTTAAACTTAATCCACTCCTGTGGGTGTGAGCCCTTATAAATAGGACTTTTTGATGAGTTACTTCAGATAAGGTGGGGTCTTATAGGGAAGCTCAGAGAGAGAGAGAAAAGCCAGAGGGAGCAGCCAGAAGCTGAAAGTCAATGGAACCCGGAAGAGAAGGGAGAGGCCAGCAGAGGCCACCATGTGTATTGCCATGTGACAGAGGAGCCAAGGACGAAGACCACCAGCTGCCAGCCCCAGAACACTAGCCTTAGAGAAGAAAGTATCACCTTGGTCACACCTTGATTTGGACTTTTCCTAGCCTCAAAACCACGAGCAAAGGGAAGCGGCTGTGGCTCAATCAGTGGGGCTCCCGTTTACCATATGGGAGGCCCCGGGTTCGGTTCCCGGGGCCTCCTGGTGAGGGCAGGCCCGCCCGCACGGTGTGGTTAGCTGACCCAGCGAGCACAAGCAGCAAGGGAGGGATAAATGAATAAATAAATAAAATCTTTAAAAAAAAAAAAAAAAAAAACCACGAGCAAGTAAATTCCCATTGCCTAAGCTAAATCATTGCATGGTATTTGCTTTACCTATGAGAAAACTAAAACACGCTTCCTCTCACCATCTGTCCACATTTTCAGCAAGCCTGTCATCTCTACCTTCACACTCTAGCCTGAATCTGACCACTGTGACCACTTCCAGGGCTACTACCCATGTACAAGCCTGTGAGTCTTGCCTCTATGATTGCAGTAGTCTCCTTACTGATCTCCCTGCTCGCAAAGATGCCCCTCTACGGGCTGTACTCAACCTGGGAGACACAGAGCAGTGCCTGGCACCTACTAAGTGTACAGCAAATATTTGTTCTATAAATGGAACTAAAAATTTTGAAGTCATCGCCCACCATACGCATACCCAAACCTTCAGTAAAAGTTGACTGCACTCTATTGTCTCAACTACTTTGTGTGATTTTTATTTAGGGGAAATCAAGGTAAAGAGGTTCAATTCCACATTTTGACCAGTGAGGGAGAGACGGAGGGAATGCAAGAAAGAAACCTAACATGAAGGTGATAAAAATTCAGCAAATTTAGAAAATCTGAACGAGATGATTAGGATAAATCCTCCCACCTCCTGCCACCACCTAGAGAGAGTGTGGGTGGGTGGAAGGGAGGTACTGGCAACGGTGCCCAGGTTTCCCACCAAAATGGGACAGGTTTCAGCTATTTTTACTGTTACAGGACATGGTGCTCCCACCAGGCTGAAGGACTGCAGACTTCCGGATGTACACGTGGACACACACGCGCACACACACACACACACAACTAGAGGAAACGATACCAAAATGGTAACACGAGCTTTCTCTGGGTTCTGTGAATTACGGTGTGTTTTTTCTTTATCTCTTGTGTTTTCTAAATTCTCTCTAATGAGAAGATATTTCTACCATAACCAGGGTGGAAAAAGTAATGACAGTGATTATGAATAGTTTAAATACCAGATCCTACAAACACTGAATCTGCAAAGGGACGTGGCCAATTGCCTTGTAGGCAAACATGCAAAATGCTACACAGGATTTGGGCCCCATTCTCCAGAGAAAATACACTGGGATGATGCCACAAAAATTCCAAATTACGGTAACATGAATAAGGCTCATTATATTGCAAAAGTAAGGATTTCCATTTTTGCCTTCCTGTGCTGTTTTTAAGAGCATGTTTATAAGTTCT
>JAKSZT010054335.1:20247576-20326608 GCA_026826555.1 Tolypeutes matacus | reverse complement strand
ATCTCCTGCTCTAGTCTCTTATTTCATCCCGCTCCTTACTCCCAGGCAACCTTCTTGAGTAATCAGTCCTAAGTCTCTCCACTGCCTCCTGCCCATTCCCTCACATCTCCATGATCTGGTTTCCAGCTCCCCTGCCAAGGGCAACAATGACAACCTTATTTCCAAATCCAAGGGGCACGCTTTTATCCTCATCTTATTTGGTTCTCTAGCACTGGACCTTGTCAACTACTCTCTCTGGTGCTTGAAACTCTCGCCCCTTGGCTTCTATGTTAACACACTCTTCCAGTGTGCTCCTGCTGCCTTGGCTGTCTGCTTCTTGGGTTTCCTTCTTTCCTCTCCTCAGTGATCTCTAGACACCACTGGGTACCCACTAAACACTTTATACATGCTGCGCTAGTGATCTCATCTGAACTAATGGCTTCAAATAGCAATTATATACTGACTCCCAAGTCCATCTCTAACTCAGCCCTCCACTGAGTTCTTGCTCCCAACATCTACCTCCCTACTGGGCTATCTCTGCCTGCTTGAGCTCCTCAAGCTCAACAAACTTAAAATCAAACATCATCATTCCCAAAAATGAATTCCTCCTCCTATGTTCTCTAAGAATAGGTGCCATTGGCCACTTAACTCGTCACCCAAGCCAAAAATTAGGACGTTCACTTATTCACTCATTTACTTAGTCACTCAATATTCATTTGGCAGCTACTACAGCTAGGTGCTGGGGAGCAGTGGTGAGCGAGATGGCTACCTCCCTCATTGCCTTGCCCTCAGACTTAAAATCTAGAGGTGGGGAGGGTGGTCTGCAGGTGGGGTGCTGGAAAGCATGCCACTACATTACAGTGTGGTGAGGGATATGATGGAGAAAGACTGGGGGATATGGCAACATTGAGAAGGGGAATCACACCTTGACATTTGGAGACCAGAAAAGACATCATCAAGGGGACAACTTGAAGGATGAATATGAGTTTTCAAGGTTAAAAAAAAAAGCTGGGGGTGGGGGTGGGAGTGTTACAGGCAGAAGAAACCTGTGCAAATGCTTGGAGTGGAGAGAGAACATGGCACTTTGCAGTCCAGGTATGAAGTCATTCAGTACTGTGGAGGCGGGGTGTGCATGTGTGGTTGGGGTGGGAGAGATGGAAAGAGTGAGCTAAAGAGGTATCCAGGAGCCAAATTACCAAGGGCCTTATTAAAGAACTTGGATTGCACCCTGAGGAACAGGGAGTCACTTAAGTGTTTAGAGCAGGTGAGTTCTTCTAGCATTTACACAATAAATTGTGTACTTTGAAAACAGCACTCAAATTTCACTGTGGGAGTGGACTTAAGCTGGCCAAGACTGGAGGCAGAATGTCTGATTAGACAGCACACGGTGATGGTGGCCTGGACCAGGGTAGTGGACTAGAGGCACAGAGAGACAGACGGATACAGGCGAGGTTGAGGGAGTAGTCCTGACAGGACTTGGTGTCTGAGTGCGTGTGAAGGACGAGGGTAAGGGAATGGCTTTCCAGCTTGACTCGTATACATGGGTGAATGACGGTGTCATGTCATGCAGGGACACTGCAGGGAGGACGAGGCGGTTGGGGCAGGAAGGGGGTTGGGCTGTCCGTGTAGCCTCTAGGTGGAGACGTCCAGGAGACTAGCGGACGTCCTGGCCTGGAACTCGGGGAGCTGGGCTACAGATGATAATGGAAGCCATGGGTATGGACGAGGTGGCCCGAGAGGAGTGCGTCAAGAGGAAAGCACAGGACCCTGAAAAACAGCCTCCTGCCACAGGCTTTGCCTCAGGGTCTTGTGCGCCAATCAGCTCCCTCTATTCCCAAGGCCGTCCCCTGCCCAGGCCCTCACCTCTCCCCAACTGGAGTACTCCAGCCTTTTCCCCGGCCTTGCTCTTATTAGGCTCTCCCCTCTGACCTAACTTTCCACACTGCCACTAAAGTGATCTTCCCCAAAAGCCCATCTGAAAAGTCCGTTATCTACTTAAAATCCATTAAAAGCTTTCCCTATGTCCATCTTAGGAAAATACGAGCTCCTTAGCTTGATAAATTAGAGCCCTTGGGATTAGAACACTGCCTTCTTTGCCCCAAACACATAATGCCCTTTTGTACCGCTGAGCCTCCTCACACACAGTTTTCTTTAGACCTGGAATGCCCTCCCCACCTTTCCTCTCCTTGAGCTACAGCCCTTGCTTTAAGGCTCTCAACACTCTATCACTGCAGTTAATTAGTGATTCGTGTTTCCTTCACCAGTTGTGTTCTTGGCAACTGGCTTACAGTAGGCTCTCAATAAGCATGTGCTAAATAATTATGTAATAGCTACCACTTGCTACTTTCAACAAATCCGCACTCATTTAATCCTCCGACCACTATGAGTTAAATAGGTGGCCGTTTTATAGATAAGGATGCTGAAGTAGTCCTGTGTCCAGGTTAAAGCAGGAAGTGGTGGAGCTGGGATTCAAAGGTGGCCTGCTCAGGAGCTTGCACTCTGCCCCAGCACTGGGTTGACTCGGATGACTCCTTCCTCTGAACCCAAGGCATTTTTTTTTTAAATTAAAAGTGAACATATCTTCTACATTGAAAGCTCTATGAGAACAGGAATTGTATCCTAGTCATCTTTGTACCCATTGTAACAACTGGTATGATGCTTTTCCCATAACAGCTATTCAACAAATATCCGAAAAACTTCAGTTTCAGCCTAAGTTTCTAACCAACACCATTTGAGGAACCGTTGCCTTAAATTGTGCACGTATCTCAAGTCTCACAATATTCCTACAAGATAGCAGTTTTGCCGTTTTGTAAATGAGGGATGTGGGCTTAGAGAGGTTTTGCAATTTGCTCGGGGTCAAGAGGCTGTGAAGGGCTGGCTCACTGCCTGCTTAAGTGTGTCTCCTTAGCTCAACACACAAAGGAGAAGACCTGCTGTCTTCATTAAGGTCAACAAGTGATCACCGGTTCAGATCTACACTGGAGCTGGGAAAGGCGCTGAGACCTGTGTCAGAGAAACTTCACACGTTACCAAAATGACCTCTGATGAGAGAATTCCCCCGGAAAGGGTGGTAGCAAATTTATCAGGTAACCATCACACACCAGGTGGAAATGAAAGATTGCACTTGAATCATCCTACCTCCTACGTGACTGAAACATGTGCCTCTATCATAAAGGGCAGCTTCCAGGTTCTGCGACAGTTTCATCAGATTTTATTTAAAAGGCCTCTGATCTATCTAGGAATAAATTCACTTGGTTTCTCTCCAAAAATTTTCAAGCTTCCCATCAACTGCATTTGTTTCTTTTTCTAAAGCCTCTCAAGGGTCTGTAAAAGCTAACATCTTTCCAGAGATGAAAGGAAAAATTTTATGCCAGAGAAAATGATACGGATGCAATTAGCTCTAGTAGAAACTTTCAAAAGGCACCCAACCCAACCTTCTTCAACATGAGGCATGAAGGGAAAATTAGGCAACACATTTTATGAAGCCAACAGCACCCTATTACCAAAGCCAGATAAAGATACTACAAGAAAAGAAAATTGGGAAGCTGCTGTGGCTCAACTGGTTGGGCTCCCATTTACCATATGGGAGGCCCGGGGTTCGATTCCCGGGGCCTCCTGGTGAAGGCAAGCCAGCCCACGCACCACGGTAAGCTGGCACAGCAAGATGACGCAACAAAGGTAGACAAGGAGATACAGAAAAACGCAAAGCAAATGGACAGAGCAAGCACAAGCAGCAAGGGGGGATAAAGAAATAAATAAAAACTAATCTTTAAAAAAAAGAAAATTACAGACCAATATCTCTAATGAACATAGATGCAAAAATTCTCAACAAAGTACTTGCAAAGAGAATCCAACAGCATGTGAAAACATATATCACAATCAAGTGGGTTTTATTCCTGGTATGCAAGGGTGGTTCAACATAAGAAAATCAATTAATACACCACATTAACAAATCAACGGGGTAAAAAACCACATGATCATCTCGATTGATGCAGAAAAGAGATTTGACAAAATCCAGCATCCTTTCTTGATAAAAACACTTTAAAAGATAGGTATATAAGGAAAGTTCCTCAACATGATAAAGGGCATATATGAAAATCCCACAGCCAACATCGTCCTCAATGGGGAGAGGTTGAAAGCTTTCTTTCCCTCTAAGATCAGAGTACAAGACAAGGATGCCCACTGTACCACTATATTCAACATTGGGGTAGAAATTCTAGCCAGAGCAATTAGGCAAGAAAAAAAAATCAATCAAAGGCATCTAAATTGGAAAAGAAGTAAAACTCTCACTTCTCACAGATGACATGATCTTATATTTAGGAAATCCTGAAGTATCTACATCAAAACTATTAGAGCTAATAAATGAGTTCAGCAAAATGGCAGGATACAAGATCACACAAAAGTCAATTGCATTTTTATACACTAGTAATGAGTAAGCTGAGGAGGAAATCAAGAAAAAAAATTCATTTACAATAGCAAAAAAAAAAAAAAAAAAGAATCAAATATCTAGAAATTTAACCAGGAATGTAAAGGACCTGTGTTCAGAAAACTATAAAACACTTCCAGAAGAAATCAAGGAAGACCTATTATGCAAATGGAAAGAAATCCTGTGTTCATGGATTGGAAGACTAAACATCGTGAAGATGTCAATTCTACCCAAATTGAGTTAGAGTCAATGCAAAACCAATCAAAATCCAACAACTACTTTAGAGAAATAGAAAAGTCAATTACCAAATTTATTTGAAAGGGAAAGGGGTCCCAAATAGCCAAAAATACCCTAAAAAAAGAAGAGTGAAACTGGAGGACTCATACTTCCTGACCTTTAAGTGTATTATAAAGTGACAGTGGTCAAAACAGCATGGTATTGGTGAGCAGATGTAGCACAAGTGGATGAGTGCCTCCTGCCCATGTACAAGGTCCTGGGTTCGACCCCCAGTACCTCCTAAAAAAAAATAAGCATGGTATTGGCATAAAGATAGACCCATTGATCAATGGAATCAAATTAAGAGTTCAGAAGCAGAACCTCACCTCTATGGTCAACTGATTTTCAATAAGCCTAAAAAGTCAACTTTTCTGGGACAGAACAGTCTTAAATGGTGCTGGGGAACTGGATATCCATAACCCAAAGAATGAAAGAGGGCTCCTATCTCACTCTGTATACAAGAATCAACTCAAAATGGATCAAAGGCCTAAACATAAAAACCAGGACCATAAAACTCCTAGAAAATAATATAGGGAAACATCTACAAGACTCTGTAGTAGGTGGCGGTCTCTTATATCTTACATCCAAAGCATGAGCAACAAAAGAAAAAATAGATAAATGGGACCTCCTAAAAAATTAAATCCTTCTGCAGCTCAAAGGACTTTGTGAAGAGGATAAAAAGGCAGCCTACTCAAGGGGAGAAAATATTTGGAAATCACACACCCGACAAGGGTCTAATATCCATGATATATAGAGATCCTACAACTCTTAACAAAAAAGAAGACAAATGACCCGATTTAAAAATGGGCAAAAGACTTGAATAGACATTTTCCTAAAGAAGAAACACAAATGATAAAAAAAACACATGAAAAAATGCTCAAGATCACTGGCTATTAGGGAAATGCAAATCAAAGCTACGAGATTTCATACCTGCTAGAATGGCCACTATTAACAAAACAGAAAACTACAACTACTGGAGGATATGGAGAGAAATGAACACTTACTCACTGTTGGTGGGAATGTAGAATGGTACAGCCACTGTGGAATTCTGTTTGGTAGTTCCTAAGGAAGTTAGATATAGATCTATCATGTGACCCAGCAATACTGATACTAGGTATATACCCAGAAGAACTGAGAGCAGTGATGTGAACAGACATCTGCACACTGATGTTCATAGCAGCATTATTCACAATTGCCAAAAGATGGAAACAACCCAGGTGTCCATCAACTAACAAATGGATAAACAAACTATGGTATATACACAGCGATGGAATATTATTCAGCTGAAGAAATGAAGTCATGAAGCATATGACAACATGGATAAACCTTGAGGACATTACGTTGAGGGAAGCAAGCCAGGCACAAAAGGACAAATATTGTATGATTTTGCTATTATGAACTAAATATAATGAGCAAAGTCAAAGAGTTAATAGCTAAAATATAAGTCACCAGAGAAAAGAATGTGGTTAGAGAATGGAAAGCTAAGGTTTAATCTGTGCAGAATCGGTAAAAAGTTGTTTGTAAATGAATAGAAATGGTAAAAAGTACATCATAGGATTTGTAACTAGTAGCACTAACACATGGGTATGATAGTGGTTGTTTTTTGAGTAATGAAAATGCTCTAACATTGACTGAAGTGATGAATGTGCAACTCGAAGATTATATCAAATGCCACTGATTGTAAACTTTAGATAAAGTATATGGTTTATGAACAAAAAAAGATAAAATCGGGTGGGTGGGAGGGAAAATACACCAAATGTAAGATAGGAACTATAGTTAGTATTAAGTCTTTGAGGATGCTCTTTCATAATTTGCTACAAATGATTTACAACAATGCTAGGTATTGGTGATGGGGTGATGTATGGGAGCCCTGTATGATGTTGTGTGTGTTTGTTTTCCAAGTTCACAACTTTTACTATACATTCATTGTTTGTGTATGTTCATGTATAAATGATGTACTTCAATAAATTGTTTTTAAAATGGAAAAAAAAAAAAAAAAAAAAGCCAAGATAGGGCCTACCTATCACAGAGCAGGAACTCAAAAATGCTGGGTTGTTAATTAGCAGCTCTGCGAGGTAAAACTGACAGGTAGTGAGTTATTACAGAAAACATATGACTGAAGAGAGATGGGAAAAGCCCTCAAATAACATACACAGGTACCAGGTATCAAGGGAATTTGAAAAGAAAGGCAGGGGGAGGGGACGTGGCTTTTCAACAGTTTGTGAGAAAAGTCTTGGCTGTAGGGGATTTCGCTTGCTAAGAGTTCAGTATGAAGAGTGTGGAATAGATGAGATTAAAAGGGGGCACAATCTTGGGTCCCCACCAACAGCTTCGTTTACCTGGTTGCTGTGTTTATTCAGAGAACATGCCCTTTCAGAGACATGAATAATAAGAGTACTTTCAGACCAGGCTAACAGTGAATGGTGGCGCGCTGGAAAGCCATTTAACAAAGACCAGTCTTGAGCACAGACCTGCCAGGAATGAAGGAAGGGCTCATGGAATGGCAAATGACTCAAGTTTGCAACAAGCTTCAGGGACCCAAGAACAGGCTGAATAACCACGAGATGGAGGTCTGACAGGCGCGGCTGCTACGCTGGCAGGGGGAGGAAGTGGAAGAAATCGTTGACTTTTAAGGTATCTCCCCCTCTATGAGTTTGTGATAACTACATTTAAAATTTTTAACTTCGCACTTTTCAAAAGACTATCCTGCTACATAAAGACAAATGCAAGCTGCACGCTGACTAAATGTAGGTGCACATAAGACGCTGTTTGACACATGGAAAGTGGCTCTAGAGAAAATCTCTTTGGATAACAATAGTAATAACTTCTGAGCAAAAGTAGTGACACACTTTTTAAAGTGTTTACTTCTAATTTGCAAGTACATTTTAGACAAAAAGGAAAAACCACACTTAGAAACCCACAAGCACAAATAAACCAACTTTAATAGATATTATTTTGTATTTATATAGCGCCTTCTTCAAGAACTTTAAATGCTTTACAGACATTATATCTAATTAATCCCCACAACAACCCTGTGAGGTAGGTATTACTCCCATTTTACGAGAGAGGGAGACTGAAGCACAGAGAGGTTAAGTGACTTGCCCAAAGTCACACAGTTAAATCCACTGAAGAGCCAGAGCCCAAGCGCCGTAGCCTCCCAGCTCCCAGGTAAAACTTCAGGAGAGAACCTTTAATGAAGCATCTTGAAAGAAA
Source organism: Tolypeutes matacus (assembly GCA_026826555.1). Lineage (NCBI taxonomy): Eukaryota > Metazoa > Chordata > Mammalia > Cingulata > Chlamyphoridae > Tolypeutes > Tolypeutes matacus. The sequence continues at coordinate 20,318,714 of JAKSZT010054335.1, read as the reverse complement.
GTATCAAGAGTAGTATGTTATGAAAGTGAAGTCTTCCTCCTGCCATCAAGGAAAGAAAACACTCAACGCTGATGGTCAGAGGCGGCAAGGCCCAGATCATCCACACCTTCTTCTTTCCCTTTCCTAAGGCCCCAGGGCTCCTGTCTTAAGTCATCTCCTAAACGCAAAGTTTCCAAGACAGAAGCCATGTGACCTAGAAGTGGAACTGAATTTACTTTGTTAAGATCATTTGTAGAAATTTTTATTCCAATATACAAAGTGTGGGACAGCCATCTCAACAAAAATGTACAGAGTTACAGAGCAATCCACCACCATTTACAGCTTCAGCCTGCCCTTCTTTTTAATCAGTCGACCAACGACCTCACAATGCTTTCTATACGGGTCACTTTTCCTACTTACTACAGCTGCATTTTTCTCCCAACTCTAACTCTATATGTTTTTAAAATATATTGAATTTCCGGTCAACTTCAAGACTTTTTACTTAGATTCACTGCACAGAGAGTAAAAAGTAAATTTAGAACCATCACTCAGAAGCCTCCCCTGACACTGTGGACGTGAACAAAGGGTGTGGCCACCACAGAACGCAATCGAAATGCTGGAACTTGCTTTCCTTTGGAAGCTAACCTTGGCTTGTGCAGCGTGACTTTCTAAAAAGTGCAAAATGTAAAAAAAACACAACATAGCAATCCAATGCTATACCTGTACACAAATTACTTACTTTATCTTTCTTATACATGCCGTGGCCTAACTGATGTAAAAACTGGTTCTGCTTCACTTTATTCTTTTTCTCTGTGCTGAAAGCTGCAGAAATACAGCTTTAAATCCTAAGAAAATTTGGTTTAAGCCCTTGAAATTAAAAAATCAATCTGCTCCCTTGCTATAACTTTCCCTCAATTACTGGTTGGGATTCACTTTGCAAAAGTGGTAGATTAGGCAGCCTATTTATAATTTGTACAAAACAATTCCAGCCAGGGAAAGGTTTACAAACTGAATCTTAAAAAGAAGTTTGTTAATTTTTATCCCAGCACATGTTTAAACAGCCCAATTAGCTAAACGACCCTGTTAAAGATGTGTTCACTGAATGAACAGGTGAAGTCATTTCCTGAGCTAAAAGATACAGATAATAAATGTTAATAGCAGCAGACAAAAAAACATTCTTTTTTTGTTGTTTTTCATATTCAACAAGTTTTAGTAAAATGACTTTAAAAAATTACATCAATTAAAAAAGGAGAGAGATTACTGACTGAAAAGGGTTTGATAAAGAAAATCCAACACCTGATTATTTTGTCTAAATATTCAATTACTTTCTACAAGTTACATTTGGCCACTGTCAGACAACTTACTGATGCATAGAAAAGTGTCAAATGCAACAGTTTACAAACATTTTATATTAATATGTTCCTTTTTAATCTCCAACAGAATGAAGTCTTAAGAAATACAAATTTTAATTTTGAAGCACTCTTGCAGTAAGATCTGTAAATATGAAGGGGGGTGGGGCGGGGACAGAACTTGTTGCTTGCGTTCCTGGTCTACTTCATTAAATTTTAATCTTCAAAGGGTTTTTAGCCAGCTACCCGGGCTGTCGGTTCACGATTAATGACGGGTTCTTTCCAGGGTGAGGAATGATGACATTTGGAAATAACTGTTACGACGTGAATTTTCCAAGCATGACCTCAACTTGAAACATCAAAATATTAAAGAACTCTAAGGACTGGTACACCACCACTGCAGAATTTCTTTTATCATTCCAACAATGACAGGGAATTCTTGATATTTTTATTTTGCTAAAATTAAAGCTGAATAAAATATTTGACTCAGAAACTATAATAAAAGAACAAATGTTTAGCCAGAGCTGTCTGTTCCTCCTGAAAAAAGAATATTTACCTCCTCTCATTGAAATTTTTCTCAAGGTATCTTACTGATTTCATATAGAATTTAAAATTCACCTTAAAAATAGAAACAAAAGGACTAATTAAACTGACAAAAACAAATAAAAATATGCTCAAATTTACCGACAGAATCATGGGCACTTCATACAATACTTAAACTCTACCAGTTTTAAGTAAAATAAATAAGAAAAAAAAAGTATAATTACAAGCCAGTCTTTCCCCTTGGGGAAACAAAAAGCCACTTTTGACCAATTGTTCCCTACATATACATATACTGTGTATTATTATAAGCTTCTTCAGAGAAGCAAAACATATTTGTCTTCCTGACACTGAATTCTAGTATCTGTTAGTTTATTACATCAGAAAGGCAACTACAAGTGTTGGGCCCAAAAGTGTTATCTGGTTTGGAAAAAAAAAAAACAAAAAAACAACAACACTGAATCTGCTTTCTATATATACTGAACACAGGCAAATTTATGCAGTGTATTCAATATTATCTTCTTAAATAATCAATACAATCCAGCACAGATTCCTAACCTGTCTATTGCACCCCAAGGAGTTCAGATTATTATTGGTGCAATTAATAAAGAGAAAATGCGTGTCAGTTACTGGAAGGCTGTTTGTTTAACAAGAGGAGCTGGGTATCTCTGATTTCACTTACTTGGATGTGTATGGAACTGCACGGACAGCATGATACCTGAGCAAATAAATCAACTACCATGATAGAAGGGCTGGTCAACCCACAGTCTTTGCTTTATTGTGTGCAAAGTGAGCTACTGCCCCCTGAGCTTCCTGCATTTCTCTTTTCTTGAAAAATCAGTGCTTGATCCTTTCCAAAACAACCAGAGAAGAAATGAGGCAGAAAGTATCTCTTCATCACAGTTCCCCATTCAGTCCCGAGACTGATAGAAAAGGATGTAACCAGACTCAGAGTTCTTTGAGATATCTGATGTCAACCCGTAGAATTCTTCAATAGCTTGTGCATCTATTTTCTGTGAGGTAAAATGGAGACACCATTAGTACATAAATGAGCTTTCTGAACTACGAAAATCCAGTAAAATCTTCAGCATCTGTGCCCTTCATTTTCTCATTTATAAAATAGCTCTGTACAACCAAAACAGCTTAAATTAAAAAGACTGGCATTGCCAAATACTGGTGAGAATGCAGGGCAAACTAGAACTCTCTTACATACTGGTGGAAATGTACAATGGTTCAAATACTTTAGAAAGACGTTTAACAATACTTTAGAAAGACGTTTAAACACTCCACTGCCCTTTGATCCAGCAATTCTACTCCCAGGCAGAGGGTGAACTACATGAATCCATTAATTGTCAACCATTTTAAATCCACAAAAATGGCAATTTCATATGGTCCAACCTAATATGTACCCAAGAGAAATGAGTGCATATGTACAGCACGAGACATGTAAAAGGATGATCAAGGCAGTTCTATTTGTAATTGTCAATAACTGAGAAAAAGGTACGTTTCCAAACTGGTGTATTCATACAATGGACAACTACGCAGCAATAAAAAGTACTACTCCACTACAGACAACAGTAAGAGCGACTCTCACAGATATAACAATGAGTGGAAAAAGCCAGCACAAAACAAGCGATACTGTATGAGTTCATTTATAGTCAAGAACAGGCAAAATCAATCACAACGATAAAAGTCAAAACAGTGAGCTCTAGGGGAAGGAGGGACGGGGGCGCTGTGGACACTGACAGGCAGAGGAACAAGACAGCCCGCTGGGGTCTCGAGCTGGATGGGGGTCACGTGAGGGGAAGTGCCGAGAGGGCGCATGTACTCATATGTGAAAACGCATCATGTTGTTTGCTTAAGATCTGTGCACTTTCATGTACAGATATTATAGTTCAATAATTTTTTTAAATGAAAAGAGTTTTAAATGTTATAGCTTTGTTGTTGAAAGCTTATCTCTGTTTTATTTGAAATGGTAAAGGTTAGTTGACCACTCAAGCACTGGGATTAGATATTAAAGAGTAAGAAGCAGGTGTTAAAACTATAATTTGAAGACATTGTCTAATATTCATCAACTGTCAAGTGATTAAGAAACTGTGAGAAAAAGGCAAAGACCAAAAATCATATACAACTTTAAACAAAAATAAGATATTATGAAACTAACTACTTACTTCTACAATGTCGTCATCAAACAACAACCAAAAGTCATGACTCTTAACTATTGCAATATAATGGCCTCGATTAGGACCACTAAAACAAAGAGAAAGAAGAGTTAATTCAATACAATTCTTAACATTACTCTTGTATACTCGGAATTTCATATTCTATGGAGGAGGAAAAAATGAAACATATAAAAATATACCATACTCATTCTTACCAAAATAAGATCAAGCTACACTGATTTGAACTGGCATTCAACTTTAAAATAAAATAATTAGTACTTTACGAGATATAACCAATATTCTATGTACAGAAAGCTATTTTATTAAATCTTTATCATTTTTATAATAACTTTCAAATTTGCTTCTATGAAAGATTTAAGTAAATTTTTCTAGCTCTGTGTGTGCGTGTCACAGCGTGAACACGCTGAGTTAAAGTGCAAAACAATGAATGCAGAATTATTTTTAAGTCTCATTCCCTTCACAATAGTTTTTCACTTGAGGAAAGATCCAATGCTTGAAAAGACAAAGAGAGCACATCCATAGTTCTGAAATCAAGTTCAAACTTCATAAACGTCTTTTAATTTACCAAACAGTTAATCCCATTATAATTAGTATTGTAAGTGACTCTGCATCTCATTTTAAACAAAGCTGGAGTACAGAAATCTAGATATGCATAAGAATAAATTAAGAGGGGATTATTTCTTTTAAAAATCCTTATAAAAGAATTATTGCTTTATAACATAGGTGGCAAGGCTTTTTAACCGATCCCAGTTTAAACATGATTAATCTGATAAAAGCTTATGTATAATTTGTATTAAATTGTAATCCTATAACTGATTCCATACTTAAAACCATTTTAAACATAAATCGTTTCTTAAGGTGACTACTATTCCAATGTAGCCACCTCAGTCAGCTCAGAATAAAGCACCTTCTGCCTCAGTCAGCTCAGAATAAAGCACCTTCTGCACTGTCTCATGCTTCTCAGAAACTCAGATCCTCCGGGTGAGATGAGCAGCTTAGGTGACAGAATGACACAAAAGAGAATACTTTTTCATCTTTTCAGCACAGAGGAAAACACCTCAAGACTAAAAAAATATAAACTAAAACAGAGACTCTTAATGCTTACATAAGGCTATTTTCTTCATCTCTGCAGGATTCATCTAAAGAATCCTGTGAGGGAAGGAGGTAGGCGGGTTGAGGACTGGTAGGTAAAAGATGAAATAAGTTAGGCAGTTTTTCTCTTTGAAGCAGAGATTGTTTCAATAACAGTGGACACAAGTTAATTTCAGAAACTAATGAGATGAAGGGCTGCAGCTACTAAGTCTGTATCTAGGGAAGTGGTTATTAGGGATTTGCACTCTCAACATAAAACCTTGTTAATTCAGTATCTATGAATGCCTAATTTGTGTAAATAACTGCACTGGATTAACTGTGGGGATACCACCCAACTTCTTGCCCTTAAGACACTTTCAGTACAATAACTAACTACACCAAAAATGTAATACAAGATAAAATATGCTGTAAGAGCAGAGCCAACGGGGTGGGAAAATGGAGCCTCATCTAATAGAGGGGAGGAAGGAGGAAGCGGGATGAGGAATCCAGAGAGGATGGTCACACGATGGAGTCGGTGCCTCACACGGACTTTAGGGGTGACAGCTAATAGCTCTGTAAACATTTACTGGAAATCTACCACACAGCAGGGTGGGGATAAAAAATGAGTAGGGTGGACGGGCACAGACATGCTGAAAATAGGATTCTCAACAGTTGAAGGATGCAGGCAAATGTGAATCCTCCAAACTTCCATAGCACACATACCTACAGAGAAATCTCATGATAAAATAAAAAGGGAAAAAAGAGTAAGAAATACCATTAGTCTTGTAATGAATCCATATTAATGAACCCATTATTTCCTATCTTAAGAAGCTTGTATTCTCATAAGGAAGACAGACATCTAAAACGGAAAAATGATGTATAATGCAAAGGAGCAAGTTCTGGCTAATGACACTCCTGTTACTTACTGAACACAGAGGAGGAGCACCAAATGAAGACAGAAGCTGGATAAAGAGTACCAAGGAAGACTTCCGAAGAGGTTAGAGAAGATGAAGCAATGAGAGTGAGCTAAAAGCAAGAATGAGACACCAGGGGGAGTGGGGCTGGGCTGGGCAGGGAAAACTGCTGTGAAGCATCCAACCAACAGTGCATTCCTACAAAAGCCAGGCTGAATCGTGAGTAAAGCTAATAAGCACCTCTATGCAATTCTGTGCAGCAATGATGACAGATGGGGCTGAGGACATGGATAGGAGGCAAGAGATTTTGAGGGTACTTGTGAGAACACGCTTTAAATAACCGACCATGGAATTAAAACTGGAGGAAGAAGCAAGCAAGGGCAAGTAAGGAGGGCAAAGGGTGTGTTTAATTTGAAAAGAAGAGAGAATGGGGAGGGGGCCTGGTTGTGATCAGAATCACGACTATCGGAACTCAAGAGCTTGTGAAAGAGCAGGTCCAAAAGACCTAGCTGAGTACAACTGTCATGCAAGTTGAAGAACTAAAGAATGGAAAAGTTAGAGTATTAGCAGGCAGTATTATTATTTTTATTAAAACAATAGTAGTTGGGAAGCGGCTGTGGCTCAATCAGTAGGGCTCCCGTCTACCATATGGGGGGCCCCGGGTTCGGTTCCCGGGGCCTCCTGGTGGGGGCAAGCCCGCCCGCACAGCGTGGTTGGCTGGCCCGGCGAGCACAAGCAGCAGGGGGGGGGATAAATGAATAAATAAATAAAATCTTTAAAATAAATAAAACAATAGTAGCAGCAAGTGATGTTCATTTTCCCTTTTAACTACAATCCAATGACGTAGGTAATACTAGCCAGATTTTAAAGAAGAGAAAATAGCATCCAGTAAGTTCTTTCTGTATGAGGATACGTGGGCAACAAATGGCAAAATGGAACTGAAACCTCTGGTTGGAACTGCCACCCCGAGGTTCCTCCCTCACCTGACACCATTTTATGCCTTTCAGATGGTATCACCCTTACCTCAGAAACAGGATGCTCCAAATGTAGAAAAGAAAAATGACTATTGCTGAGGAGCCACAGCTGGCATGGGTAATGGAGTTAAAGACTAGTATAGAAATATTACTGCTCCTAGTTCTCATTATACATTCTGAGAAGAAACCTGGCAGAAACAGATAAGACCAGAAAGCCATGCCGTTTTTCAGCTGAATAAAACATGCTAGTACAAGTCTCCCAAAACCAAGGGGAAAAGCATGAATGCCCCGTTTTAAAATTATAAAGGAAATTCTAAGCAGTCAATGAAGACTATATGTTCAAATATAAATCTTGATTAGCGTTTATTTATGTGATACCCTTGTACTTTGAGAATTTTTTGAGCTTACATTTTATAAATTAAAATATATATCTATATATATGCATCTTCATACAGAGAAGACACACATACCATGTTGCAGACGAGGATGAGAGTGAGATATCACACTAAATTGGCTAACAGGAAATATAAAAAAAAAAAATGCACTGGTAAAATCAGAAAACTGCTCTTTGAAGGTTATTTCTAAATCCAATTTAAATGCTTTAGATAACCATGATAAATACATTCAGTTAATCTCAGGAATTATTTTGCAAAATCTATTTAGGCAGTATCTTTTTTTTTTTTTTTTTTTTTAAGATTTTATTTATTTATTCATTTATCCACCCCTTGCTGCTTGTGCTCACTGGGGTCAGCTAACCACGCCGTGCGGGCGGGCTTGCCTTCACCAGGGGGCCCCAGGAACCGAACCCGGGGCCTCCCATATGGTAAACGGGAGCCCTACTGATTGAGCCACAGCCGCTTCCTAGGCAGTATCATTTTTAACAATACCAACAAAAGAGAGAGAAAGAGAGAAAGAAGAGGAGGGAAGAGGGGGCAGGGAGGTCTTCTCCTCTCCTCTTCCTTCCCCTAACAGGCTTTAAAGTTCTTAGAATTCAGATATAGTACTGTTAGACATCATTTAAACAATAAGAATAAAAATTAAATCATAGCAGTAATATAATATTTTAATATATAATGTAAAAGTTTTAAGGAGGAAATGATAAAATATATTATCGGAAAAATCCATTCAGAAATAAACTTATCTTGATGCAAAAGCACCGAAGGACAAAGAGCTTCTAAAAGCTCTGTGACCAAGTCACTTGCTACCATACTCAGGACACTGCCTCCTTCGCTAACTAGACACTTCACTATTACATCCCCCGGGTTGCAATTACCTTCCACAGTGAACCACAACAGCAACCAGGTCATACATTCTGTCAGGATTTGTTGCATCTCCTGAAGTATTAAACAGACGAAGTTCTAAAGGAAAAACTACCCGGTAAGAAAGTTTTGTATATCGATGAAGTTGATCCATGTATTTAAATCTCTTCAGGTGTAGCGCTAGAATCATGGGCAGTTTTTTAACTTTCATCCTATTAAAAATAAGCATGAAAACAAAAGTTCATAAAAGATATCCACTATGTCAGTTTCAACAGCTCATATTTCAACCAATTGTTTTCATATTTCCAAAGCTGGAGTAGCAAGTCACATTCTGAAGGTCTTCAGCCTGGCCCCAGCCCACCACCATCCACCATCACCAAATCATATAATTTGACTCAACACTCCATATGGCTCCAAAACAGATGGACTGGCATCAGGAAATACAGATCTTTGGAACACAGATCCCTTTCAGTAAGACGAAACGCATGTGATGCCTATGAATGGTGGAGGGAAAACTGGTTTCTTGAAACTGCTGATTCCTTTGGATGTGAGTGGAGATTGAAACCCATTTGTTCAATCAATCTATCTAATACAGTAACAAATTGAGAATAAGAGACAGAAACGAGGAAAGCAATAAAGACCATTTCTCTTCAGGTATTTGCCAGAGATAAGAAGTCCCTATTAGGAATAATGACTTTATGTATCCTAGAATGGGAATAAAATTGAGGAGTTTAAGTGTTTTAAATTGTGTAACACGGTATTCTTTCTATTCTAAATTATCTTTATTATACCCTTACATTCTACTTCTCCCTGAGATTGCCTTTACACTCCTACACTTCACCTAATTTCACCCATTCTTCTTTTAAAGGCTTGGCTCCAATGCCATACTCTCTGGCACAAATAACTGCTCTCTTCATTCCTCCAATAGCACTTCACAGATTCACTTTATATCCGTACAGTTTATTACACTCTAAAAAATTCAGGTGACTCCTTCTAGGCTCTAACTCTTGGCAGGTAGAAACAATTTCCTCAAATGTATTTCTCCACTCTCAAGCAACATGCCTTGCCCATGATAGATACTTGACACATGCTGCAGAATTTCCTTCTATGCTGGTTCAGTAAAGCAAAAACACTTTTCAACCAAAAAAACTTTACAAAGCCAATGCCTTTAATAAAGTGAAAAAGACAAAATTATAGCATCGTACCAGATCTATATTCTAGTCCTGAATGAGGTGGGCAGTTTATTATTCTTAAAATATTTACTATTCAACTAACCTGTCCTTTTTAAAACAGCCAAAATAAATGTAAAAAACTAATCAAAAAAAAAAAAAAAAAAAGATATCTTATACAGAAATGGAAAATCCAATCAACAAATTTGCAGTGCAGGTAATAGGGCCAATATCCAAAAACTTCTTGAGAAAAAAGAAGGATGTTAGAGGACTAAAAAGTCCTAATTTTAAATTCATTACAAAGTTACACTAAACAAAATATCATCACACTGGTACAAAGACACCTATATAGATTAATGGAGTTAAATTGGGAGTTCAGAAATAGACATTCATATCTTTTGTCAATTGATTTTTGAAAGGGGTACCACATCCACTCAATGATGAAAGAATAGTCTCTTCAATATATGCAAAAGAATGAATGTGGACCCTACCTCTCATCATTTACAAACATTAAGTCAACATGGATCAAATACCTTTATATAAATAAACAAAACTCTAAAATCTAAAAAAACAACTAATCATTCCTGAGTCAAAACCTGGCAATATGAATTAAGAGCTTTCATATATAGCCTTTGACCCAGTAATCTCATTTCTAAGAATATAAGCTACATAAATAATCTCAAACAAGACTTCTGAGAGAAAAACATCCACTTCTAGAGTTATTTCATATTGTGAAAAACTGGAAAAAATTCTAATTTTTCAACAATAGGAAATGGTGAAATAAATTATTGTAATACAAACACAAAAATATTATACAACTTAAAAAATTTCTAAATGACATAGGAATATATTTATAATCAGTAAAAAGGTCAAGATAGAAAACTATAAATGCAGTATTTCAATGATTAAACATCAAATTTTTTATTAAACCCATGTAGAGTTACTAAAACAAAATTCCAGAATTTCCTCAGTATAAAACAAGTTAATATTAGGAATAAGAGAGACAGTGGAAGTGGACTGCTGGTTAGTGAAAATATGCTTTTAATAATTAGACAAGAGCAAATGGAGAAAAAAGGCCAAATGGAGAAAAGAAAAATCTAAACGACAGCTTACAAAATATGCCTGTTCAAATAACACATAAAGAATATGAATCCTATTTGGCAAATAGTTTCCTCTAAGAGGAGGAAGTGTCAGGTACCACAAAGAAATCAAGCACTCATGGGGATAAACACGATGATGTCAAACAAAAATATCGATGGAGCCACATTCTAAAAATGATGAGACACTAGCCTACAAATTTTTTCTCAAATTCAGGTGGTTCTAGACAAAAAAGAAGAAAATTGCTAAGAAAATTGCTGGGACACATGTATAAGGGAATGGAAAATTTAGTGTGTAGATTTTGCAGCCAAAGAAAGAAAAATAAGATGGTTTCTTGTTCAAAACCCCAATCCCATCAATACACCAGAGAATTTCTAGGATTTTGGTTTTCCTTCCAACCAAGCTTAATCAGAGAAAGGTTACCTTAGGGGGCTCTTGATCTTTGTCATTGTTTAAAAAGTTATCTTAAAGTATGTTTTCTACAAAAGATCAAGGAGCAAGGGACATATATGCTGATAAAAAAACAGGAGGAGAGAAAATGTTTTTTCTCCTTTTATTTACTACACCAGTATAAGACAAAGTGTATTTCAAGACAAGGAATAGTACCAGACAGGAAGAAGACATTTCATAATAATGACTCAATTGCTCAAGAAGACATAACAATCTTAAAAGTGTGTGCTCCTCAGATGTGGTTCAAGCGGTTGAGCACCTGCTTCCCACATGGGAGGTCCTGGGTTCGGACACCAGTGCTTTCTAAAAAAAAAAAACAAGAAAACAAGCAAAGCGACGAAAAAACCAACTCAAGGGAGCCAATGTGGCTCTGTGGTTGAGCGCCGGCTCATATTAGTATGTGCTTCTAATATCCCCAAATATGGAAACTAGGCAACATATTTCTAGATAATTCATGGGGCAAGAGAAAACCACAAGGGAAATTAGAATATAGTTTGAACTGGATGATAATGAAAATACAACAAATCATACTTTATGGAACCACAGCTAAAGCTGCATATAGAGGAAAATTCATAGCTTTAAATATCTATACTGGAAAAGAAAAACAGTTTAAAATCATAATCCAAGTTTTCACCTTAAGAAGTTAGAAAACGGAACTAATGAAACCCAAAGCAAGCAGAAGGAAGAAAATAATAGAAGAGCAGAAATTAATGAAATAGAAAATAGAAATAATAGATGTTCAAAGCATGTAAAGTTATAAAATCCTATCAAGTCTTACCTAGGAAAAGAGAAAAAAGATAAATCACCAATATCAAGAATCAAAGAGGAGTCGGATGTGGCTCAACTGGTTGGGCGTCCGTCTCCCATATGGAGTGACCCGGGTTCGATCCCCGGGACCTCCCGGTTTAAAAAAAAAAAAAAAAGAATCAAAGAGGGGAGCAGATGCATCTCAAGAGGTTGAGCGCCTGCTTCCCATGACAAGGTCCTGGGTTCGAGCCCCGGTACCTCCTAAAAACAAAACAAAACAAATAAAAACAACAATAAAAAAACCCCAACTCTTATTGGGGTAGTGGACATAGCTCAGTGGCTGAGCGCCTGTTTCCCATATACAAGGTCCTGGGTTCAAGACCTGGTACCTCCTTAAAAATAAAAAACCAAAGTGAGGTTACCCCCTACAGACTCTACGCCACTGAAAGGATAGTAAGGCACCACAGTCCATACTACACTACCCAGCAATCAAAAGGAATGAACCACTGATCCATACAACAACCTGGATGGATCTCAAGGACATTATATGGAGTGAAAAAAGCCAGTCTCATAAAGGTCACATACTGCATGATTCCATTTATCTAACATTCTCTAAGTGACAAAATTATAGAGATGGAGAACAGACTTGTGGTTTGAGGGATAAAGAACAGGGTAGCAGCAGGGAGGGCATTTGCTATGACTATTACATACAGGGGTAGCACAAGGGAGCGATCTCTGGTGATGGAAGTTTTGTGTCTTCATTATTGTGGTGGTTACACAAATCTACACATGTGAAATAACTGCACAGAACTTTACAGACACGTACACAAATGAGTGCATATAAAACTGGTCAAATCTGAATAAGGTCTGTGGGTGGCACAGCTTTCAATTTCCTGGCTTTGAAACTGTAGTTACGTGAGATGCTACCCTCGGGGGACACTAAATGAAGGTGGCACACCAGACCTCTCTTTACTATTTTTGTACTATTTCTACAACTTTCTATGAATCTGTAATCACTTCCAAATAAAAAGTTAAAGAAAAATTTTAAAGGATAACAAGACTATCATGAATAACATGTTAAGATAACATAGATGAAATGGACACAGTCCTTTAAACACACACACACACCTTACCTAAAGTGAAGCAAGAAACAAGAGAAACTCTATAGCGCTGTATCTATTTGTAATCAAAAGCCTTCCCCTCCAAGGAAACTCCTAGGCCTAAATGGCATCTCTGGTGAGTTCTAGCAAACAATTTAAGAAAGAATCATCCCAATCTTCTACAAACTCTTTCAAAAAAAAGAAGAGGAAAGAATGATCGCCAACTCATTTTTGAGGCCAGCATAAACCCAATACCAAAACTGGACAAAGGTATTACAAGAAAATAAAATTACAGACCAATAGCTCTCATGAACAGACAAAAAAATCATCAACAAAACCGAAGCAAAGTGAATGCAGCAATATAGAACCCCACTTGGTCATGATGCTACACAGTAGTAATACTAAATGAATTGTTAGGACATTTCCCACTAAGTAATCAGGAAAAGAATACGTGGCGTGTGTACACATATACACACAGCTTAATTTTGCAGACAATTCCAAACTCCTCCTGTACGATGATTCGTGTAACCATTATTCTATGTGAGACCAGCTTACTTTGGCAGATGTACTCTCTCCATGTAGTCAATCAAGTTTGCAAGTTGCTTTCCCCTCTTAGTTCTGCTTCATCCTTGACTCTCTCTTCCTTAACCAGTCTTAGACACTTTGGACTATAGTTTCAGGATTAATTTCATACATCTGCCTCAAGCATCTCATCAAACTTACTTGAGTGTTGCCAACATCTGCACTAGTAAAGGGGACAGTGAATAATCTGTTTTGATGACCTGTGTCCATTACCCCCGCCCCCAAAATCTTTCTTCCTAGTAGATTCGTCTGTATCCAACAACAACAATTACAATCATTTAAAAATCTGAAAAAAAAAAAGAAAAAAAAAAAGAAAAAGAAAAAGAAAATCTGAGCTCTTCCCCTTTCTTTCACGAACAATTCAATTCAAAATCCATTGGATGGGGAGCAGATGTAGCTCAAGTGCTTGAGAGCCTGCTTCCCATGTACGAAGTCCCAGGTTCAATCCCCAGTACCTCCTAAAAACAAACAAATGAAAAAACCATCTCTCATTGGTGAGCGGATGTAGCTCAGTGGTTGAGCACCTGCTTCCCATGTACGAGGTCCTGGGTTCAATCCCCGATACCTCCTTTTAAAAAAAAATCCATTAGATGGGGCTGAGTAAGGTAAGCTTCTGTGGGGGAAGAAGAGAGTGATGGGGGAGAGGGGCAAGCAAGCAGGGTGAGGAAGGCATCTCTGTGAGACAGAGTGCTGGGGGGCGGGGCAGTGGCGGTGAGATTAGTAATATACAGGAGTACTGACCAAGGAAGTAAATACAATAAATACAGTGAGGATAATGGCAGCCAATTTTTACTGTCAGAGAAGAGAGTTACAAAAACAAAAGGAGCTAACTAGAATGTTCCCTAGGGTGCTGGCTGAAATTGGAGATATCACTGTGCATTCATAGTTATTTAACAGAGAAATATGTACAGATGTGAATGTATGAAAAGCTTATGTTCTCTAGCTCTGTTCACTAAGGGGGCTTGGAAACAGCAACATCCCAAAAGCAAAGAGCACACCTACACCCAGATCCTGGTTTCTAAATACCATTCTCTCCTAAAAGGAACCAGGGTTCCTGGGAGACGTGGCTGGTTCCAGGGTAGGAACCGAGCCTGGAACATCTCGTGCCAGAAAGCAAAGATGTGCTCAAAGAATGGTGGGCATGTCAAAAAGACACAGGAGCCAGCTCGACAGGGCTCCCACTGGCAAAACTGGGGATAAATAGAGCATGAAAATAAATGAGACTGGTAATAGATTATAACCCACCGAATAAAATAGGACTCCTTGAGTCCACATTGAGACTATAAAAATACATATACAAAGTTTGATGAGAAATGGGATATTTACAACCTCTAAATATCTCCACACAAAATACTAATGAATGACAAAGGGGGAGAGTGCAGCTTCGCAGTGGGAAAGTCTGGCAGACATCCCCTTATCAAGTGGTCAAAGTAGCGGGATGTTCAAACAAGAGTTAAGGGAGCAGACCCGAGACTGCACCCTTTAGGTAAGGCCTGCTTGTAAGGCTGGTCACTGGCTAGCATCTAGAACTTGGAACCTGGATTTCGGGAGCACCCCCTGCACACCCTGAATGATCAGGGTGGCTCACTCTGTCTAAACTGTGTGACCACGTGGTTGTGTTGAGAACATGCTTTCCTTCCAGGAGGCTGGACGTGGGGCTGGCAGAGGGTGCCTACGTGACCAGCCCCCAGCAAAACCCTTGGGCACTGAGTCTCCCCTGAGCTACTCTGGTAGACAACACTCCTCACACGTCATCACAACTCAGTGCTGGAGGAGCCAAGCGCACCCTGTGTGACTCCCTGGGGAGAGGACTCCTGGCAGTTTGCTTGGTTTCCTCCAGACTCTGCCCCTGCGCCTTTTTCCTCTACTGGATTTGCTCTGTATCCTTCCCCTCAGCCCTAAGTGCTACCTGGGGAGTCCGGTGAGTCCTTCCAGCAACTCCTGGGATGGTCCTGGGGATGCCTGACACACGGGACACACCACTATTGTGTGCCACTCAGAAGTTCTGACACAATGGGAAGAGCACGGCATCACTTCTGTGAGACTCCTGCCCAAAATGCACTCCCTGAATCTAATCATGAGAAAACACGAGATAACCCCAACTGAAAGGCGTTCTACAAAGTAACCAACCTGTAATTTGCAGACGTGTCAAGATCAGTGAGGTCAAGACAAGACTGAGGCCCTGTCTTGAAAAAGACTGTGAGAGTCATGAACACTAAATGCAACGTGCAATTCAGAGTGCATCCTTTTTTAGGAAAAAAGCCTTCTATATACAGTTCATGCAACTGTTTTCTGAGCTTGTTTCAAAATAAAGCTTAAAAAATATAATTCCATGGCTCAAAGCCTGCTCTTCTCTTACTCTCCTTTGTTAACCTATCTTTCAGACCATGGTTCTCAGAAACTGCTCACTTTCCTCAGTTCAGATTAGTGAGGTCATATACTGTTCATCCTTCAGTGCCTGGCTTGCTTCACTCAACATAAGGTCTTCAAGATTCATCCACGTTATTCCATGTGTTAGCACTTTGTTCCTTCTTACAGCTGAGTAATATTCCATTGTATGTATGTACCACATTTTGCTTATCCATTATCAGTGGGCTCTATTTTGGAATCTGTGCTCCTGAGAGTGACAGAATTGGTCTCAAATAAGTCCTCCCTGCACTTGGTTCACCAGTCCCTTCTATTCAAACCTATATGTGATGCTGGAGTTTTTAGGTATACTTCCAGAGATTGGAGCCTCTGGCCTACGTATGTGCCAGGTGTGCATGAAATCTCGGTGGAGCTGTAACTCCTACCCTACAGCTCAATGGACTCATCCAAGTCACCTGGTGAGGAGACAACGATGGGCAATGGCCATCCCAGGGAATGGAGAGGGCCTGCATCTGCAGGCAGGATCATCCCACCCACCATATCCATGGGATATAAGCCCTCTCTCACTCGGAGTTGGAGTGGACATCACCATCCCAGTCCCCTCAGGATTGGGGGAAGAACTATGGACTAGAGTGGACTTGATGGTATTCTCTTGTTCACATATGGTGATTCTAGCAATGGAAGAAATTGTAACAATGAGGTGGAGCCAGTGGCCACTTGACACTTTTGGGGTAGGGAGGGGATGAGCAGTTGAAATACAGGAGCTTCTTTGGGAGTTGGAGGTTGTCCTGAGTACTGTTGTGGCAACGGATGTAGGCCATTTTAAATCAGCACACACCACCCAGAACTGAGTGGGAGAGAGTGTGGTCTACAGTGTGAACTGTGGTCTATGGCTGGTGGCAAGGCTCAAGGATGTGTAAGTCCATTGAGGGTGGTGGGCCACACTTGTGGAAGATGTTTGTGTGGGATGTGGTGGGAGGTGTGGAAGGTGGGGAACATGGGAATCCCGGTAGGTTCCGTGTAATATTTAGGTAATCTAAGCACCTCTTAATATATATATATATATATAAATAACATTTTTGTAAGCAAATGCACATATATGCATATATATTTATATATCATTTTGCAAATGTTTTTATGTATTGTGAGAATTTTGATTTTTACCCACAATAAAAATAAAAAATTAAAAATTAAATAAAATAAATAATAATAATAATAATTCCATTCCTCAACACCAAAAATCCAGTCTTCATAATAAGACACTAAGAGAAGGTCAAAATCCTCTGTAGAGTCGCAGACACTGGGTGTGGTGAGGGCAGCACTTTCTTTTCTCAGCCCTCCTGCCCAAGAACAAAGTTTACGTAACCAGGAAAGCTCCAAAGCCACATATCGTAACTGTACTCATTAAACATAGGACATCCCCTGACAGTACAGAGATTTTGTAATTATCTAGTAATTACTTAATGAGTCTTAACTGTTGATGATAAAATTAAGAACTTTTCCTCAATATAAATTTTCATAGATCACTTTCAGCTAGAAAAGCACATTCACAAGACCCACTGCCCAAGAATCACTAAAAAACTGAGAAAACACATTACCGTTTGTGTGCTTCCTGTTTGCTGCGACACTCTTCACAGTAATATTTGTACTCACTGCAGAGGGTTTCTGTGTTGCTAAAACCCCTGTGTAAAATTCAAAATAAATTTACTTGGTATCATGTATTCCAGAAATCATGTATTCATTTTTAAATAATCTAAACCAAAGGTATTCATTAAGTATCAAAATAAACAATTATATAAATACCTTAAGCAGTGGGTAATTGATGTGTTTTGTTCCACGTCAACAGAAAGGTCTAAAAAATCTTCATCTTTGCTGCTTATCTGTGAAAACAGGGAATTAACTTTGACTTCTTCAACTATCAGTAAACCATTGTTCCCAATTGATAGAATTAAATGTATTACATTATTAATAATAAACATGGAAAGAATTACTTTCCCTCAAGTTCAAAAGAAAACTACTTGATTTGGTACCCGTAAGGACACCGAATAAGTAATTCTCCTTCTAAGTATAGGGAAACCACCAAAGCACACGTGACCGATTCTCTTAAAGGCAAAGGCTAGTGTGATGTGAGTTTTCATTATTTTCCAAAATCTTGGTGTTATTTTAAAGCAGGAAACACTTTGTACCATACACACTGTATGGTACAAAAAAGCCACAGGCCAAGACTGTTGAGGATGCTGGACGAAGAATATGGTACCTGCATGTTTTCTCCCTGAAGAAAGTGTGAGTCAAAAATGCCATATTACGATCTTTGTTTATAACCTTTTATTTCTCCCAACATCTAATACAAAGTTCTGCTTGATTTACAGGTACATCACCTTATAAAAATAAAGCTATAATTGCTCAACTGAACTGAAACAGGACATACATTTTCCTAGCTGTTTCCAAGGTGGGTGTGCAGTGGCAGGGGTCTGCCCGGGCTGGCCCCTGCGCTGACCGCACGCCCACGTGAGCCACTGCCCTCCTGCCTGACGTCTGCGTCGATGGCATAAGCTCAACACCACGAAGCTGTGAGAGTATGCACCACAGGAGTCATATATTTAGGCGACTATGAGTAAAAGGAGTAAAGTACGCACTCTATTTTATGGATCATTTTGACTTTCCTTAATTTCTGCATTAAACTAACCTTAGAACCTAATAAACCTCCACCTAAGATGCAGTAAAATATGACGAACAGCAATGTTACAAGGTAACTGGTCTGGTTCTCAAAAGATCCCACGCAAAAGACAAGGACAGACAACTGGGACAGAGGAAGGAGAACACAATGTGCTCAGGGCACTGGACCTGGCCCACTTCCGGAGGAAAGGTCCGAGTGACAAGATGACAGTATGGCAGAAGGAGGCTACAGCCAGATCAGGCAGGGCTTTTTTTGCTGAAATAAAGATGAAAATCTCTGGTTTTATCTTAAAATGAATTTTTCAGGGACTGGGCCAGGCCTGCATGGCCCCCACGTGAGCGCCCCCCCCCCCCCCCGTGGCTGCTGCTCTCTCCCATCCCCACTGGGCCCCCGGGAAGGGTGGGCCACAGTCACCTCCCAGGCCGCCCCGGCCCAGCCAGGTGGGCAGACTGGGATCCCATCCTTCCTTGGCTGCCGGCTTGTTCGCTACGCCTTCGCGCTGTGGCCTGAGCACCTGAGGAGGGCTTGCACCTGTCTTTAGCTCGTCTGTAAAATCTTACCACTGCCCACTTCCATCCCTCCCCTGGCCTCGGTGCCACTGTGTCATTCACTTCACCTTTGTGTTTGTTATAAAGCATAACATAGTGTTATGTTTTTGTTCGAATTATCTTTTAAAATCATTAAATGACAAGAAAACCTTCCATGAGTACCATGTGGCTGCCATTCCTGAGACCCTTGCTCCTTTGGTTTCCTCTCCCGGGCGCTGGCTGACCCCAACTGCCTGACCCTGGTTCTTTCTTCCAGAGATCCCACAGGCCCCTGAGCCTCTCGCCAGCCCCTGGACCCGCGTGCGCCGTGAGGTGGGCCAGCCTCGTGCAGCCCAGTGCCCAGCTGGCGCTCAGGCCACACTGTCACCCCATGCACCCCGCTCGGAGGGCAGCTTACATCACACCACTGGCATCCATTTGGCCAGTCCAGGCCTGGACTGGTGAGCTGGGGCCCGAGCTGGGGTGTCTGTGGGGTACAGTCATTTCTCCTTGGCTTGCACTTACCTCTCTCTGCATTTACTGCATTCTAATAAAATGCTTCCCTTACGAGTCGTCTTCCTGGCTCCAACCACTGCTGCACGACCTTGGGCCACCTGTGTGACCCTCCATACCTTAATCCCCACCTCCAAAGAGGGAACCAACAGTAACCAGCTCAGCAGCTATGAGAACCCAGTGGGTGCCCCGGTCAGTATCTAGTCCTGGGCAGCCCCTGGCCCGAACTAGGTCCCAGCTCTGCTCAGCCCAGGGATCTCTATTTTAAGTTTCTATGTTTATGATAATGTAAAAAATAAATAATTTAAGGCTATTCGGGACATAAAGGACTCTCTTAAGTTACTATGTTTGTGTTTCCAATTGTGTTGGTGCTTGGTGATCACCAAGTGAGACGCTACTTAACCTTTAGAAGTGTCTGTATACATGGCTGGTTGCTCACAGGCTGACATGGCCTCATGTCACGCCACATCCACAGAGTATTTGGGAGAAATGATCTAGAAATCAGTAAAGAAGTCTAGGATGGAGATGAAGCCTTGGGACTCTTTAGCACAAGTGGCAATGAAAACAATCCTCCCAATCGAGAGAGAGAAGCAGCCTAACATGAATCCTGGGGACACCTACAGTTAACGATTAAGTGGAAGAGAAGCCGAGGAATGAGGCTGAGAAGGAGAAGTCCAGAGGAGGGTGTTGCTGCTGAAGCCTGCTTCCTACCAAGTAGGATGTCACCAGCTGCACTGCTGGAAGTCCCAACAGGAACCATCTCCTCCACAAGTCCACCCCTCACCTTCCCAAACCTGGCCCACTCCCATCCGGATTGGGCTCACCACTCCCTGGCTCCCCAGCACCCTGTGCTCACCTACACCCTAACACACTATGCCTGAACTGCCTGATTACGATCTTTGCAAGCCAAGGAGCATCTTGAGATCAGAAGCAATGTCCCATCTTCTACCACCCTTTATCCATCTTCTTCCTACCACAACAGGTGTGATACTGAACAAAGAAGCTATCTATAGTCATCCTCCAGCTCAGTCTGATAAAGGTGTGGTACTAATGACCACTACTGAATCTGCACGATGATGGCCTAGATTTTGAGGAAATATTCTCAACTCATACCCCCAGTTCTTGGCAGACTATCTGCAAATACATACTGCAGGTCACAGAAAGAATTAGTAAAGAATGGGAAGGATCAGAATCCATCCATTACAAATCAATCAATACATATTTGAACACTATGAACAAGGATGGCTGATAGCACTTTTTCCTTCAAAAACTTTCAATCCCCACCCCCACCGTTCTCAGTCTACAAAATAAACTTCAAAGGCCTCCACACAGGGGCCTAATCTATCTTTCCAGCCTTACCTGTTACTGCATTTCTCATGCTAAGCTAATTTAACAACTTTCTGTTTCTTTGACATCTTCTAATACAGACCAAAATCCATTACAGCAAACATCAAGCAACTGCCATGTTTTCTGATACTCCTACCTTTTGAATTGAAATACTGCTCTGATAATTGGGCATCATGTTTCCTAAAGCATGGAATTCTACTATGATAAAAAGTTTCTGTATACATCTAAAAAAAAAAATTTGTGTTAAAATAATTATTGGAGCTGATTAAAATTAAAAAGTAAAAAAAAAAAAAACCTACAGCAAACTCCGGCCAGTTGAGCCATTGAACCATTCCTGCAATTAAATGATAACCAAGCAGATAATGAACAAAAGCACACACCAGAGAGACCATTACTCTGACTTCAGACATCTTCAGAAACAGCTGTTCATGTGCTCTAGCATTCAATTACACTTCCACTTGATACGGTGGATGAAGGTTCAGCACTAAGAATTTATTCAGAAAAGGAAATTTTATTTACTTACTGGTGCTGTGTCCTTCATTAATTAAAATTACATAAAATTGATAGTGATCATTTTCCAAATGTCTAGTTACAGTTTAAAAAGATCCTTACTAGTCTTTGCAAGTCCATGTATCTGACTCAGTCAATCAAGTGGACTACTGTTATTCTTTCAAACATCCCAAAAGCACTTCTCCTGCCTTTCTTGCTTTTCCAATGGACAACGCTATCGCCCCATGCTATTAAAAACTAGCAGTACAAACATCACCAGTAAAGCTGGACCAGGCAAAAATCATCAATGGATGCTACCCTAGGGGAGATTTTAAGGAGAGCAGGATCTTTGCATGGTGTCAAATGTCTCCCCACAGAAGATAAAGAGGATAAAACCCAGCAGTTACAAAGTGAAGATATTCAACAACCTTGATTTCGTGATGAAAATTAATTTTACCAGTGAGGGGCAGATGGATTTTGTTATCCTGAAGACAAAACATCAGCTAAGCAGGATTCCAGCCAGTATCACATAACCTACATGTAATCGGGAGGAAACCTCAGACACACTCAGGGTAAGTGGGGAGGAGGCTGTATTTTTTAAAAATGTAAATGTCAGAAAAGACAAAAAAAAAAAAAGGGGGCTATAAAAATTTCCAGATTAAACTGAGGCTGAAAAAAACACAATAAGCAAATGCAGCGCCCAACTCTAAAAAGGATTCTGTACCTTCCTACCGAAGAGGGGAGAAGGGAATGCTAGAGGGGGCATTACCCGCAAACCAACAAACTCATTAACGGCTGCTGGATTACATAAGCATTTGATCTTTCATTTCTCAAGTGAGAAACCAGACAACAAGGTAAAAATGTAGCAGAAGTGCTGGCTTATCTGATCCCAAGCATAACCAGTTCTCATGTCTCTTCCCTGATACTCACGTTTACAAAGTCTCCAGCAAGCCGGTTTTCCCCTCCTTGAGTATGCACAGTAGGCTTTTGTTTCTAGTACAGCAATTAACACTAAATTTAATTTGCGGGAAAAGGAAAAATAAGTTCACCATCTTCCTGACCTCTAAGGTTCCCATAGGCTCCAGCTCTACAGCACAGCCCTGTGGCTCCTAAACTGAAATGAAATCCAACAGTTGAAGCAGCACAAAGCAGCTGTCCGCTGTCAATCAGCAGCACCACAAATGTACAGGCCGGTTCATTTCAAGCCAAAAGTACACCCATGGGTCACAACTTCCAACTTCAACTCCCATCAAAGAACAAAAACTTTTTTCTACGTAAAATTTTAGAATATACTTACAGTTTCACAAGTAAGACATCTGGTTTCATTCGTCAATGTTCCCTGAAAAATCTCATGGACCCACGTTGGGTCCGGTGTGCTGCTGTTTTCACTGTCAACGTTGCCATTCGGTACCCGGCCATTCTGTCTCTCCTGCTTTCTCTCTTCTTGTAAGATATCAGCAATTGTATTTAGCAGATAATTTAAAAACTCATGGGCATCCTGCTGCATGTAGTTGTCAAAAAGCTCTAAAAATAAAAAGAGGATAATGTAGAATTAATAAACTCCCACAAAACCAAATTTTTAAAAAATCTACTATTAGAACTAAGTACAAATGTTTGGTATTGGAAACATACAAGAAGTAGAGAACTTTCACATCTTAAAAACTATGAATGAATTTGGAGAAAATAAAAAGTTAAGATGAATGACAGACTTTATTTAAAAAATAATACTAATCGATGCATGACGAATTTACACAACAGACACTGGGAAGTCAGGAAACTACTGCTTTTTATTAGCTCATCTCATCTATTATTACACAAGCATTACAACACGGCAAATTTTAAAGCAGAAGCTGGGCAACCCCGTGCCAGTGCCAAGCCAGCTGCGTGAGAATCACATAGAAAGTCTGCTGAAAGTACCAACTACTTGGCCATGCACCCAAAAGCTCCTGGTTCAGCAGGTCGGGGTGAGGCCAGGAACCTGGGGCTTTTCAAAAGCTCCTCCAGGTGATTCTCATGTGCAGGCAGGTTTAGGAATTTTCCATTTAACCCAGATAATCTCCAAGGTCCCTTTCTAAATGTGAAATTTTATAATGCCATGAAATGTTCCCTGGAGTTATACGAGTAGATATAATGGAAATATAATAGAAATTTGCCTTGTGTCTTGATTACACAGACCCAGGAAGAATGAGGGCTTCAGAGGCGGCATCTCATTTGATCCTCTTAACAATCCTATGGTGATGTTATGAACCTCATTTCACAAAATGAAGAGATCAGAGAGCTAAATCACAGGGCTAGGATCTGGCAGAGCCAGGATGCCTGGCTCTACCAGGCCACAAAGTAGCATGCCTATTGTGGGAATACTAACTACAAGGGCACCTGAAAGGTAACAAATTCATCAATAAAATGAATTGAGGGGTCGGATGTGGCTCAACTGGTTGGGCGTCCGTCTCCCATATGGAGGGACCCGGGTTCGATCCCTGGGACCTTCCGGTAAAAAAAAAATAAATTAATTAATTAAAATTAAAATTAAAATTAAAAATAAAATTAAAAATAAAAATAAAAATAAAATAAAATAAAAAAATAAAATAAAATTAAATTAAATTAAATAAATAAATAAAATAAAATAAAATAAAATAAATTGAGAAAAATAACCTACTCAGGAAATTTCATTTTTAGACCTTCAATGCACATTTAATAAATTTCAGAAAGATTACAGTTTACACTTTAAAAATGCAAGCATACATGTTTAAAAGAAAATGTAAGGAACATCTAAGATAAAAAAACATTTTAGGGGAGGCGGCTGTGGCTCAATCAGTAGGGCTCCCGTTTACCATGTGGGGGGCCCCGGGTTCCATTCCCGGGGCCTCCTGGTGGGGGCGGGCCCGCCCGCATGGCGTGGTTGGCTGACCCAGAGAGCACAAGCAGCAGGGGGGGATAGATGAATAAATAAATAAAATCTTTAAAAAAAAAAAAAAAAAAAAAAAAACATTTTAGAAGAGCCACAGCTATGACTATATAAAATTAAGTTCTATTCATTAGAAATAATTTTTTAAAAGTTCAAAAGAAACAATGAAATCTGAAAATTATCTTCAACATATAAAGAGCTCATCTAAAGAAAACATAAAAGTGGGAAAAGGACTTGAAATCAACAACAGAAAAATTCAGAAGGCTAAGAAACATGAGAAAAGTGTTCAACCCCTATACAAAGGCCTTGCTTTTCCTATCTGTAAAATGGGATACCATGCTCCTTTGCAAGGTTATTGTAAAAATAAAATGGGAACAAGTGAAAGTACTTACTGGAAAAATGTATTAAAAGAAAAGTAAACAAGGCTGGCCTCAATCTGGTGTCACAAAGACCTCTTACAAAGTGTTACATTTTGCGATTGTATCAAAAGCCACTGATTATACACTTTGGATAGATCATATGGTCTTAATAAAACAAACAAACAAACAAAAACAAAGTGTTGCATTTAAGGTGCAGTTGCTGGACCCAGAGCAGCCAGACCAGACTCATCTTCTGAGTCTGCCTCTAAATTTTATGTATGTCACAGGCAATTTATCAACCTCCTTGTGCCACAGTGTCTCTTCTGAGAAAAAAGGGCTAATAAGAGCGCCCACCTGCCAGGGTCTTTGCGAGGATGGTAATGCGCTCAGAAGACACTCTAAGTGCTCAGAGAGCCTGCACACCTGCTATTATCATCACTGCAATCTTACTGCTGTTTAACACAACATGAAACCCAGAAGCCATATGGAAGACAGGCTACACAAAAGTTCAGAACTTCCGTAGGACACAACACCATGAATGAAGACAGTATTTGTATATTAATAGCCAGAGTATGTAAAGATTTAATATTCAGAATAGCCACAGAATTCCTATACAAAACACCAGAAAAAGGAAATCCAACCAAAACTTGGCGAAGGGAAATAAAGACAACTCGGAGTAGAAATACAAATGACCAAACGGTGTGTGACCAGTGCCTGGGAAATATAGACTAAAACAAAGGCAAAACGTCATTTTTTGCCCATCACTTTGGCAAAATAAAAAATGACAGCACCTAGTGCTGGGCCGGGTATGGGGAAAGGGGTATTCTCAACCACTGTCGCTGGGTGCATAAACTGGTCTGGCATATTTTAAAGGAGAATCTGGTGAGGCCTTTAAAGAACACAAGCTAGTTCTCCTGCTAGATATCAATTTCAGGTAAATACTGTGTAGGTACTGAAACAAGCATGGACACAGCTGCTCACTTATAACAGCAAAGTCTGAAAATACCATAAATGTTTACCAAAAAGAGAATGGTTTAAATTATGGTATAATTTTGTTATGGAACACTGGGCAGCAGGTTAAAACAATTCTATAGGATTCAAAAATGTCAAGTTCCCAAGATAGTAAGTGAAAGAATACAGAACATGTGCAGCAGGATCCCATTTATTTTTCACAAACAGCAACAACAAAACCCACAAAATGTAACCACAGCTCTCTATGGGCATATTACATAACAGATCTAGTCACTACTAAAGAAGGTGAGATTGAGGGGATGGGGAGAAGACAAGGCCATCAAGAAAAACTTACTTTTTTTTTTTTGGACTGAAATTTCACTGTACGAATGTATGCATGTATTATTTGTATATTTAAAAATGAAACAGAGCTTCCACTCTTTGAAAAAGCCCACTTCCCTATTCGCCATCACTGCCTGTTACACATCCTTCAAAACCCATTACCCAAGCCCTTTTTTTAATTTTTTAAAAAACATTTTCTGCCTAAGTCTAGTCTGTTCCATTTTCTCTTATGGTCTATTTCAAGTCAGCTGCCTTCCTCACACCACAAGTCTTCTTTCTTTCAGTTTCACTGTTGCAATCCAGCCTGCACAATGCAAATATTCAACTGTGAGCCAGACTCTGAACCTACCTAAGAATTTTCCCTGATACCACCTGTATTATTGTAAAATACACATTAAATCTTTCAAATGTTCATTATTTAATTGCTTTCACATACCCAAAACCATTCCCCAAATTTGGATCTCAAATCAAATACAATATTAAGAATGCAATTGGAAGAAATTGTCACTGTACATAAAAGATAACAGCTCTTACAGGAATGAAAGACAATGCAAAAAAAAATTTTTTTTTTAATTTTAATATATATTTTGTTTTATTTTTTAATTTTGGCTTTGTTTTGGGAGAGGTTTTGGATTGAAGAAGAGTTGCAACTGTGACAGGGAAGGATCACTGGTACGGGGTGTCAGTGGTGGGGGGAACGTGTGGGGAGGGTGCACCTGGGGCATGCTTCTATGGAATATATGAATGTGTTCAAGTGGTCATGGGGTGTTGTCTCAGTGGGTGGAGACCCACACAATAACAAAAGAATATTGAATTCCCATTCTGGGAAGTCCTGTCACATTCCCCAATAGACTGGCAAGAATCCCTTGAGTACATGAGCAATGTCTAGCAAAGGAAGACAAACCACTATGTCAGGCCCTTGATACTGATGCTTATATTTATGAACCTTGTTCTTGTGAAAGTGAAACTTAGCCTAGTATTATATATTGCATAAGAGTTACCTCCTGAAAGCCTCCTTGCTGCTCAAATGTGGTCTCTCTCTAAGCCAAACTCAGCATATAAATTCACTATACCTCCCCTTAACCCGGTGTAGGACATGACTCCCAGGGAAAAACCTCCCTGGCACCTAGGGAGTATTACCAAGCAACAACTGGTGACGCATTTGGAAAAAGACCTTGACTAAAAGGAGAAAATATTAAATACAAATGAGTTTTTATGGCTAAGAGATTTCAAAGTCAGGAGATCATTCCAGAGGTTAGGCTTATGCATGTCTTAAAAGGATCTCACTGACTGCTGCAGTAAACAGTGCCTCAAGCAGGGGACTCTTGGGGGCTCTAGAGACATCTGGACCTATAGGCAGCGCAGACAACCCCAGGAATTTGGCACCCTGTCAGTGGGCCTCACCTTGGAAGATATAATAACCTATCTCCCCAACATATTGGAGTTGGACTCATTTATAATTTTCTTACACATGGTTCTTATGCCCCTTTCATTTGAACCTATAATTAACACTATACCCTTTAAATCTGTGTCTCAGAGACTTAAATCCAGCTGCTCATATGCCAGTTGAGCCCTGAATCTCAGCAGAGTTGCAGCCAACACCCACCCTCCAATTCACCAGACTCACCCAGGACAACTAACAAAAGGATGATGATGGACAACGCCCATCTCAAAAAACAGAAAGGATCTACAACTGCAAGCAAGACAGTTCCACCCATCTGCCCTATGGGATGTAAGCCCCCTCACAATCTGAAATAGAGTGGGCATCACCGTATCAAAATCCTCAATGTTGAGGAATGAGAAACATAAGGGGGAAATGCAACTATGGACTAAAGTAGGCTTATCATTATTCTAGTAATAGAAGAACTTGTAACATCAATATAAAGACAGTGGTCACCAGAGGTTCTGAGGGGAGGGAGAGGGAAGAATAGGTATAACATGGGGCACTTGGGGGACACTGGAATTGTTCTATTTGTCAGTGCAATGACGGATACAGACCAGTATCCATTTTGTCAAAACCTATAAAAATTGTGCAGTTCAAAGTGTAAATCATATTGTAAACTACAGACTATGGTTAATAGCAATACTCCAATATGTGTTCATCAATTGTAGCAAATGTACCACACTAATGAAAGATGTTGTTAACAGGGAAAAGTGGGGGAGGGGAGAGTATATGGGAATTCCCTATATTTTCGATGTAACATTTATGTAATCTAAAGCTTCTTTAAAAATAATAATAAAAGAATGCAATTGGAACCATACTTCATTTCTCTGCTATAAAGTTTAACCGAGAAATTTGATTAGCCTTAAACGCCGTTATTTTAAATAACAAGAAAAACCATGACTTTTAAAATTGTGACTGCACCAGCCTATGTGGACTTCCCATTTAACTGAGCTTGAATTTGGCATGCTTTGTGTCCACTGGTTTCTGCCCACAGGGGATGGTAGATCCAAGGCAATGTGACTCGATCCCCAGTCCCATGCTCACAGCAGAAATCACTGCAGTTACTCCCAACACTGAGAAGCAGCCAGCAACTCTGCAAAGCCTCTTGGCAGCCCACTCCATCTCTCTGAGACCAGGTCAAATAGTGCTAAGGACTCTCAGATAGTTCTACCACTGGAATGGTCGAGACCAAAGTTGAGATCCTGAAGTCAATTACTTTTAACCTTGCCTCTCAATGCAATAATCCTTCATCCATGAAAGTAATACCCCACCATGCAACCCCAATTGATCCTTGCCATCCACATTCACTTAAGGAACATTATATCTTCCTCATCCTTGGGATTTTCTTGCATCCTCAAATCTTTCTATTGCTCCTTCTAGAAACCTCATTCTGTTCTAAACAAGTTCCCCATGTTCAACCACTGGTATCTTCTAGCTCCCTGCTGCCACTTCCAAACCATTACACCTTCACTTGCATATAAAAACTCACCCCTGCTCATAAAATCTGACCTTACTACCACTGACTCTTGCTTTTCTGCTATCATCTGCCAACACCCTATTCCCCCACCCACTGGTGGCCTGATTCATGGGTTTGTCTCCTCCCCAACTCCTGTCATGAATCTTTCGTCTCTCACTCACCCATTCCCAAGACACAAATCGAGAAGGTCTGCCCTACCTCAAGGAGTCCACAAAGATAAGGCCTAGAAGGTAATTATGCTAGAATTGACTAGGGGCTTAAGGAAAGTAAAAACAAACTGGAAGAGGAGGAGGATAATGGGGGAGGATAATGGGGGAGGACAAGTATAAAGATTTTATAAGCACTGCTGAGAGCCTAGTTAAGATCAGAGGTGATTTCTACACACTGGCTCAATGCCATAATCTAAAGAAGTCTAAATATTTTCCTGTTAAAAAAGTTTTTTTTTTTAGCTCATATGCATGTTCTATAAAAATAATTGCTTTTATAAAGGAAAAATATGCAAACTTTTAAAAAAAATCTGAAACATCTTTTTCTGTGTGTTCTCTTCACATCGAACAGTGATTTCATAGTCACAGAAAAACCTACACTGACTTGAATGTTCCAAAAATGAGAACCAGACAGCGCTCTTTAAAATAATGTAATAGTCCATTTTCTATATATATGGTATACTTAATGTGCCTGAATCTTGCAGGGCCTGAGAACAGTCACTAGTTTTAAAATACTGACCAGGACCATATAAACATTGAAACAACCTAGACTCAAAGAGCTCAGAACAATCTTTGACAATTGCAGTATGTCTAATTTTTAAAACCCTGGTTTTCATATAGTTTGTTTTCTTCTCTGCTAAGCAGCATATTAGGAAAGATGGACTTCAAACTTGCTTTGGTAAATTAAACAAATTCATTCATTCAATCACTCATTCGACAAATATTTAGTAAGCACCTACTATGTGCCAGGAACTGGATTATGTGCTGGGAATACAATGGTGAGCAAAAACAAATGGGTTCCCTCCATCACGGAACTGACAGTCTAGTGGGAGAGACAGACAATTTCATTATTAAATAAATGTGTAATGATAAACAACTATAGTTCTGATATAGCCACAACATTAATGTGGAAAAAGAAAACTAAGTCATTGCTTAAAAATATGTTATATTTTCTTCATAATTCAGATATAGCTTTAGCTTACTTTACACAAGAATATCTTATATTCTTTTTTGGAGAAAAAGAATTGATTGGAATGAGCACGGGAAATTATTTACTCAAATCTATTTACTGTTATTTGCTAACAACTAATATTTCCTCACTTGAGGAAGACCAAGAATTAAATATATATTTATATTTGCCTCTCTCCACCTCATCTGACAGATTGCTAAGCCCTTACAGGATTCTTGAGAACAAGGCCACTTTCTACCTTACCCATTGCTCTATTCCCATTCCTCAGCACACTGTCTGCTACTGGTAGAAAAGTGTGACAATTTTTTTTTTTTTTTTTTTTTTTTTTTTTACCAGGAGGTACCGGGGATTGAACCCTGGTCTCTCCATATGGTAGACGGACGCCGAACCTCTCGAGCCACATCCATTTCCCGTGTGACAATTTTTGAGTTAATGACTAAATGAATGAATGGTAGAGGTTGAAACAGCTAAGATGATATGAGAAGAGTAAATCTGGTGCAAAACACAGTTTGAACTATGTCTATTACTAAGACTGAGCAAATGAGAACACACAGCTACAGGTGCCAGGCAGCACGCCATTCACGCCCACCATAAAAGATCCTTAGCTCTCTAGCTGAGATGCAACTCTAGTTAGCGTAATTACTTCAAGATGCATTAGCTCACCAACCTGTCTCTTCATTTTTCCAAAACAACAGAGTCTCCAGAAGAGTTATTAAATTTACACAGATGACTTCCATTCTTACCTAGATCACTACAGGAGCCTCCTGGACCCATGTTGCCCAGGACCACCCATGCCTGCCAGGACCACCAAGGCCCACCCTGACGCATCCAAGAGCCAGAGGGATCTTTGTGTAATGCAAATCACAACACATCACTTACTTGTTCAGAACCCCCCAATGGCTTCCCCTGGCTTTCAAAATAAATGCCAAGTCCTCCTGCCTTTCTCTCTGACTGTATCTTCATCTTCCTCCACTGGAGCCGCACTAAATTTCTTGCTGTCCTTCAGCACTCAGGGCATCTGCACTGAGCACTTTCTGTTCAAATGGCTTTGTAGCTCACTTCATTTCGCTGATCTAACGTCATCTTACCAGAGACTTTCCCAATCACCTACATCTAAACAAGCAACTCCCTCATAATCTATCCCCTTTTCCCTGCTTTCTTTTTCTTCATAGCAATGACACATTATATTACATAATTATTTATAGTCTTTCCCACTAGAACATCAACTCCCTGAAGGCAAAGGCTTTGTGTTATTTCTATATCCCCAGTTTCTAGACAGTGAGTGGCACATAATAGGACCCAATTCAGACGTTCAGCCAGCATCTCACTATGAAAGAGCATGTTTGTGGAACAAGTGTTATCACACTCGGTATAGGCACTGTTGCTACATTCCTCTTATGCAAACATCAGGGAGCATGAATTAACATTTTAAAAACCAAATTTAAGCAATGAATAGAAATTAAAATTGATTCTTTCTAAGGAAGGGCAAAATGATTAGTAATCTTCAAGCAACAGTGTTTAATATAATATGGGGCATTAAAATCTAGTGAAAATAGAACATGAAGTTTTGAATACATTATGGAGGGAAACTGATTTAGGAAGAACAGACCAACAGTGAAGGTGAATGGAGCTACTGAAATGGGCAACTTATTCTCCTGAATAAGGAAACCTTGGAAGGAAAGATGAAATGGATAATATAGCAAATTCTCTTTGATTTGTATGCTCTTTTCTACACAATGCTCAGGGGAAAATTCAAAAGCCAAAAATATATTTCAAACTATATACTTATTACAAATATTAACAACCTCAAAATAATAAAAGCGCTTTTCTATTAAATATTATTTCTGAAGTGTAGAAAAATGAAACAATTTATGAAAGATGGGTTTAGAATAAATATTCATTCTAGAATCAGTCTCATTCAAAGAAGTGTTTAAGTCACTACGTATCATTTTATTCTCCCTAAATACAAAAAAAAATCAGAAATTATGAACTATTAAAAACATAGTATACTATAAAAATATCCAAGTTCCTGAAGACAACCCCATAAAGCCAGAGGCAAGTAACAGTGCCATACTCTAGAAAACAGTTCTGTGAACAGTCTCTATCTTTGTCCTGAGGGTCAATCTAAGCTCAGAGAATCATGGAAATACTATAAGAGCACATAAAACATACTTAATCATGAGGCAAGAACAAGGTACTGTTAAATGAGAAGGAAAATAACATACGCTGATATTGAACATTTCTGTACTATGAATGAAATCTCTGAGAAAGGAAGACATGTTCAATTATCATGCACATGAATTTTCTACCAGGACAAACTTTTAGCTTCATACTGATAAGATAAAAAGGCTGATTAGCCTAGAATTGCTCCATTCACTTTCTAACAGTTATATTTGGCTTTCTTAAAAAACAGAAGATACTATACAGTTCAAGCAAAAATGTTTAGCTTTTATCAGGGAAAACAAAAAAGATATATTTTTGTGAGCAACTAATCAATTGCTTCATATTTGTATGAGGGGAAAATAAAATCAGAGTCAAGACGAACAGCCAACATCCATGCTTCAGGAAACTAGCTATGATCCAGGCTTAGCTCAAGTCACGTCATAATGAACAATGACAACTGCATTAATTTAAGGGCAAGGTTACACAGTAGTGTATTTAATAACCAGCCTTAAAGTTTTCTTAAATACTATTTCTGTGGGTAAAGAACTAGATAAACTAAAAAATACCACTCAATTTCGTGTCTACAATGATTGAAATGCTTCCATCATTGGAATTCTACATTTTATTTAAATGCGCTGTGAATTTTTTTTGAGGTAGCATACCATAATAGAGAGAACACTAGGCTTAGCTACCAGGGGAAAGTAAATTTATATACCAGTCTGAAATTTACTGTGTGACCTCAAACAAATCACTTTGCCTTCTCTGAATCACAGTTCTCTCAGCTGTAGAATAGGGTAATAATATCTAACTTATAAGCTTGCTGTGAAAATTAAAAAATATTTTAAGAGAAAAAAGAGGCCGGGCCAACACAGTAACTTTTAAAAAGGAAGACACTCTGGATGGATTGTATGCTTTATTAATATGTATCAATAAAATGTATTTGTTTAAAAAAAGCAGGGGGGTGTGTGGCAAGGATTAAAATGTATCTACCCTAAGCCAGAAGGTTTCAGTTCTTGCTCTGGTCCTTTCCCCTCCCTGTGGCATGACTCCTACCAAATACCTTGGCTTCTGTGGTTTTTTCCATGGCTACATGGGGGAAATAACACGCATTCTACTTCAGGTTGTTGCAAGGGTCAAATGACTTAAGATAAATGAAAGCATTATGAAAACAACAAATGCACAATAATGTTAAAAAAAAAAAAAAATCATTCCTGATAGATAAGTAAAGCAGAAAACAAAGAGAAAGTATGGTTTCTCACTTCCTGGCCTATGGAACTTTTCTTTTTTTTTTTTAATACTTTATTTATTTCTATCCTCCCCTCGTTGTTCACCCTCGCAGTCTGCCTTCCTTTATCTGTTTGTAGTGTGCTCGTCTTCTTTTTATAGGAGGAACCGGGAACTGAATTCAGGACCTCCACGTAGGAGGGAGGTGTCCAATGGCTTGAGCCACCTCCACTCCCTTTTTTTTAAAGATTTACTTTATTTATTTCTCCTATGGAACTTTGATGAGCACATTACAAACATCAATCCCACTGCATGTTAATTATTGTCCTACTATCTGCTCCAATGAAACAGGGCCTTCTGGAAGACAGGAACCTCATCTTTGTTTTCCCAGTGGCTAACGTATCATCAGGCATACAGTAGATGCTTAATAAATGCTTGCTGTATTTTACAGTATGCTGTATTAAATCTTCCTGTTAGTAGATATAAGCAATGATTTTGAAGTAGAAGGAAATTACCGTTTTCTTTCCGTAATCTTGTTATGAACTTCTTAGGAGGTATTACTCCAACCTTTTTCTTCTGAGTGGCTATGCTATGGAAGAGATCTGCTAAACATGTAAGAAGGTTCTCCTTCTTCCTAGGTTGACTCTTGTAAGCAAGAACTTTTTCACGAAATGGACGACAAAAATAAAGTGCTTGAAGAACTGAATTGCAGTAGCAGGTATTCCCAAACTAGAATAGGAAAAAAAAAAAAAAAAAAAAAAAAAAAAAGTTTTGTTACATTTTGGGCAATACATTTTCAAGAGAAAGCATTTCTGTGTGTATAGTTGAGAAATAGAAAGAGAAGATAGGGAATTTATAAGCCTCATAAATTAAAAAGTATCTGAAAACACAAATGATTATTCTGACTGCAAATTAGCTATTTTAACATTAAATGGCTACTTTATGCATCAATTTCAGGTTAAAATTGAAAGGACACATATGCAGCAAATTTGGCCTTTAGGAAAACTAATTTAAAGAACTACACAGTTTGAGTAGAAATTGGTTAAGGTTTAAGATTCTGAGTAATTTTCCCTTTCCTTTTTAAATTTCCATTGTAATTATAATATTGATTGTATACTAAGCATTTTAACTTGTACTTTTTAAAATATAACTCAAAATTTTTAAAACAAATACAAAAGTGAGGTATGATATTAAAAAAAAAAAAAAAAAAAAAAAAAAAGATTCTCTGAAATGCAAGATTTAAAAGTTAACAATGTGGTCCCCACCCCAATCAAGATGGCAAAGTGAGATTCTTCAGGGCTCTCTCCTCCAACAGTCACTGTGAACAACCAGCAAGAACTAGCAGAAACGTCTTCTGCAGGGTTCCAGAAAACAGTATTAAAGGACTGTAGCAACAGGATGAGTGCCAGATCAAGAGAACGACCACCCAACAAGAGACAGGATGTCATGGTGCCCTGGCTGGCTCCTTGCCAACCCCTCACCAACTGAGTCCATCCTCGCTCCCGGTACAGATTCCTCAATTCCCAGTCCAGGTACCGGAGGGAGCAGAGCAACCCTCATGCACATACTGGGAGTTTGTACGTCTGGCCCAACCAATCTGGTGGTACCGAGTGACTTGCCGTCCCAGCCTTGGCCCTGTCCCTGCACTCGCCAAGCTCTCCTACAGAACGCTGTGGGACAGCGGTGAGGTCGTGCTACTGCGTTAAGAAGCAGCTGGCAGGACAAACAGTGCAGTGCCAGGGACCATAAAGAGAGGAAACTGTTTCCTGGGAAACAAGGGACATTCAGAACTGTGTAAACAGGGCAATTCCAAGGGCCATATTCACACAACCAAGACAGGGGCACATGCACAAAGAATCAGGGAGGCCCCTACGCTTTAGCCTGGAGCTACTCTCTAAACTCGCTGGGTGGACAAGCCTCGAAGGAGAGCACCTGCACAGGTCAACCTGCAAAGACTGGAGAGCACCTGCACAGGTCAACCTGCAAAGACTGGAGAGCACCTGCACAGGTCAACCTGCAAAGACTGGAAAACATGTTTTTTTGTTGTTGTTTGCTTTTTACTTTTTCTTCTTTCTTTTTCTTTGCTGTTGGCTCCTGGCATTCAAAGAAAGTTCTGTCAAAACACTAGCTGGACACGAGTTTAGGAGACAAACACCTCAGAGTCTAAATTCCAGTGATAAAACAATATATCAAAAAGTCCAGTTTTCAACAAGACTACAGAACACACAAAGAAACAGGAAATGATAGACCAAGCAAAGGAGAAGATTACAGATTTAGAAACCATCTTGAGAAGGACAAGACCTGTGATATTCCAGATAAAGATTTTATTTAAATGCTCCTAAATATGCTCAAAGGGCTAAAGGAAAGCAGGGACAAAGAACTAATGTAAACATGAACACAAGGAGAAAATCAACAGAAAAATGGAAATTATGAAAAGGAATCAAACAGAGCTGAAGACCATAGTAAGAGAAATTTAAAATTCCCTAAGGCAGAGTCAACAGCAGATTGGAGCTCGCAGAAGAATCAGTGACCTTGAAGATAAGACAAGACATATTGGTACCCTTGTCGGTACACACTGTGCAAGAACCAGAAAGGGAAGAGAAAAAAGGACAGAGAGAATATTCAAAGAAATAATGGCTAAAAATTTTCCAAATTTAATGAAAGACATGCATATACACATCAAAGACACTTCAATGAACTTCCAAGAGAATAAACCCAAATAGGCCCATACCATGACAGATTAGAATCAATTTGTCAAATGCCAAAGATAAAAAGAGACTCTGGAAGCTGCTAGGGAGAAGCAGTCTGTCACATACAAGGGAGTCTCAGTAAAAATAAGCACCTAGTTCTTTTCAGAAACCATAGAGGCAAGATAGCAGTGCTAAAGCAAAAAACTGCCAAGCAAGAATTTTATATACAGCAAAACTGTCTTTTCACAAATAGGGAGAGATAAAGAATTCCCAGATTAAAGAGGGCAACGACATTGGCACTACTGTACTTTCGGTTTGCAACTCCATTTTTTTACTTCTTACAATATGTAAAAGGTGTATGCATAAAATGCAATGAAAAATCAGTGGTTTGGGACTCATCATGTATATAAATGTCATCTGTGGCAATAACTATGTAAGGATGGGGAGACAGAGGGGTAGAGGAACACAGTTTATGAATAGTATTGAAGTTAAGTTGGTACCAAAGCAAACAAGACTGTTTTAGATTTAGAATGATAAATTTAAACCCCATGGTAACTACAAGGAAAATATCAGAGAATATTCCAGCTCAGAGAGACAAAAGTTAGAAAACTGGTCGCCAGGGGCAGAGGTAGGCAGGCAGGGGGAATGAAGAGTTAATACATAATGGGTGTAGGGTTTGTGTGATGATATGGGAACGTTTTAATAACAGAAGGTGGTGAGAGCACTGCAATACTGTGAATGTGATTAATCCCATTAAATTGTATGCTTGGGAGGGGATGAGATGGGAAACTATGATGTATACACAAGGGAGGAAGGGAGGGAAGAGAGGACATCTAACGAGACAATGACAATTAAATGCAATATATGATTCTGGATCTAATAAAGGAAGAAAAAAGGCTCAAAGGAACTTTACTGGGGCATATGAAAAAATTAGGTTATAGACTATAAATTTTCTATCAATGTTAAATTTCTTGGACTTGATAACTGCACTTAAGGTGGTTATATAAGAGAATATCTTTGTTCTTAAATGTACATAGCAAGAATAATTGTTCAAGGAGCATGACGTGTACAACCTATACCCAAGTGTTCAAAAAATGAAGTAATACAAATGTGGCAAAATGTTAAAATTGGCAGATCTGGGTATCAGAGAAGGGAGAAGTATGCTGTGGAATTCTCTGTATGAGGTTTGTATTGTTGTTGTTTATTGTCCTGTAAAGTTTGAAAGTTTTACAAAATAAAAAGCTAAAAAGAAAATGTGTGGGGATAAAAAGTTACCAATGTGACAGACTAACGGCCATAGGAATGACAGGTCTTATTATCCTTGACTGACTAGAAAGACACGGACTTCAGAGCATCAAATCGTGAACCACAATCTACCCCTCCATGGCATGTGATCTACATCACGTCACTACCCTTACTAAACTTTAATTCCTCCTCTTTCTTAACCAGGAAAAAATAATCCTACCTCACAGGGTAAATGACAATATTCACTACCTTCCTTTTCCAATCCCATTCATAGACACAGGCTCCAAACATCTGCTAAAAAAATACCCAAAAGTCAATCAATGAGGACTTTGGATTACTATGAAAGTTAAAATCCTAACAGATGATATCACATACATATTAAGAAAAGCTAAGTACAGAAGAGTACTTAAGAAATAGGTGATAGGCAATTAAAAATAGATTATTTTAAAAACAGACCAAGGGCCTGATTTGCGGAGGGCCCTGTCTGTGGACCCTTGCTCTAGACTGTCACCAATATTTGGTATTCTCAATTTGGCCAATCTTATGAATAAAATGGACTCTTACTGTGGTTTCAATTTGTTCTTCTCTAATTACAAATGAGGTTAATCATCCTTTCCATATTTATACTGCCCATTCGTATTTCTTCTGTAAAATGTTTGTTCAATTTTGTTCATTTTTCTATTGAGCTGTTTGTCTTTGTTTTTACGGTTTTTTAGCTCATTATATCTTCTGGATAATGAATCTTTTGTTGATTATATGTATATATTTAAAACTATTTAGAAACCGTACCCTAAGAAAAAGAAATAGGTAATATGATCAAACATATGTACATAGACATATACACATATTTGTTTCTATTTTCAAAGAAAAACGATGCAAGAAGAATAAATTTTCAACAAGACTAATAAGAATGGCTATTTATAGGAGAAAAGGGAAAAGAGTGGAGTGGACAGGGTTATGAAAGTAAGACTTCCATGAAATGTATACCTTGTTAGAAATTTCTTTTATACCTCTATTAAAACAAAACAAAACAAAACAA
The DNA here is from genome assembly GCA_026826555.1 of Tolypeutes matacus. NCBI lineage: Eukaryota > Metazoa > Chordata > Mammalia > Cingulata > Chlamyphoridae > Tolypeutes > Tolypeutes matacus. The sequence goes on along the minus strand of JAKSZT010054335.1, from coordinate 20,280,364 downwards.
AAAACTAAACTTGATTCAATCAAAATTAAAAGGAAAAAAAAAAAGAAAGCAATCCCTAAAATTGAAAACAAATGGAAAGAAATGAACCTAAATGTACATCTAGTAGGTGGCATTACTACACAGAAATAAATTACTTCAAGTGACTTGAAAACACAGTATTTTTACTGCATATTCCTAATGAAATGCAGCCTAATAAAAAAGAACCACAAAGAAATCTTAAACAGTATCAAGTAACCATTTTGTTAGAATTATATTAATAATTATTTTCAAACTACTATAGATATGTTATAGGGCAATGCAAGCAAGGAATTATGTTAATATCATTAGGAACCAAGATTTTAAGTGTAAAGGAAAAGAGATAATATAAATCAGAAAAGTAAAAGTCTCTAAACTTAAAGTAGAATTCGAAATACCAGTATAAACTCATGCTTTTAAATCTTAAAATATTTCTATGTGTGCACATGTGTATGCATGTGTGAGTATTTTCAAGTTCTGTCCACGGACAAGGTTGGAAAGAACTCAAGAGACATAATCAAACTGCAAACGCACTATACAGAGCTTCCTTGGATTCTGATTTGAACAAATCAATTATAAAAAGCCATCATCTTTAAGACAATAAGACATTTGAAAATGGACTATTAGATGATATTAAGAAGCTATTAATTTTGTTAGGCATGATAATGAGATGGTCATGTTTTTAAAAATGCCCTTCCATGGGAAACGGATGTGGCTCAAAAGGTTCGGCGTCCGTCTACCATATGGAGAGACCGGGGTTTGATCCCCGGTACCTCCCGGTAAAAAAATAAATAAATAAATAAATAAATAAAAATAAAAATGCCCTTCCCAGTTTGAGATGCATATTTAAATATTTATGGCCAAAATGACAGGGAGGGGGAATTTATTTGAAAAAAAATTTTTTTTTAATTTAGAAAAATGAGGGGAAGCGAATATGGCTCAAGCAGTTGGGCACCCGCCTACCACATGGGAAGTCCCGGGTTCAGTTCCCAGTGCCTCCTAAAGAAGATGAGCAAGACAGTGAGCTGATGTGGCGAGATGATGCAACGCAATGACTCAATGAGAAGACAGGAGGAAACACAATGAGAGACACAATGGAGAGGAGGTGGCTCAAGCGATTGGGCGCCTCCCTCCCACATGGGAGGTCCTGGGTTTGGTTCCTGTTGCCTCCTAAAAAGAAGACAAGCAGACACAGAGAGCACACAAAGAGTAGACCACGAGTGCAAACAACAAGGGGGCGGCAGGGTTGTTTTTTTTTTTTAATGAGGACTGGGATTTTTCAAGGAAAAAAAAATAGAGGAGAATGAAAAAAGACTGGCAAAATATTGGTAATTGCTGAAGCTTGTTGATGGGTTTGTGGAGATTCATTTTACTTATTTATCTACTCTAGTTTTCAAAGGGCGGGGGGAACATTAAGTCTTAAGATAAACTTTATCGTTACAGAGTAATATATTCATAGCAACTACAGGCTCTAACAAGTATGAATTCAAAGAAAAGGCTAGCTAAGCATACCCAGTAATACAGGAGGGCAAAATAATTTAAAAACACCAAGTCAATACCTGCTACATTCAAACTCGGAACTTCTTTGATAAGTCTCTTCCTCCCCCACAGACACTAAATAGACAAGCCCTTCCTCATCACCTCCCCTTGACCCCCAAGATTTTCCTATAATGTTAGAATCTCACATAAAGACAGGAGTCATAGAGGCTTTCTGAAGAAACTTTGGAGATTAAAGCATTCTACAGTTGAGGACATGAGACCCAGCGAGAATATAAGATTCTCACATTCAGATTGCTTCTCAGAGCCAAGAACTGACTGCATATGGAAGCTTTAAAGGTTTTCCAAAGAAATCCCCAAAGAAGTGTGTGGTAACAATACATTAGCATTACTATATAACTATGAATGAAATTCACTGAAGCCTCTCCAGGGGTTATGGACATCTACAGTAGATTCCACAATATTACTAAGATTAAATGACTAATTATCCAGAATAAATGAGTCTGAAAAATATTAATCTTTGTCCCACTGTCTAACGACCCTACTGACCAACAAACTCTGGCTGTCAGCTGAAGAAGATACCAGCTCCAAATCTGGACATTTTTTATTAAAGAATAAGCAACAGGGGAATCTAACAACTTTCACAGAGTAGGTGACAGGAACAAAAGACATCAGGAAATCAGCCCCAGGATTTCAGCTCAGCATGACTTGCTCATTCTTCTGAATATAAAGCAACAAGGTAACACTATAACCAATTCTTTGAGGCCTTTTATTATAGTCTTCTTTTACTTACCTTAATCAATGCCATTAAAAAAAATATTAGAGGTTGAAACTACTAGTATTTCTCCAAAATAAGCTAACTTTCAATTTTATTATCTTTGAAACTTTTCCTTTCATTTCCTTGATTTTCAGTATTAATTTTCATTCAAGTTCCTAAAACCTAAAATTAATCCTTCAAGAGATAGTTGTCATGAAAAAGATTATCTAGGATGACTTCCTCCACAGCTTTATTTCTGAATATTCAATTTCTAAAAAAGACTGCTTTAAGGTTGGTTCTGAAGATTGAAGGTATGGCCAGGTTTAAAATCAGGGGGAATAAATTTTAAAAGGTGCCACCCTTCTCAAGGTCTGATCACTGATTTTCCAATTACTTAGGGAACACAATGGCCCATCCTTGCTTTTCAACTGCTTTCTCTAATGCCTTTTTCTCCACAAATAATTTTTATCAAATCTCATCAGTAAAATTATTTTGAACACACATCCTTAATATTTATTTATTTATAAATAATATATTTACTACTATATCATTAAACTATTAACAAATGCAATTAAGATGAAATGAACTTTTTCCATTTTTGTCTTATTACATAAACTTTTGTCTTCACTAAAGTTATCAAGATTTAAGTGACAGCAATGAGGCTGGATTTTTGAAAAATAAATCATGGGTTATAGATTTTAATAGTTATTTGATTGTTTAGGTTTATGTTCAGTTATTGGTTTTAGTGGCTGTCAAAGCTGAAAAAGATATCTTCACAGAGACATGCACTGATGGCCTTTATTTTCCAAATCATGATACAAAATTTTTGATCCTACCTACCACACCGAATTCATTTAGTAAATGCCTGCCTTGAGAACAGCATGCCACAGTAATTAATTAAGCACACAGGATGGGAAGCCATGCTGCCTATGTTCAAGCCTGCCTCTGCCACGTGTTCCATCTGACCTTGGGAAATCACTAAAACACTCTGTTCAGCTGTTTCCTCATCTGAAAAATGGGGATAATAATAGCACCTACCTCAGAGAATTTTTAAGAATTGAATGAATAATCTCAATAATTCATAATCCTAAATAAAGCACTTAGGACAGTTCCTGGCACTCCATCATTACATAGCTCTTTTCGAAACCTTTTTAAGCCATTTGTCCAATCTGGAGAATTCCATTAGTTGAAACTAGATCATATAATCTCTAAAATCTACATTTAAATTACAACAGGTTGCAACAGCAGATATGAATAAGAGAGGGTAATACTGTGACCTCTATGGCATTCTGAAGCTTCTTTCTCTCTTCCTCCAAGATATCTTGGACCCGGAAGGAACATGCCACCGTATCATACACGGATTACACACCCCATCTGGTGCCCACAGGCTTTAAATGCAACTCTTTCCTGTGTCCCACTGCTACAGATGGTGATGGTCCTGTCCTATGACCGGCCCCTACTGAGGAATGCCCTCTTCCCAGCACAGTTTCTGCTTAGGGGGTCATGTTTCATAACTATACCCCACAATCCCCCACCCCCCACCCTTACTACAGCGGAGTGGACCCGAAGGGGAGTGGCAACTCCAAAAGCAGCCATTCCATGGGCAAGTGGACATCCTCACCCCACCTCACCTGCTGCCCACTCTTCTCTATAGGAACTGACACTCCTTGACTCCAGGCAAATTTGGTAGGGCTGTCAGTCTCAAGATCTGTCCTAGACCATGCTCCTGGTCTGGGCACTTGATCCAGGCGAGTCAGAGTACCTAGCCCCCACTGGGCTCAAGCAGGGCCAGAGTTCATTCTCCAGGTTTGACATGGATGTTCTCTGGGGCCTTTGACAATGGCCATGGGGTGGGGTGGGGTGGGGTGGGGTAGAGGGGGAACGGAAGTAGGTGAAGCACTGGCTTCCCACATACAAGGTCCCGGTTCAATCCCCCGGCCCCAGTACCTGAAAAATAAAATATAAAAAAAAAAACAGAACCAAGACATTTGCCTAATCAACTTTATAAGCCCCAAAGGAAAAAGAAGTTTCATTTTGTATTCCTCTCTCTTATCCATAATGGCTCCTGCTCTCTGGCCAGAATTCCAACTAATGACTACTAACAATTCAGTTAAAGCTTCCAAAGGCTCCGATGCCTGTTCTAAATAGTTTCTGAGCCACCAGGTCATACTAGCATTTCTCCTCTCTGAGGTGCAAACACAACAGGAATACTTATGCATCTGTAGGAGATTAATCAACAGAAAATCCCCTCTAGGAATTATACAAATTGTGACAGGCAGCGGAATTCTCATTAGTTAAGAGAAAATTGCCATAAAAGCCATTATTTGGGGGAATATTATTACAAGATAAAAATATCTGTGACAGAAAATAATGGAAAATGGGTTTCTCACTAACAATACTGAGAGTAACGACTCTTTTGAATTTTCTGCTAGGTTAATTTTTCACCTCATAAACTAAGGTTCTAACTGCCCAAATACAAGTACATCTCCCAAAGGCGAGTGTGATTGTGATGTCAGCCTATCACTTGTCACAAAAGGGGATCAAATCAGACAGATTTAACAAGAATTCTTTCAGCATACTCTTTTTGTAAAAGCAATTCAAATGAACCTGGAAATGCACATTTACCTAAGAACAGACTGAGGATAAGAAAATATATGTGGTACCTCACTTTAACAAAATCCAAAACAAAATGTTTTAAGGTTTGAAGTTTCTTTCTTTAAAAAAAAGGTGAGGAGCAAGAGAGAAATAGAAAGTAATGCTAATTTAAGAGCTGAAAAACAGGACACATGGGCAAAATTGAAAGTGCAGAACACAGTTGTGAGGTAGTCTGGAAGTACATTAATCTCAGAAAAGTTCTGCTGCATCTACTCTGACCACCAGTTCATTTCTGAGAGTAATTCCAGGTGTTCGTCCATCTTTATTAGCTGAGGCCCCAGCTACCTAGTGACGTCTACTCTGTCCTAATAACAAAGCACAGAGATCAGAAACTATTTCTATTCATCAAATGAATCTTTAAAGCAGCTTCTGATGGTCTTTTACTATCTTTACACCCTCCTGCTTATCTCCATTTTATTGAATCCCTGTTACTGGGCTTCAGGAAGAAGCACAAATTCCACCTTTTGAATTTAGACTGGTCCAAGGGTCCAAAGTGATACCCTCTTAGAAACTCTTTTTTACACAACTGATGCTGGTATTTTGATACGTATATATTAAACGAAAAGCAACATAGCAGGAAAAAATACGTTACAGAACTTTAGAACTTATTTCATTTGATTTGGCTCTAGGATGTTCTTTCACTTGTTCTGAGGCCATCTGCAAAAAAGGTTACAGTTAGAGACAAAACAGAGAAACCGAAATATTTATACTAAGCAAACTTAAAAGTAAAACAGACTTCAGTATATAAAATACAATTGTTCTAAAGAAAACAGATTCTTCTGGGACAGTACGACAAAGCTCAAAGCCGTAAGGATGGACACAGCTTTACCACATTAGCTTTGGAGTCCAAACCAAATGAGGGTGGAAATCACAGGGAAGTGGGAGCAAGAACGGAGAAACGGGAGTTTTAACAAGGCCTTTGATCACTAGACAACTCTGTAGGTGAGTATCAGAATTTCGGAAATTAGACCAGACTTCTTGTTATATGTGGGAGAGCAAACATATTCATTTAACTTGACTCCCCGTGAAACCCCGGTAAAATGACAGTAATAGGTAAAAACTCAAAATGCTGGAGAATGTGATAATGAAGACAAGCACAGATCAGCGAGGTCAGCAAGCTTATAGAAGACAGAAGGCACACGAGGAGAGGTAAATGAATTTGTAGAGGAGGAAAAAGGAGAAGCCCAAGGCACTGCAAGGGAAAGACAAATGAAAAACAAGCTGATTAACCTCCTGAAGGCTCAGGAATTGGAGACAGGGAAGGAGAGAAAAAGTCTAAAATCAAGAGTCTGGTTGTAAGGCACTTAACCTTTCCTCTCAGTCCTGCACAGGAAGACAGCAGGCTCTATCTCCACAAAACTGGAATAGAAGGGATTCCGGAGGCAAGGATCCTTGGGGACAGCAGTGGACAGCAGCTAAGCACTCAAAAGACACAGGATTAAGTAAAACTCTGAATTAAGCCACTCCCAGGCAGAGACCAAAGGACTCCTCTCTGCAGAAAATAAAAGGCCTCAGAGAAAAGGCCTCCAGCTATTGAAATGAGAAGGAGGTGGAGGTGGAGGTGGAGGTGGAGGGGAGGTGCAGGTGCAGGTGCAGGTGCAGGTGGAGGTGGAGGTGCAGGTGCAGATGCAGGTGCAGGTGGAGGTGGAGGTGGAGGTGGAGGTGAGGAGCAATTCTTTTAAAAGCCAGTTTGCAGGGGGAGGGGGATCACTCCACAGTGAAAACCACGGTTGACAAGTCCTGCTGTAATACACAGCCTCCACTCAGCTTCTCAAAAATCCCACTTTAATATATGAATGAAATGTGAAGAAAGCCTACAACAGGAAAGAATGAGTTTGAAACAGGAAAAAATGAACTCTAGTCTTGGAAACAATCCAATAAGCAAAATAAAACCTCAGCAACAACAAAAACTATAAGTAATATACTAAGAAAACAGAATCAATGCCTTCATCAAATAAGATTAAAAAATAAAAGGAACATTCTTAGAAATAAAAAGTGCTGAGTTGGATAAACAAATATCTAAGGAATAGAAGAAAAAGGCAGATGATCAAAAATGGAGAAAAAATTTAATTAGAGACTTGGCCTAAGTGTTTTAATATCTAACTAATAAGACAGCCAAAAAGACAGAACAGAAAAATTACATTGATAGGCAGGACTACAGCATCTGGAATTCTCAACAACTGAGGATATAATATGGGCCTCTAGTCTGAATGAGCCCATCAAGTACCCAACACAAGCAACAGAGGGGAAGCCATCAAGACACATCAGAAAATTTCAGAACATTATAAGCTAGATAAAAGAGAAAACCCTCAAAGCCCCAGAAATTTAAATTTAAAAAACAAGTCACATACAGAAATTTAAGAATCAGAATTGCATCCAACTTCTCAACAGCGACCAACAGAAGCTAGAATGCAACAGAGTAATGTTTTAAAAAACTCTGAAGGTACTTTAGCCTAGAATCTATACCTAGTGATAACCATAAGCAAAACACTTTTAGATACCCAAGAGCTCAAAATTTATCTCCTAAGCACACTTCCTAAAGAAGCTATAGGATGTGCTCCACGAAGCAAGGGAGAAAACCAAGAAAGAAGAGGGGATCTAGAAAACAAGGAGAGAAGAAAAGGCAATTCCCAGGAGAACAGGTGGAGGAGGAGAACTCCTGGCACAAGCTGCACACAAGCCTGGAGTCCACCAGTCCCAGGAAAAGGGACTGCGGGAAACTGGGGCTGCGGGGTGGGGCAGAATTATCTGATGGGTATGACTCATGGAAATTGATATTGGGAAGCTTTTTAAATTCTACTGAAGACTTTGGAAAGGTTAAATGAAAATTACAGGCATGAAAAAACAAAACAATGACTAATTCCAGGCAAGAGAAAGTTATACAAAAAGAAAAGAAATGCAATCATAATATAACTTGGCTCACCTGGGAACCATATTTACAAAGTTATAAAAATGGAAACACTGAACACTGATTAAACTAAAAATCATATACAAGCATATTGGGAGAATAAGGGGAAAGTAAAGTTGGATTGTGGGGGACAGTAGAGGAAGGAAGATAAATTTCTTATCTATCATAACTGGTAGTCAACAGATTAATAAAAATATGAGGATAAGCATTTTATATAAAATGTGAAGGCAAATTCCAGAAAAAAATAGCTAGAAGAGTGAGGAGTCCTTTCTTTTGGGGAGGTACAGAGCAGGGCAGGGAACTGCGGATTCTTTCCCGAGCTCTGTGGTGCACACACGGAGATGATTCCCAGAGTAGTGGCAACATAAACATGACTTGGACAGCTTTTGTCAAATCACTGAAGAAATCCATCCCATACGTAATAACTACATACTAGCACTTACTGACACACCAATTTGATCAAGATAATTTAACAACTTACCTGTATTATCAATAAATATATACACTCAGGAGGAATCTACCTAACAGAGTACAAGAAGTATAAAATAAGCTACCACAATTATTTAACACAGATTTGATTCAGACAAGCTAAGTCAGAAATAAAAATTCTAAAGAAAGTTCTCCCAAAATGCTAACAACAGATAATTACTAGAACTAAATTCACCTCCACAAAGATGGGGCATATTTCTGCCCTTTATTTTGTGCTTCCATATCTCTGCACAATACTGCCCAATGCCCTACAGACACACGGAGGCATCTACATGGCTATGCTTATATACACGTACCTTTGGATATTTAAATGATTCTCATTAGAATCAAGAGACCATCTGATCTAGGCTATATGGGTTATGAGGAATGTTTGACACAGAATAGGAAAAACCAGGCTGACAAGTCAGAAACTATTCTCTTAGACTCTTAAGACTTTAGGTTTTGTTTCCCTCCTAAATCTAGTTTCTTAGCATTTAATACTACTGATACAAATGAACAACTTTTCCTCAATACATTAGGAAATGAATTCATCATTTTCCAAACTGCTTCCAACCGTAATTCTGAAGGCAAAGTATCAATGGATACTTACATTGACTAATCCGAAATAGTGCTCGTTGACTGGAAACTGTTCTGGACCAATCTCTTTCTCTAATGCCGAGGCATTGGCGCCCTATAAAATTAAAACCAAAAATCTTAGTATTTATATTATTTTCATAATATCACAATAATATAGGCATTTCAGAAACATTCTTTAAAAATTACCTATGGTGGGGGGGGGGGCTCAAATGGTTGGGCATCCATCTCTCACATGGAGGGACCTGGGTTCGATCCCCAGGGCCTCCCAGTAAAATAAAAAAATAAAAGGGAAAATGCAGAAGGCACACAGGCACGCCAGGCCCCACCGAGCCACACAGCAAGATGATGACATAACAGGAGAGTGACACAAGGGAGAGTCAAGACAAGACGCACTGAAAAACCAGTGCGTCTTGAGGTGGCACAGGTGGCAGAATGCCTCTCTCCCATATCAGAGGTTCCCAGGATCAGATCCCGGTGAAGACAGGAGGAGAAGGATGAGAAGAGAAGGCAGGAAACAGACATAGAGAATTGCCCAGCGAATGGACACAAAACAGCAAAAACAGGGGGTAGGGGAGTTAAAATGCATAAAAGTAAAATAAATAAATCTTTTTTAAAAAATTACCTATACTCCCTCTATAACTACATAACATTATTGAACGAAAATAAAGAATAAAGACTTTTAATAACTTGACTTTAATCTAGTTTAAAAGAACGTTCTCATGGAAGCAAAGCTCTGGAACAAAGATTATATTCATAACTTTTTTCTAATTTTATTTCTGTATTTTTCCTTTTTTCTAAGTACTGAATTAAAGCTCCTGTATCGTGTACTGCTATTGGGAGCCATCTCAGAAAGCTGAAATACGTACATACTGAGTAGCCTAGCACTGCTCTAAAGTATATACCTGCGATCCTCACACACAACCATCAGTGGACAAGAATGTGCACTGCTGGGAAGCGGCTGTGGCTCAATCAGTGGGGCTCCCGTTTACCATATGGGAGGCCCCGGGTTCGGTTCCCGGGGCCTCCTGGTGAGGGCAGGCCCGCCCGCATGGCGTGGTTAGCTGACCCAGCGAGCACAAGCAGCAAGGGGGGATAAATGAATAAATAAAAATAAAATCTTTAAAATAAAAAGAATGTGCACTGCAGCACTGTTTAGGACTGCAGAGTCCCCAGCAGTCGAGGTGCCCATCACTGGAGGAGGAGGTATGTTAAGAGATGACAGAATGCTATGCAGTAGAGGCAGAATCAACAAATTCAATGGACATACAGAAACATGGATACTCAAAAAATACCCAAATATCACTTGGAAGAGTTCCACATAAGACAACACACACCATCTGCCTCCTCAGTTATACTGTCCATATGGTTAACAATATATCAGAGCTTAGAATCCCACACCTGCCCTCTTCTTATTTAGCTGAATTCCTTAACCTGGGAAGCCCAGAACTATTGTGAAGACACTGCCTAATCACACTAGCTTTCTGACACACTAGCTTTCAAGACTGAAAATAACTACGATTAAAGATACCTGATGAGGAAGCGGCTGTGGCTCAATCAGTAGGGCTCCCGTTTACCATATGGGAGGCCCCGGGTTCGGTTCCTGGGGCCCCCTGGTGAAGGCAAGCCCGCCCGCACGGCGTGGTTAGCTGACCCAGCGAGCACAAGCAGCAAGGGGGGGGGGATAAATGAATAAATAAATAAAATCTTTAAAAAAAAAAAAAAAAAAAAAAAGATACCTGATGAGGACCTTGTAATAGGAAATGGTTTCATGAACTTCACACCCAAAGCAAGAGCAGTGAAAGAAAAAATAAATAAATGGGATCTCCTCAAAATTAAAAATTTTTGCACCTCAAAAGAGATTGTCAAGAAAGTAAAAAGGCAGCCTACACAATGCGAGAAAATATTTGGCAACCATATATCTGGTAGGAACCTAACATCCAGCATATATAAAGAAAGCCTACACCTCGAAAATAAAAAGACAACCCATTTAAAAAATGGGCAAGCAACTGGAAAAGACATTTCTCCAAGGAAAAAATACAAACGGCTAAAAAGCACATGAAAAGATGCTCAACATCACTAGCTATTAGGGAAATGCCAATCAAAACTACAAGGAGATATCATCTTACACCCATTAGACTGGTAGCTACTAAAAAAAAAACAGAGAACTACAAGTGTTGGAGAGGATGTGGAGGAATGGGCACCCTCATCCACTGCTGGTGAGAATGTAGAATGGTCCAGCCATTGTGCAGGACAGTTCGGTGGTTCCTCAAAAAACTAACTAGAGAACTGCCATATGATCCAGCAATTCCACTGCTGGGTATATACCCAGAAAAATTGAAAGCAATGACACGAACAGATATATGCACCCCAATGCTCAGAGGCATTATTCACTATTGTCAAAAGCTGTACTCAACCCAAATGCCCATCAACAGATGAATGGATAAACAAAACGTAGTACATACATACAATGGGATATTACTCAGCTGTAAGAAGGAATACAGGGCTAACACACGGGATAACATGGATGAATCTTGAGGACCTTATGTTGAGTGAAGCAAGCCAGGCATCAAGGGACAAATATTACATGACCTCACTGATATGATTTAAGCAAATGGAGCAGACTCAGAGAGCTATTGTCTGGAAGACAGGTTTACAAGAAACAGAAAGGGAGAAGAAGGTTGTGAGCCAATGTCCATACAACCATAATCTACGATAGGGTGAAAGTGCGTAGTTGGGCATTGAAGGGATAGGACAGGAGGGCAGTGATACTACTGGATTGGGTGGGACAGGTTTGACAGGTCAGTAGAGTGGGGAGGGTGGGTTAGACGGTCCATGGAACTGGGGGAGAGAGTTGTGGGAGGGACCAAGTGAACACTGGAGATTGGCAGGTATGTGGTTTAAAGTACAAAATTGGGAACGCTCTTATGGCAATATGACAAGGAAGGGTTACTGGTTTAGGGTGCTGGATGGGGGGTCATTCGGGACAGGGTGCACCTGGGGCAGGCTTCTAGGGAGTGTGCGAGTAATCATTTTTCATAATGTCTTGTATCAGTGGGTGGAGACCCACATAATGAGTGGAAAGAAGCTGGACTCCCATCCTGGGGAGGACCAATATGTTCTCAAACAGAGGGGCGGGAGTCTCTCAAGAACATGGGCAGTTCCTAACAGGGGAGGACAAACCAGTGTGTCAAGACCTCAGTATTATTGCAAGTAACTATGAATCCTGTCATCCAAGGAGTGAAACCAGGGGGTCGTCGTGGGCCCCGAGGGGAGGGGGAGGGAGGAATAGAATAGATGGAACAGAGGGTATTTAGTGGGCAATGGAAGTGTTCCACATGATCTTGCAATGATGGACACAGGCCATGTTAAATATCATCAAAATTTATAAAAGTGTACAGTCTAAAATGTAAACCATAATGTAAACCACTGACCATGGTTAGTAGCTATGTTTCTGATATAGTGATTTGTATATCAGTTGTAACAAATGTACCATCCACATATAAAAAGTTATTAATATGGGAAGGGGGACAAGGGGGAGGATTTTGGGCATATGGAAGTCCCCTGCATTCTGTATGTGACTTTACCGTGACCTAAAACTTCTTTGAAAACAAAATGAAAAAAAGTAAGACACTGGGGAATAAATGGAAGAAAATGTCACTGTACATACAGGACAACAGATATTACAGTGATGAAAGGCAAAATGTCAAAAAAAATTTTTTTTTAATATTTTTCATTATTTTTTAATATCCCAATTTTTAAATTTGATTTTATTTTTAGTTTTCTTTAAAATTTTATGTATTTTATTTCTTATATTTAAACCTACCATTATTATTTCATTTTCCTATTAATTGTATTTGGCTATTTCATTGGCTTCATTTTTGAAAATCACAGAAGGGTTACAACTGGGGCAGGGGAGGATCATTGCTGTGGGGCGTCAGTGATGAAGGATACATGGGAGGAAGTTCACTTGGACATACATAGAAGATATATAAATGTGTTCAAATGTTCACAGGGCATTGTCACAGTGGGCAGAGATTCACGCAATAACCAAAAGAATATTGAATTCCCATTCTGGAGAACTCTGTCGCATTCACTAATGTAGCAGCAACTGTCTCCCAAGTGCAGGGGCAATGACTAGAGAAGGAGGATGGTCCATTGATGGGTCCTTGATATTGACGATTATGCTTGTGAGCCTTTGCTCCTGAAATGGAAACTTAGCCTAGTGTTGTGGCATGCCTAAGAGTTGCCTCCTGAAAGACTCCTTGTTGCTCAAATGAGGCCTCTAAGCCAAACTCAGCATATATATTACCTTCCCCCCAGCGTGAGACATGACTCTCAGGTATGAGCCTCCCTGGCACTGTGTGACTACTACCAAGCACCAACTAGCAATGCAACTGGAAAAAGACCTCAAATAAAAGGGGGGAAAGGTAAAAACAAATGAGTTCATATGGCTAAGACACTTCAAAGTGAGTTGGGAGGTCATCCCAGAGGTAATGCTTATACACGTCTCAGCAGGATCTCATAGACTGCCAAAATGGATACTACCTCAAATCGTTGAGCTCCTGAGGGCTCTGGAGGCACCCAGGTCCTATGATCACAGCAGATAGCTCCAGAGTTCGGCGCCTTGCCAGTGGGCCCTACTTTGGAGTTTGTGCTCCCGAAAGTACAGAATTATGGCTTCCCTATACATGGCTCATCTGTCCCTTCTATTTGAACCTATACTTGGTGCTGGAGTTGGTAGGTGTACGTCCAAGAGACTTGAATCTTTGGGCTGTCCTTGTGCTAGCTGGGCCCTGAACCTCAGCGGAGTTGCAACACCTACTCTCCAGTTCATTGGACTCACCCAGGACACAACTAACAAGGAGGTGAGGATGGACAACCACCATACCAAGGAAACGAAAGAGCCTATAACTCCAAGCGAGAGTCCCATTCATTGGCTCTATGGGATCAAAAGTCCTTCTCAGTTAGAGGTGGAGTGGACATCACCATCCCAGAATCCTCAGGATTGGAGAATGAACTGTGGACTAGAGTGGACTTACTGGTATTCTACAATAAACTTGTTGTGATTCTAGCAATGGAAGAAATTACAACACTGATGTGGAGGCAGTGGCCACTGGAGGCTCTGGGGGCAGGGGGAGGGAAAGACAGGTGTACTGCGGGAGCTTTTTTGGGCCTTGGGAATCGTCCTGAATGGCATTGCAATGATAGATATTTGCCATTATGTGTCTTCCCATAGCTTGCAGAATTGTGTGGGAAAGAGCGTAAACTACAATGTGAACTATAGTCCATGCTCAGTGGCAATGCCCAGGTTGCAATGAATGTGCCACACTAATAAAGGATGTTGTTTATGTGGGAGGTGTGGGGAGCAGTGCATATGGGAATCCCTATATTTTTGTGTGTACCATTTGTGTAATCTAAGTATCTTTAAAAAAATAAAAAATATATATTAAAAAAAAAAAAAAAAAAAAGATCACTGAGGAGTTGATGGTCCAATTCTACCAAAACAAGACATTTCCTCTCACATTCTCCACCCAACCAGCACTTGTATATAAACATGATATTGCCTTTGTTTATTTATTTTTTTGGAATTACTTCTAGGTTTTATATAAAATTTTGATACAATAGCTAGTTGAGAGATAGCATTTATTTCTAAATGTGGATATCAATTATTTTATTTTAATGCACTACCAACATGAAATTCAATTATTACAGCAACTGATTAGTGGGAATGTTGCAAGCCCCATTCCCCACCCACAGCAGCTCAAGTACCTTGTCCCAAAATTTCCTTGCCTATGTTGAAAAATTCAATAAGCCTAGATTTTTAACACCTACTGTAAAAATTCAGATACTGGTTTATTCAAAATTGATATAAGGGGCGGATGTGGCTCAACTGGTTGGGCGTCTGTCTCCCATATGGAGGGGCCCGGGTTTGATCCCTGGGACCTCCCGGTAAAAAAAAAAAAAAAAAATTGATATAAGCTCTCTGCGCCCCCCCTCCTCCAAAAAAAAGAAGAAAGAAAAGTGCTATTACCCAAAATATAATCTCACAGATTTGTCCTTGCCTATCTAGAATACTGAAATACCAGCACACACACCTTAACAAAGGCATCCTAGGCCCTCAGGGTGAACTAAGGACACGTAAGCATCATCTTCCCAGTGCTCTGCCCAATCACAACGTGCCACACACCCTGTGTTCCAACCGTCCAGATGCCCCTCTTTCCCCCATAGAGACCACGTACTTTCATGCGTTGGCTTAGAAAGCCCTTCCCCCACCCTCCCCTTGACCTCCTGGTAGTTTTGACCGTGGGTCTAGTTATTAACCTCTGTGTCTCAGTTTCCTAATTGTAAAAGAGAAGCATCACCAACTGCTTTATAGGGTGGCTACAAAATTAACTGAGTTTTAACTTTTGTAAGTCATGTGGCAGTGCCTGGCACCTAAGCAGATGTCCCATATATGCTGGTTTTCTCCTCCTCCTTTCTTGCAATCACCAGGGAAGTCCAAGCCAACCAATAAATTCCAAGCAACACAATTCAATAGCTTGAGGGATTATGGTTATGGCTGTAGTGAGGGTAGTAGGTCCAAATGGAAAGAGAAAATGGAATTCACCTTACAGCGTTCTAAACTAAGCTACGGTGCAGTAATCTATACCTAACTATGGCAACGATGCTCAACAGCAAATTCCGCAAATGCAGGAGGAGCATTCCTAGGCACAAACTCAAGGGTTTCTCTGCTGAAATAATCAGAGTACTCTGCTTGCCCTAACCTGATGTTAATTAAAAAGGCAAGCGATTATACTAAGTAGTCCAGTTTCTGATGCGTGGTTTTTTTTAATTTTAAATGTTTCCAACACCAGAGTTAGATGTAACTTGTGAAAACCAACCACCAAACCAAAAATCTGGTGTACAATTTTTAGCATCTTCAGAAGTGTTCTCAACATAGGTATCTATTGCTGGAGGATTTTGCTGAAGGCTGACAAAATTCTGTCATGTCATACAATGGGGACTCGTACATCCCAAGACTTAGAATTCTACATTTAACAGTAATGGCTCAACTATTTTTCACCTCCACACATATGAGAAAGAAGACCCTACCAAAATTAACAATGGCTTCTGGAATCAGTGATTCTTTAGCAAGTTAGATATTGGATTATGTTTGTAAACTGGTCTGTTCCTCTGGGCATCTCAGAGGCTAATACAGATAGGAATGGGTACAGGCCCTGTTAAGAATTTTTGCTACAGTCTTCATAGGCATAAAGAGGTTCCCCCCCCAACCTCCTTTTTTTTTTGGGGGGGGGGGGTGTCTGAGTCTGTGATACATACAGATGGGAGAGAAAAAAAAATTTTCCTGACTGTTCTGTCACCATTTTCTTAACTTAAGCAAAAGATTATTATAGACTCAGTATCTGTAACTGAAAATTTCATCATGAAGAAACAGATACCCATGACTATCTTGATGAAAACAACCAAAAGGTAGATGAAATTTAAAATTAAAAAAGAAAACAGCAAAACACGACCAAGCTGGTGAGAAAATAAGGAATCTGCAGAAGCAAAATAAAAACAATGTGTCAGGGGGAGCCCTGGGAGATAAGCAACCGCCCAAGCCAGACTTCACACTGAGGGTATTTGCCAACCCCCATCGGCCTTTAGCGTCCTTCTGGCAGCTGAATGATATGGAATCTCGAAGTGTAGGGTCCAACATAAGATCCCAGCATGAAGCTAAATTCCCTTTGGTTTAAGGGGGAACAAGAAATAATCCTGTTCTAGCTTGATCGGTGGCACTAGGTGGGAGGGGAAAATGAGTGCCTTCCAGAAATTCGTAACTCAACTTAGCCCTTGTAGCACTTTGATATTGTTTATGAATTCCAAAAATTGATATTGAATTATGTTTGTGAACTGGTCTGTTCCTCTGGGCGTATTAGATTTGACTGGATTCAGAGGTTTCACTTTTAATTGATCAAATAATAATCAAGGCTTTGACTGGGCCACATCAGTAGGACCCTGAGTTCCTGCCCCACTTGGTCGGCGAGGACTCAAGAGAAAACAACACGGCAGAGGACAAAGTTAAGAGTTTTGGTCCTGGAGCCTGGGAAGTAAGCACACAGAGAAGGCTCCATTAGACACGGCAGAGGCCCTGGGAAGAGAGATGAGCCGTTCGCACCTGACAGTTTATAGCTGGCCTTGTGGAGAGAGGAGAGCAGCTAAGCCCAGAGAGAAACGAGCCCCAGGAGAGAGACAAGATGTATCCCAGCCTGCGGCCGAGATTGGAAGAAGCTGGGACCACAGAGCATTGGGAGGAGGAGGAAGACTGAACCCTCACAAACATCATCCGCCATCTTGTGTCAACACATGGGTGAGAAAGTACCTCTTATGGTACCTTGAGTTAAGACTCTTCAGGGCCTTGTGACTGTAAGCTTCTACCCCAAATAAATACCCTTTATAAAAACCAACCGATTTCTGGTATTTTGTATCAGCACCTCTTTGGCTGACTAATATAGCCCTCATGAAGGTTTGTGACCCAAATTCACACATGCTGTATGATCTTAAAAAAAAAAAAAAAAAAAAAAACTTCCAGCAGAGAATTTACTTCAAAGAGATCCTGAGTTGATAGTGCCCTCCCACACCCCACAACTGTCAGAATTCACTCTAAAGAAGACAAATTCAATCCAACCCACAAAAACTCCCACAAATAAAATTTTAAGAGATCTGAGTTCACAGTCAAAAATCACTAAACAGGGAAGCAGATGTGGCTCAAGTGATTAGGCTCCCGTCTACCAATAGGACGTCCAGGGGTCAATTCCCAGGGCCTCCTGGTGAAAAGCAAGCTGGCCCATGCAGGGAGCTGGCCCAAGCAAAGTGCTGGCCAGCACAGAGAACTGGCACAGCAAGATGACACAACAAAAAGAGACACAGAAGAGAAACAATGGGAGATGTGACAGACCAGGGAGCTGAAGTGGCACAAGAGATTCAGTACCTCTCTCCACTCCATAAGGCCCCAGGTTTGATTCCCAGTGTCACCTAAAGAGAAGACAAGCAGACACAGAAGAACACACAGAGAGCAGACAGCGAGTGCAAAAACAACGAGGGGGGAGGCGAAAAAATAAATCTTAAAAAAAAAATTTTTTTTAAACCACTAAACACAGGAAAACTAAGCACCATGAATAAAAGCCAGCAGAAACCCAGACAGCTGAATTAGGCTCATAAAGATATTAAACATCAATGCTATCAGAGACCATAAAATAAATGTTTAATATGCCAAGCAGCAGCAAAGCCTTGATTATAAAAGAGCAAGGAAGAAGAGGCCCTGAAGTCTAAGCAGATTTTTAAAAAGAACGAACTAAAACTTCTAACTATAAAAATTGCAACAATTCAAAGTTAAAAACTCAATGGATGTATTTAAGAAAAAAAGGTAATACTGGGTAATATTTTTTTAGGCAATAGTTCTGTCAATATAATATTACTGATTGAAACTACAGTTTTAGGGGAGCGGATGTGGCTCAAGCAGTTGAGCGCCTGCTTCCCATATGGGAGGTCCTGGGTTCGGTTCCCAGTTTCTCCTTAAAACAACAACAATAACAAGCACACAAACAAAAATACCAACTCAGGGGAGCTGATGTGGCTCAGTGGTTGAGCGCTGGCTTTCCGCATAGGAGGTCTGGGGTTCAATCCCCAGCCACGGTACCTCAAAAAAACAAAACAAACAAAAAAACCTTATTAGGGGAGTGGTTGTAGCTCAAGTGGTTGAGTGCCACTTCCCATGTACAAGGTCCGGGGTTCAATCCTCAGTACCTCCTTAAAAAAAAAAAAAAAAAAGAAAGAAGCTAAAGTTTTATTCAAAACAGGAAATGTTTTACAGAAAAGATTCCATGGGAGAATGGATCCATTATGGGCTGCTGCAGAGAAACTGACTTGAGCCTGGTCCTTGGCCATGCCACTCACTAGCTGTCATGCCTTGAGTCAAAACACCTCTCTCTGACCTGGGTTGCCTCAAGTGTAAAATCTCTATGCCTCTATTACCATCCCCACATTTCTTAGCAACATGCGAATGTATCAGCATTTCCAACCTCATTAAAACATTAAAGATAAAATGTTGGATAGTCAACTAAAAGACAAAGATTAACAAAGAATAAAGGTTAGGATATAGTATCACATCCTCAGAAACCACCATCTGACACAAAGAATTTGTAGGCTATGGAGTAAATAACTCCTTAAACCTAGCTAGTATGATATCTTGGAACGATGAGGAATGCTTCTTTTTCATATCAAGAAATATCCACAGAAGTGAAAGAAAAAGTTAAAACAAGGATATCTTTGATACATTATTTTGATAACATTAAAATAGCAGATAACATTTTAAATGTTGACAAGCCAAAGATACCACCTAGGAACAAAGAAAATTTTAGAGAAGACTGCTTCTGATTAAATAATTAATTTTTCACATAGGCAAGCAGGGAAAACAGACAAGTGACTGCCCCTCATTCTGCCAGTATAAGACAGATATAAATTACATAAAAAGCAAACTCATAACCAGGAAAGTTTTCAGGAAAACAAGGAAATCTCCTAGCCCACATCATGCGTATCTAATGCCAGCATATGGTAACAAACAGTGTCTGTGAAGACATGTCATTTTTAAAAGTTAAATTATGTTCAGTGTATACGCATTAAGAAAGTAGAGAACTTAATACATTTTAGCAAAAAAATAAAAAGTAATGAAAACCTAAAAGACTGAACATCTATCTACAATATGTATTCATTAAAGATAATACTTCATTTTCTTATACAAGATATTTAGGACCAACTCCTAGTTCCTAGGCATCTTTCGTTTTAATACGAATATGTGAAAATCAAATACATTTTTCCCAGTTTTGTACTTCAAATCCTATTTTACAATGCAGTGTTTACCATTCTGAGTTGAATACTTGAAAGGGGTGAGATCAGGTCACACACCAGGGAGGACAAATCAGGCAGGAAAGGCTTCCCCGAGGCAAGAGAAGCGAGTGACCTTGGGAAACTAAGAAGTTCGGGAAGCACAGGAAGCAGCCTGTGTGGGGATGTGGCAGTATAAACACAACCAAGAGGAAGTAAATGTGAGGAGTAAAAAAGATGAATCCAAAGCATAAAGATGATGTGAGAAACAAATCTGTAACCCTCAAACTAGAAAAAGGTGATAAATTAAAGAGAAGGCCTTTTAAAGCCCATACCTGTTCTGGAAAATGCATGTTTCCTGAAGCTATATGCAAAGCAATGAAAAATTCTTATGACAAACCATTTCCATTTCCCAAGTTTTCAGGAATTACAAAAACTATCAAAGCAGTGGTCCTCAAGAAATGTGAAATTAAATATCTGAATTTCTACCTACCACTGTGCTAGAAGTTGTAGAACATGTTTATTTTTTTTAAACAAATCAATTTTATTGATACACATTAATAAAGCATACAATTCATCCAAAGTGTACAATCAATGGTATTTGATATAATCACATAGTTGTGCATTCATCCTTTAATCATTATTAAAGCATTTTCATTATTTCAAAAATAATAATAAACAAAAGCCAAACAAGAAAATTCCTCACCTTTCAATCTATTTCCCCTGCTGTACATAAGCTGATATTTCTGGCTATTCTTGCACAATTATTTGTTTGTTTAATTAAGCTGTTTTATTGAGATATATTCATAAACCATATGATCTATCCAAAGTATATAATCAATGAATTTGGAAAAAAAAACCATTGAACATGTTTTTTAAACTGTAGCACCCATTAGTAGGTTGTGAACTCAATTTAGTGGCTCACAACCAGCATTTTCTTTTTCAATATAACAGAACAGATCAAAGTACCTCTCCCTACTAAGAGTAAGCAATGGTTTATGAAACTATTTTCAATATGTAAGTCTGTACATACTGGGTCACAATGTAAAACCTATTTCTTACTGTGAGTTGAAATTTTAAAAGTTTTGATATACCGTGCTATAAAAAACACAAAGTGTAAGACAAAAATTTTAAAATCATAACCCAATTAGAGAGTACACAGTAAATAAAAATTAGCTTTTCATGATGACACACAGAGGTAAGAAATCATTAGGGATAAATTTAAAGTTACAGAGGAGAGAGCAAGTATTACCACAGGATGTTAGGGCAGGCATAACATTGTGAGCTGCAGAAGTCGCGAGAGGCTTCGTGAACAGATCAAACTCAAAGAGGCTGAATTTTTGTTCGGGGGCACTTCCATTACAGCCTTCCACACTGGGAACTGCGGTGCAGAGCGGTGGGCATTTAACAGTTCAGCTGCAGGCCGCGCGGAGGCTGCCCCTGCGCTCCCACCTCCCACCTCCCACCTCCCACCTCCCACCTCCCACCTCCCACCTCCCACCTCCCACCTGAGGAAAGGCCCTGCCTGGTTTTCTCACCCAGGAGATGAAAGGAGACCAATTTTATGGCACCTATTACTGCACAGCTAAAATAGCAACAATATGGAATCACAAAGTTGGAATCAAGGACAAGATATTTAACCTCTTTGAGCCCCAGTTTCCTAACCTCACTGTGGCCTGTTGCTGTGAGAAATGGAGAGAAGCCTGGAACAAAGCCTGGCCCGGGAGGGCATTAAACAGAGGAACAGAGTAGTTCCTGTGCCCCTTCTCCCTCCCTCCCAGCTACAGTGGCATGTAGCACTCCCATCTTCAGATAAGCCCGCCAAAAAAACTGAAGTTCCCAAGTCCTGATTCAGTATCAGTGAGGAAGAAAATATTCGGGGGTTCCTCACTGATCTGCCAGATCATGCTAAGAATCTTAGGCTAGGCCTTCCACAGTGGCCGCCTGGGGCGTTAACCAGCCCATCAAATGCTACAGCTGCTCTTTAGAGAGTACAAAGGCCTCTTGGAGGGAGGCGGCTGTGGCTCAATCAGTAGGGCTCCCGTTTACCATATGGGAGGCCCCGGGTTCGGTTCCCGGGGCCAACCCGGGGCCTCCTGGTGAAGGCAAGCCCGCCCGCATGGCGTGGTTAGCTGACCCAGCGAGCACAAGCAGCAAGAGGGGGATAAATGAATAAATAAATAAAATCTTAAAAAAAAAAAAAGGCCTCTTGGATAGGTCCAGGCTTTAAAATGGCATCACACCATCGCAGCAAGTATCACAGAAGGTTGCAAAAGACATCTCAGAGTCGGCAGTTGGCGCCGAGAACCCTAAGGAACAAGCGGGTACGATGCGGTGTGACGTGGTATGGATGGTACAGAATGGAACAGGGAGGGCTAGTCTCCAACACTAATGGACACGAGTCAAAATATCTTGCTAAGTCTGAGAACTGAAATAGTATACAACCAATTATCAGGTGCTCCTCATTCCTGAGGGGCCCCTGCCTGTTTCTATGACAAGCTTTCTGAAAGCCATTTGTGAAAGTTGCAGGAAAAAAGAGAAATCATGAAAATTTATTTTCTAATGATGCGCATACACGTGTCTGTGTTTATATCCCGCCCTCCCCCTACCCACCAGCCCACCCCCCGGAAAACAACAGGGAAAGACTTCTGGCAAGTTTTTCAACATTTTCAAGAACAAGATAGTTATTCTTTCCAGAAGAAATTTTTAAAAGTAGCTTATTTTCTCCTTCAACTGCCACCACAGGAGCACATTTATATCATATTAAAACATGTAAATTCCTCATCTAAGCAGCTCAGGAAAATCCAATTCTATGTTTAATTACTGGCCAAATGTTTGCAAATTTAAACTTAGTCAGACTTAAATTTACTGCACAATTATGTAATCCTTTTCATCTAATAATAGGCATGCAAATACACCATGTAAGAAATGGAAGCAAAGCAGCAAGTTACATATCTAAATCATAATTATAATTCAATGATAGAATGGACAAACCAAAAACAATAGACATATAATTTAATTTCCAGAGAGTTCAACTATCTGCTAGAACCTCAATGTTTCTATCAATGGCCAGTATAAAAGCTATGACCTTCAAATTATTGATTCAAAATCTTTAATGAAAAATGTGGTTATATAATTCACTGCTAGATGTGTGGTATATACGGAATATTTACTTACAGAGAATAAAGGAGCATTCAGAATCACCTTAAATCTACTAACTCAGTCAAAGAATGGCAAAGTCACACTGATCACATGCCAAACCCGAAAATGCCCACAGTGCGACAATGAGCTACTGAAAGAAATCTGATTATTTCACCCCCCCGCAGAAAGTAATCGTAGTGATACTGGTCTTTGCAAAAGCAACTCTGCCAAGCTTCACAGTTGGCTTAACAATAACATCAAAAAGAAAACTCTCAAAACCGCTCAAGTAACATAATGACAAACTTAACAATCTGAGCATTCAAAATGACATTTTATAAAACTCCTTACCCCTCTACCAATACCAAAAAAAAAAAAAAAAACCTTTTCCAAAAAATTCATAAAATACTCTCACCACTTGAAGCCTAACAACCCAAGCTCCGCTACTAGCACCTCACCTATCTTTTACCATTGGCTGAAGGGCAAAAAAGGGCAAGATTAGGTTTTACTGCCGACCAGGTAGGAACTCACCTGCTCATTTTAAGCTAATTCTACCATACTCTTGATGGTTCTATATTCTATTTCACCACCTAGTGTTTCAATTCTCTGAAAAACACAGAGCCCTGGACTGGTACCAAGCAGAACCTTCAGGCACCTCACCTGAGTAAATTATTTGTATGCTGCTGCTCAATCAGAAAACCCTTGTGTTCAGTTCTGCCACTTAGAAAAACATGAACACCCCTATTTTTCCAAAATCATATGTTGTAGTGTAATGAAGTATGGGTAAAGCACCTCGCAACCCTGCGAAGAAAATCAGTATATAAATACAGGGCATAATTATAATTCAGAATGAAACCCAAATTGAGTGTGTAAATTATTGATTGACTTAGATCATATTTCATACTATACTCCAGCTCATCCTAATAAAAAGCAAAATTATCACCTAACTTAAATATTGTGGTGGTAATCAAAATACTCCATATGCTTCAAATAAAATCATGCGAAGAACTGCCTCAGAAAGAGCTAATTCTTAGCACAATAAAAGTTACTTGTGACTCTTTTCCTTATCTTTGAGACTATAGGAATATGGTATCAAACAAGAATGCCACTATCGGTTCTGTTTGCTAGATCTCAATTCCCTTGAACTATGAAATGTGGCAATCTCTTAGTGATCTTTCCAGCTATGAAACTGGAAGAATCGAGGCTCCTTCTGCTGGCATAAAGACCATACTTAGCAATCACGCAGCCCAAATCCCAGAAAATGGTGCCATCCCTCTAAAGGTATACAGTTTTTGAGAAGGATGTTAGGGAAATCCTGCAAAGGGACGTTCTCGTATCAGTGCAGTATTTAGTCCCCTTCTAGAAAAAAAAAACAAAAAGAAAAACAAAGCAGCACTACTATTTTGACAGATGGTGGGGCAACAGAAAGGAACTGGCTGCACTTGGCACCATGTGCAGTCATGTTCGTTCAAAACATGCTTGGGGTGTCACGCTGAGCTTCCAAGATAAGGGCTGAATACCCTTATTTCCCCATCAATGCCATTTTTCTCCAGAGCAAGCACTTGTTGAAATCCAGACCTTCTAGGGTGAAAAGTTGTATCTGCAAGGTTCAGACGAGGCCAAGTGTGGCTTGCTCAGGATCGCAAGCCCAAGAGGATAAGTTAATTCTGAGTAAACAAAACTTAAATTCTGCTGCTTCGGCTCAGCAAGCCACAACAGTTCAAAACAAGGATATCAGAGAACTGTCTCTTAGAAAAGCACAGTTTAGCAGGCTGAGGAATGAAGCAGAGTTGTTGTCTAGCTGCAGAGATAATAAGAGGCTGAATGATAGATAATATTTAGCTGTGGGATCTTAAAAGTGGCAAGAAAATTCATCTATTAAAATAAACACAGATTTATACACAATTAGAATACAAATTTCCAGATATAGGAAGAAATCCATGTGAATGCTAAGACCTGGGCTGGTGGAGCATCAGCTGGCCGAGGCCAGGCGCAGGTCCACAGGGCGTCACGTCACCACTTCATGAGCCAGCTGACCTTCAGCAAGTCCCCTTACCAGTCTTCATTCCTTACCTCATATTACAGGAAAACACCTTCCCTCCCTACCTCAAAGGGTTGTTGTGGGAATCAATTAGTGTGCAAGAACTCTATAGCATTAAAGCACTCTGCAAAGGTATTATTAGAAACATCAGTCAATTCAATTTTTCTAAGCGATCATTTTACCACACTGAGCAACGATGGAAAATTCCAGTAGAAGACAATAAATGGACTTTAAGAGCACTTTGCTTTGAAAGCTACTGTGTAGGTAATAAAAGGAAAAGACACCATTCTTTAACTTACGTAAAAGTCTGAAGTTAATCCCTAGGGATAATTGTTATAAATACTAGAAGAAGCATCAAATCCCTTTTGTCGCTATGAATGAAATTTTATTTTATAAATAATGCAAGTTCAGATCTAAATATAATTCAAACAATAGAGGGCAACAAATAAAACAAAGTAATATTCACCACTTCCTCCCTTTAGGTTCCTTTCCCCAGAGCCAACCACCATTAACAGTTAAGTTTTTGTTTTTGTGGTGATTATTATCATGATTTTAAATAATATATTCTATACCTCTGGGTGCCTGATTTATCAACCTCAGCCAGGAGCTTTTAATTCTGTGCTATGTAAGATAATAAACTGACACATACTACCTCCTAATTCTCTTTCCATGGGCCACCTCCTAATTTTTATTAGGTATTATCGGGTATAATATTGTTTTAAGGCTTTTAGTGCTTCCATATTAAATCTCTAGCTAGATTTACCAACTTCATGTGGTATGCAGGAAAATCCTGCTGTGAAACAAAAGGAAATGAGTACGTTTACCTTTCTTCTTCCCCTCTTGCTTCCTCCACCTCCCAATTTACCAGTCGTTATGAGTTTTTATATATTCAGGAATTATAACATTTACACTCGTTTCTAGTATAACTAAATCTAGTTAATTATAATCATACTTTTATTTGAAAACCAATACCTAGCAAGGTTACTTAAAGAGGAGCTAATGCACACTAAGTTGCTTGAATTGGTGCAGTGGGGAGTACAGAGCTACTGAACATCTGCAGACTTAAGAAAAATTTAGTTGTCTTTAAAAATTTCACAGGTAATTAGCAAAAAACAAAGAAAATATCATCACTTAAACAAAAAGCAGTATAGGAAGGCGGGGGGGGGGGGGGCAAAGAAACAGATATGCAACCATCTCTCATTAAAATTCTCAAAGGAGAATTGTCCATGTTTCTCATTTTCTCTTTCAAGCTCTTGAGTTTCCTCAAATGTCTGGAAATCCTTGGTGAGCTGTTCAGATTTGTGAATGGAGGACGGCCGCACCAGAATCTGGCACGGGTTTCCTCTACACTGTCGTAGGTCTGACTGTCCTGCGAGCGAGCTGCTTCCAGTTCAGAGCAGGCAGTCTTCCTGGGAGAGGAGCAGGGAGGCACCCAAGCCCCAAGGTCTGCCGTGGAGACCAACGACCATCAGCTCTTCTCTGCTCGCTCCGGATTTTTTAGACATAGGTATTTAACTATACATTTACTGCCAGAAGCAAGCTGACGGAGGGGAAGTGGCAAAGGAAAACATGCTTTCCTTCATTTTCCAATTTTAAAAAAGCACAATTAAATCAGCATAAATGAAGTGGTTTTGGTGAAAATATCCTACCCCCAAACAGAACTTTGTTTTAACAGGGCTCGTTTTATCTAGAACTCAGACAACAGTACCCTTCACCACAGTGGCAGGCTGAATAAATAATTACATGTTCTTCACCTTCAGGCGCATTCCTGGGGGTGTGGACCTGTCTGGAACGAGGACCCTTTGAAGATGGATTATCAGCTAAAGGCAGGCTCACTTGTGAACAAGATCTTCTAAAATACTACTTAGGTGTGGCCACACTGACTCAGGGTGGGCCTTAACCTGTGTTACTAGGGGCTTCCAAGAGAGAAACTAAAGTCAGAGAAGTCAGAGGAGGACGGGAGGAGACCAAAGCACGGCCAGGCGCTGGCAGCAGAGACGCCGCCCTGAGGCAGCCGGCACCGGAAGCCAAGGCTCCAAGAGGAAGCTCGGCCGGGCCCAAGGCCTGACTGGGGACTTCCGGCCTCTAAAACCGTGAGGCAAGAAATGCTTCCTGCTGACGCCACCCCCCCACACGGTATTTGTCACGCAGGCCTGGCGAACCAGGACAACCACTCGGCCTTCCCTTCCCGCTGGAGTCCCGGCCTACTGCTGAGTTAGGTTATATAAGGGCTGCTTCCCCAGCCAAGGACGACTGTAAAGAAGCAGTTGGGGAGAGTAGCCACGTTCCCCACTGCTGGATTCAAAAATATTACTGCCCCTGAAATAAAAATATGGATTTATTTTGTTGTTTACAGACTATTAATAAACAAATAATAATGAAAAAGATGTTCTAAAGTTCTTGTCCCTCACAAAGATTCTGTTGATTATCCTATAATTGGGTAAAACAAAAAGTTTACTCCTTACTTTTAAGATATATTACCAGTGTATTTAGATTTAAAATCACAATAAGCATCACAAAGGGTTATTTTCAGAATCCATTTAAAGTTTCTCATCTAATGCAATTCTAGCCTTTAAAATAAAGTTTGTTTGTTTGTTTTAACAATATACAATATGTTTTGGGTAGGGCAAACTAGAGAAAATTTAGAAAAAAAAAGGCATGCACTGTCCATAGGAAGTGCCCAGGACTGACTAGGAGGGAGCCTGGTGGTGGCTTCAGAGGTTGATAATGTTTTGTTATACTGGAGCTGGTTACACAAGTGGATTTTATCTGAAAATTCATTTAGCTTTATACTTATGTGACATTTGCATTTCCAGATCAAAGCAGTTATGAAAATACAAAGAAAGTCAAAAGTTTTAGGATATGAAATCTTAAATCTACATCCACAAGGAATAAGAACCAAACATTTGCTCATATTTCCTATGCACCTGTGGGCACTATAGAGCCCAATAACAATAATATTCTAATAATAGATACAATTTACTAAGTATCTATGCCGGGCCAGGGACTGGACAAGGTACTTTGCCTCCATGATCTCATTTCAATCCTCAAAACATCCCTCTTGGATATTATAATAATTTTATAGATAATAAAACTTAAGTCTTCTCTAAATTACCACATTGACTCTTAAATAGACTCCTAAATAGGAAATGTCATTAATGCTATTCTTTCTTCATATATAAATAAAGCAATTTCCAGATATAAGATCATTTATAAAGAACTTGAAATTTAAGTTTTTCTAATTGTAAATATGTTCATTTGCTCTAACAAAAGATCAGATTTCACAAAAATTATTTCCAATGCAGTTAGCAGTGACTATCCAGCCAAACAACACATTAAATCTACAGAGTATACTGAACTTCAGAAAAACCATTTCTCTAAAGCCTTCTGTAGCTATTCCAATTAAAAGAAATAAATTATTCAAAGAAGTTGGGGGGGGGGGGAGACAAAAAAAACCCACCTCTAATATTAAATTTGGTTTCGAAGTATCAATGTGAACTTACTTTTGTTTTAATGTTTCCTTGCTATGCCCACTACAAGGGCCTAAAAACCATCACACCCCAGCAGCAATGAAAACACCTAGAGCCCTCATCTTAGTTCCAAAATACTATTCTCCACTACAAGTAGCCAGGACTCCTAGGAGAAATGGCTGACTGCAGGGCTGGGGAAAGGAAAGTACAAGATGAATATTTTTGTGTGTCAGCTAGGAAGGGCTCAAAGTCTGATGAAGACATGTCAAAAGATAGGACATGAACGATCTGAGCCTAAAAATGAGTAATAATAGCAACAAATCATAACCTACTGAAAAAAACAAAAGTCCGTGCTGATATAAATAAATGAATAAGCAAACACGGGAGGGAAACCTCTTTCTTGCAGTAGAATGCCAGCTAATACAGAGGAATGACAGATGCTAAAACTAGCAAATCTGATGTGGAGTGGTATAGTTACTTATAAAGTTTCAAAAGTATCTCCCCACAGATTAACTACAAAGTAAAAAACAACAACAAAAAAAAAAACAGTAACTTGACAGTGGAGAAACCTGCAAGATACCAAATGCTCAAAAGTAAGTTAAAGGGAAGTGGATGTCGCTCAAGCGATTGGGCTCCCCTCCACAATATAGGAGGTCCAGGGTTCGATTCCCAGGGGCCTCCTCATGAAGGCAAGCTGGCCCACACAGCGAGCTGGCCCGAGCAGAGAGCTGGCGCAGCAAGATGACGCAACAAAAAGAGACATAGAGGAGAGACAATAAGAGACGCAACAGACCAGGAAGCTGAGGTGGCACAAGAGATTGAGCGCCTCTCTCCCACTCCAGAAGGTCCCAGGATTGGTTCCTGGTGCTGCCTAAAGAGAAAACAAGCAGACACAGAAGAACACACAGCGAACAGACAGAGAGAGCAGACAGCGAGCGCAAAAACAATGGGGGGAGGGGGGAGAATGGGGGGTATAAATAAATAAATCTTAAAAAAAAAAAAAAGGGTAAGTTAACATCACTAATATTAGGACAAACCTGCATCATATGCCTCCTGATCTGATGCAATCCACATCACTTGTGTAGTATTACTGCTAAAATAAATGCACAGTCTGCACCTAATCATGAGGAACTATTAATCAAACCCAAACGAGGGACACAACTGGCTTGTACACCTCAAACACGTCAAGGTAAGTAAAAGTGAAGACAGGCTAAGCAATGGTTCTAGGTTAAAAGAGTGACAATTAAATATACTGCATGACTATCTTTGAAACTAGACATTATTTGAACAAATGACTAAATTTGAAAACGATCTGTGGATTAGATAATAGAATTAGCTTTTTAAATTATACTGTTTTTACTTAAGAGAATATCCTTGTTCTTGGGAAATACACCCTGAAGTATAAGAGTAAAGTGGCATGATTCAACTTAATTCTCAAATGGTTTAATAAATCGTGTGTTTGTGTGTACACATGAACAGAAATGGCATTTTCTAAGCAAATATGGCAAAATAGAAGTATCAGTGAATTTTGGAGGATACTTGGAAATTTCTTATAATCTTGCAACTTTTCTGTAAATTTGAAGTTACATCAAAAAGCCACAAGAGCCAGCTTGGAGGGGCTCCCACTGGACAAATTTGGAATAACTTGATTAAAAAAAAGAGAGAGAGACTATAATTCACTATGAAACCAAGTACAATTGATTATAAAACTGAATAAACAAAACTCCATAGAAATAAAAAAAAAAAAAAAAAAAAAGGTAAAAACAGTTAAGGGGGAAAATTCATTCCCACCATTAGCGGTGAGTATCATACTAATTCCTTACACAAAACCTGGTTATTGAAGACTTAAATATTTACTTTGCCTTTTTAGGAGGACCTTTACTTCAACCCCAATCATGAAAAGAAGCTGCTTCTTTACAGAATAATGCCTGCTAATAAACATGGACAGAACAAAAGAATTAGAAAATCAGCATTTTGTAAAACCCAATGAAATAACTGAAAAAGCCAAGGATCGCCAACAGATGCATTGAGGAATAGGATATTGGCAAGGTGCCAAATTCCTCAACCTACTTGCCAATTGCAAAGTGAGCTCTTTCACTTATTATAAAGAAATTGGGAAGTCTCCACAATAATCAAGTTATCAAATTCAGCATCACTAGGAGTGATAAACTGACGTTCCATATGACATGAGGCACTATGTATGTTACCAAAAAATTGTTCAACCTGAATCTAATCAAGGCTTTAGATCTAATTTCTACTTTATAGAAAGCACAAGGAATAGAGGAACAAATTAAAAGGCACTTTATGGTAATGTTCAGACAAAATGAGAGAGGGTCAAATGAGACAACCAGTCTTGTCTCTTCAAACAGTGTCATGAAGAAAAAGGGAAAAGGCTATTCAATATTAAAAGAGATAAGAGAGACATAACAACTAAACCCAAAGCATGAACTATGGACCATGATTGAAAAGAAAACAACCACAGAAGAGATTTTTCGAAAAATGGGGGCAATTTTAACATGGTCTGAATATTAGATATTAGAAAATCATCATTAATTTTCTGGGTGAGAAAATGGAGTTATATAGGAGCATGTCTTTGCAATACATCTAGGAACTGCCTACTTATTCAATCCTTAGAATTCAATTCTGTCATCAAATGTCTATGACTTTTAATCTAGAATTTTAATTTACTCATTAGAATCTAGGTTAAGGATGCGATGAGTTAAATATATTTCAAAACTAGAAAGAAAAGGCGCTTATTCTCCAGAGGAAGAAATGCTCTGATGTATCAGTGGTTTCCAGGAACTCTGGGCTATCCCTGAGATCAAATGGCACTGCCGCTGTGCTGATCAGATCTTTCTCCATGTTCTCTCCCTTCCCCTTTCCACTCACACTGAAACCACCCAATATTTTCACTGGAGATCTTCACTTCCAGTAAGAAGGTAATGTGTAGACCCATCAAGAGAGGTGCTATGCTAGTCAACTACTTATTTTGCTGATACAGGGAATCCACAGTTTGTGGCTGAGTACATAGTCAGCCATGAAAATACAAGGTTCCTAGCAGAAAATACAGGATTCACCTAAAGAGCTGAAGAAGGAAATTAATATTTACAGAACCGGGCTTTATACATATACTATCTTATTTATTTGTCCCAATAACCCTTAAAGCAGTCTTTTGGGACAGGCCATTGAGTATGATAGTTAACGAACAAAGACTTTGGATCTAGACTCCAGGGATTCAAATCCCAGCTCTACTAGCTTATTTACTGAATGAGCTCGGGAAAGTTCCTTAAATTATTGGTGCCTCAGTTTTCTTACCCATAAGTGATAATGACAAAGAGTCGCTGTGGGAACTCTTAAGAATGTAAAGGGCATAGAACAATGCCAAGCGTACATTAAGTCTCAACTGTTAGTAGATATTATTTTTGGCCCCATTTTATAGAGGAAATACTCAAAAAGGTAAGAGTAATTTAAACCACATTATAGCTAAGAAATAAATGGTAAAGGGGAAATGTGAATACACGCCTGTGTAAAATGCAGAGCTTTCACTCTTCTCACTATAACCATCCTCCCTCCTCCCCAATAGTAAGTTCACCTCAAATGACTCAAAGCATAAAACGTGTCTCATTGAGTTTCATTCTTCAAGAAAGACAGGTAGCAAAGACATAAAATTCTGAGCCACACTTTTCTCATGTGGCAACAAGCAGCTCTGAAAATGAACTTTTTTCCGTAACGTAGCTGAACTAAAGTAAGAATAACTCTAAAATGCCCTTGGTCCAATTGGCTGAGGAACTGTACTTAAATGCTGTTTCTATGGGAAAATTAGTAATGAACAACTGACTGTAAAAAAAATTTTGTAAATTTTTCTGCTGGTTAGTTGAAGATTTCCTGCAGAATCATTTTCTTCCAATGCTTGTTATTCCAGTTTGGTAGCTTTACAGAAGGAAGAACAAATTAATAATAACTTAAACTAGCTCCTACAATACTTTAATCTAAATGACTATGCTGAAGAAAGTCAAGCTTAGAGGCTACTCATCACTGTTAAATATCATGATAACCCAATTCAGTTCCCCTGCAGTACTTTACTTGTTACTATAAAGGGTTACTGGTCCTAAGGTCCCTTACAGCTCCAATACGCTAATGCTAAATTTTTTTTAATCAGAGAAAACGAGAAACAATGGGAATAAATATGCCTTGGTCCCCAAAATGGAAGGGGACAGAAGCAAAAAAAAAAAAAAAACCTGATTTTGCAAGCACTAGTATTTATAGTTAATTCAAATTATCCACAAGAAGTAATGAATGGGGAAGCGGCTGTGGCTCAATCAGTAGGGCTCCCGTTTACCATATGGGAGGCCCCGGGTTCGGTTCCCGGGGCCTCCTGG
>JAKSZT010054335.1:20233551-20247176 GCA_026826555.1 Tolypeutes matacus | reverse complement strand
GAACATACCCAAAAATGTTACAAATTACCAGTAACTGAGTAATGGGTTGCAGATGACTTTCAGTTTGTTCTTTAGATTGTTGTCTAAAAGAAAAGCAGTATGTCCAAGAGAAAGGTTATGGGCATTTAATATAAAGCAGAATTTAAGAATATGTCATCAAAAATGCAAAGAGGGGAAGCGGATGTGGCTCAAGAGATTGGACTTCTGCCTACCACATGGGAGATTGATTGGTTCCTGGTGCCTCCTGGAGGAAGCGAGCTGGCGTGGTGGGCAAGCATGGCGAGCTGACACAACAAGGTGACGCATCAAAAGAGACACAAAGAGGAAAGATAACGAGAGACACAACAAACCAGGGAGCTGAGGTGACTCAGGTGATTAACTGCCTTTCTTCCACATGGGAGGTCCCGGGTTCGGTTCCCTGTGCCTCCCAAAGAGGAGACGAATAGACAGAGAGAGCACACAGCAAATGGACGCAGAGAGCAGACAGCGACTGCAAACAACGAAGGGGGAGGGAGGAATAAATACAATAAAATCTTAGGAAAAAAAAAACGCAAAGAGACCCACAAACAGACACATCACAGTAAGAATGCTAAAAATCAAAGCCAAGAAAACCCTGAATGCGAATATTCTCGCTGTCCTGATTTTGTGATAATCATGGTAGGCTAAACAGCCGTTATATTAGAAACCATGCACGTGTCCGCAGACCTAGTTTTTCTCTCTAGGTCTGGTTTTTAGAATTCTGGTGATAAACTAAGCCTGATTTATTATATGATCATCCTGTATGGGAAGTGACTGTAACTCTAGGTATCTTTGGTCAACCTTAAAAGATATAGCAGGGAGGGCGGATGTGGCTCAAATGGTTGGGCATCCATCTCCCATATGGAGGGACCTGGATTTAATCCCTAGGACCTCCCAGTAAAAATTTTTAAAAAAGAAAAATAGAGAAGACACATGGACCATCAGGCCCCACAAGCAGGTGAGCCCCCAGGCCAACGAGCAGGTACATCACCAGACCTTGTGCGAGGGTGTGCCACCAGGCCCCGTGAGCAGGTGAGCCCCCCAGGCCCCGCACGCAGGTATGCTGTCAGGCCCTGTGTGCAGGTGCACCATCAGGCCCCACTGAGCAACGCAGCAAGATGATGACGTAACAGAAGAGTGACACAAGGGAGAGTCAAGACAAGACACACTGAAAAACCAGGAACTAAGGTGGCGCAGGCAGTAGGATGCCTCTCTCCCATATAGGAGGTTCCCAGGATCGAATCCCAGTGAAGACAGGAGAAGGATGAGAAGAGAGGGCAGGAAACAGACACAGAGAGTTGCCCAGTGAATGGACACAGAAACAGCAAAACTGGGGGGGGGGGCGGGGTTAAAAATGGATAAAAGTAAATAAATAAATCTTTAAAAAGGAAACCTTGAAAGCTGCAAGAGAAAAATGATGCTTCACTTACAAGGAAGCTCCAGTAAGATTAGCAGCTGACTCCTCAGCAGAAACAATGGAGGCCAGAAGCAGTGGGATAACAAATTCAAAGTCCTCAAAGAAAAAAAAAATGGGGATGTGGATATAGCTCAAGTGGTGGAGCACCTGCTTCTCATATACAAGGTCCCAGGTTTGATCCCAAGTACCTCCTAAAAACAAACAAACAAAACAAAACAAAAAAAAAACAACTCTCATTGGGGAACAGATGTAGCTCAGTGGTTGAGCACCTGCTTCCCATGCATGAGGTCCTGGGTTCAAACCCTGATACCTCCTTAAAAAAATAAAGTGTATGTTAAGTCCCAGAGCAACCACCAAAAAAATTTAAAAATATATATGGTGAAAAAAAAAATCACAAATGAAATGAAAAGGCTATACTAAAAGAGACAAGCTGACAACACCTGAACCCACTGATCCACCATCACAAAAAGAGAGAGAGACAAGACATTACGTGCCTCCTAATGTGATACAATAGGAGGTAGAACATCACCTATGAAGTATTTTACCACTATCATCCTCCTCTCTCAGCTTTAAAAAAAAAAAAAAATCAAGGAATCTGGACCATGTGCCTAGGTCACCAGTTCACAGAAAATACAGGGAACAGGGGAACATGTTGAACATCAGTTAGAGGATGTAATCAGCAAAATGCAGAAAATGTAAAAAGCTATGGAACAACCTGATTTCTTCAACAGAGAAATTGTAATTAAAAGGGGGAGAGGGACATGACCCATACTTAAGAGAAACAGCAACCAAATGCAATGTAGGGACCCAACTGTATAAAACCATAAGAGGCTACTGAGGGATTTCAACAAGGACCGGACATCTAATGGTATTAAGAACTTGTGTGTGTGTGTGTGTTGTATAAGTAAGAGGGAGCAGGCAGTGAATGACGTTATGGTTGCGTTAAAAAAAAAAAAAAAAGTCCTCATTCTTTGTGCTACAGACTGAAATAGTTAGAGATGAAATTCTAATGACCGATCCACAGTAACCATGCTTTGTTGGCTTTTTGACAATAAATTTTCTATGAAACCACTTCCTCTGATCCCTTTTCACTTGATAGGTTTTACATATAATACGCTAAAAAAGCAAAAGGTGCCATAGTTGAAATGGATCCAAGTTTTGTTTTATCGATTTTTTCCCCCGTCATCCATTAGGGAAGGAAAGAAGTGAGGGTATGATCTCTCCCACTTACTTTTTCCCAATAGATCAAAAGTCCATCTTTTCATTTAACTCACTTGAGCAAAAATGAGTTCTGTAGGTTATATAAAGGTGATTTTTAACAATGTATACATGCCTTATCAGGGATCTCTGCCTAAACCAATATAAATCCAATCAATTTAACAAGTTTGACAAAACAAACTACACTAGTACTTTTAATTGGTAAACTCGTTATTTATTTCTTGTTAGTTGTTTTAATTAACACCTCCTCTCCAAAGCCATTTCCTCTCCTCAGAGACCTTTCATTTTCCTTCAAAGTATCTCTGAAATCTGCAAGCTCCCCTCCCCAGTGCTCCCAAAGGCCTCCTCCAGTTGCTCCAGGCTTCACTCCAAATGCCAACCCATCCTCCATTTAAACACCCACAGCGCTTCGCCTATCAAGTGGATGTCGTTATGTACCTTTTCCTATGTATGTGTCTAGTCTTCCCAACTAGACTGCAAGCCCACTGAGGACAAAGACTGACACATACACATCTTTGCCTCTCAATTTTCTAAACATAACCTTACCTAATGAACCTTCATTGGAACTGACTGTAAAATGGACCTAACTGCTCCACTGGTGTTTAAGAAATTGCAAATGTGAAAACAGTACTATATAACCAAATCTTCTAACATGAGACACATTGAAAATAACAGGTATTGAAAATACAGAGTTTTGGGAAGCGGCTGTGGCTCAATCAGTGGGGCTCCCGTTTACCATATGGGAGGCCCCGGGTTCGGTTCCCGGGGCCTCCTGGTGAAGGCGGGCCCGCCCGCACGGCGTGGTTAGCTGACCCAGCAAGCACAAACAGCAAGGGGGAGATAAATGAATAAATAAATAAAATCTTAAAAAAAAAAAATAAAAAAAAAATACAGAGTTTTGATCCAGAAAGAAACAACGTAATGACAAAGAAAAATATCCATTATATATAGTTAAGTGAAAAATGCAAGGTGCAAATAAATCTGCCTAGTTGTTCCTAATTGTGAGGGTGAAAAATGACACAAACACACAAATACCATGCTTGTAAAAGCACAAGCAAGGTCTGGCAACACACACACAAAACAGTCTTAATGATTATTATCTCTGGGGAAAAAGAGCTGCCTCTCCTACACTTGCAGGAGATGGATTTATTTTTACTTTTTAAAATAATAAGTGGTTAATTAAAAATAAACTCTTAAAATGCAGAATTAAAAGAAACTACTATTTCCAAGTTAACCACATGTCAGATTACTCAATACACAGTTAAGCCTCAGTAATTTAGTTCACTTTTAAATTCCTCATTTTATAGTTCAAAACAATTCATTAATTACTAAACTACTAAACACAAAGGCATATCTACACTCCATTTCTAAGAGTGAGCAAGTTATATCTCAGTGTCAGTACTAAACATAGGTTGTTCCTAAAAATATCATAATAGAAGGAAAATAAGATAATTAACATTACCAAATACTGCTCCATGTCTACCAGCTTATGTAATTCTGGAGGTTGTACAACTGTTCTGTCATTAAATTTCATTTCTCAACTGGACCACACCTACTCAGTTCAGCCTTCTCTGTGTGACGGCACTAAGTAATATTTGTAGAGGATACAACTTGGGTATCAACCAAAAATGTACCCAAATCCTAAGTCTCTTTAAGAATCCATTCTAGATTTACCACCTATAAATTTACCTAAATCCAAGGCCTACTAAGGAAACCTCTGTGAAGTACCTTCACTAAATAAACAGCAGATCCCTATAAAAGTTCCATGGGAAGGCTGGGAATTACATTACTCACAGTCACTTCACCGAGTCAGCTAAGGTGACCTAAGTCGTAATTAACATAAACTGGCAAGCGCTGCAAAAGAAAGCCAGGTGATCAGCACTGAGAAGGTAACTGCAACTCAGTCGCACAAGTGTAAAGGAAAGACAGTAGGCTGTAAAGCAAGTGAGGTCTGGGGTGAAAAAGCACAACAAACACAGCGGGGAGGCTTCACAAGGAAGTCAAAACCAGGGCAGGGGCTTGAGCCCAGATTGCCTGGAAAGGATAAAAAATAGCCCCACAAACTACAGAGAACAAACGAAGGTGACGGGTTTCACTTGTATCATTAAGTTAAGGGGGGCAATATAATGTCTTCAAACAGGAGGACACTGAGGCAAATATGCAAGTATGATTATCCTTTCATAGGGAAAAAAAGTTGTTTGAAATTATTGCAACTATTGAAACTATTAGTTGCCTCCTTTCAGCTTTCTATTTGCAAAGGTGATTGTTTAAGTCTATCTGTTTTTATCAGTCGAAAAACATGTCAGAGTCTTCCTTAAGCGGGGCTCCCTTGGGTGAAAGGTAAGCCTGCGCAAATTAAAATTTTTAAAAAAGTAATAAAAACTAAAAGAAATTAAGTAGCAAACTAAAGGAACTATTTTTTTTTTTTTAATGTAAACTATCTTTTTAAAGAAACATTCTCAACAAGACACACACACACACACACACACATACAAACTAATAAATTTGCCAGCAGGATCAAACCAGAGTGTTTTTGGTTTTGTTTTTCATCAATTATAACCAATTTTGCACGTCTGATATTTCAAAACTATTCCAACTTTGCTCATCTTTAAATGAGCCGTCCGGGGGAATCATCGGAGTTACACCCTTAAGCCTACCAGATAACCAAGGATGGAAACACTTAACTCCTATTCCTCACCTGCTCGCTCCTCAATGAACCCAAGCGAACAAACCCACTCAAGACCACTACTTCTGAAACCCAAGCACTGTATCCTGTTTTTGTAGAAAAGCGAATGCCCTTCCTCTATTATGTCAAAACACATCTTGTGCAAACTTCAAAGTGCCAGTTGTTCCCCTCAAGGTACCACCTCAGGCGTCCTACTTATAAGCAGTAGGTGTCTAATTTAAAGCAAATTAAACACCAGGGAATCCTGCCAACATCAGCAAAGAAAAACTGGAACAATATTCTAGAAAAAAGATAGGAATCACTTCTTCAAAGCTATAATGACCATAGACTGAGATAATTACATACAAAGCAGAATAAATGTTCATCTACAGGAACCCAAACTATAAGCCTATTGTCCATTCCAGAGAACAAGACTGCTTTCATTTTATTCTTTCCTTACCACCAGGACTTACTTAATCTATTGCCGTTCATGGTTAGCATGCCCATGCCCAGGATGGGCTTTTTCTAGGACCCAATTTGAAATCAGAATTACTAAAGGTCTTTGCAGAGACCCCTTAAAAGCCCAGGTAGACCAATACTGTGGAAAGTAACACTATTTACTCACTGTAACTTTAGCCCTTTTTTAAAAAAAATGTTACTAGAAGGGAATTATAGAAAGTTTGTGGACATTGGAAGGTAACTGCTCCCTTACAGCATTTGGCAAAGAACTGTATGTCGAGAAGAGAATCCAGTCCACAAATGCCTTATTAGAAAATAAGAGAAAGTTATATGAAACATAAATTCCTAACACAATGAAAAGCGGTGTTTTTTTAAGGGTGATCCAACACTTTGTGGCTTCATTACCTGAGCACACTAAGACCAAGACCATTAAAATACTCATCTGCAAACTCTGACGTGGCTAGACTTTGTCAAAGGTAACTTGTGAGTCCCATTAGAACTCCCACAGTCCAAGCTCTCTTTCCTTACGAGGACAGGGTCTTATCAGGGTCTTACCAGTAGTGACCAAACAGCAGTGACTTCACTTGATTCGTACAGTACAAAAGACTTTCACAGGTATCATCTTATTTGATCTCTACAACCCTGGAAGGCAATTATTATTCCATTTCATAAGTGAAATCAGCTAAGTGGCAGACCCAAGCACAAATAATTAGGAAGTGAAATGGGACTCAAAGCTACACACACACGGCTAGCAAGTTAGTGGCAAAAAAAAAAAAAAAAAAAAAAAAAAAAAAATCCCAAGATCTTGTTTAAAGAGGAAAGAACAATTATTTTGTCCCAGCCAAGAACACTGCAACATATAGGCTTGTAGATACAGTAATGGACTTGGAGTGAAGAAATCTGGACCTCATCCAGAGCAGACAGAGGGATGACTCTAAGCTTGTTTTCACATTCTGTGAAAATGGGACCAAAAGGACCTAATCTTTCCTAACTCTGAAGGGATCTTCAAGATCACAGATACAAGAGTGCATGAGAATAGCCAAAAAAAAGACAAGGAATTTGAAATATTTTGAAATATCTCAAAAAGGAATCTATACATTGGTAGCTTTCTTAAGTGTGAGAACAGTGCAGCATTATTGTTATATAGATTTATCCGTTTGTTTTACACAGGTTTCCTGTTAGCAGCATTCTGTTTTTTATCCAATCTGACAGCTTTCTTTCACTATGATATAGACAAGCTGAATCCATTTAGATTTATCGTGATGAAGGAACTAGAGCTTATTTCTTCTACCTTATTTTGGTCTTCTATCAGCCTTCTTTTTCTTTGTGTCTCATTCTTCCTATTTTCCTGCCTTCAATGTTTAAGTGATAAGGTTTAAACTTCTCCTTGTTTGGAAGCAAGAAAATCCATTGTGTGTGCCAATGTGTATTTATCCTTAATTTTTAACATACATATATAAGTTTAAATTTTCTTTTTATTTTTGCTCTTGGGTTGGATGTGGCTCAACTGGTTGGGCGTCCGTCTCCCATATGGAGGGACCCGGGTTCGATCCCCGGGACCTCCCGGTAAAATAAAAAATAAAAAAATATAAATAAAAAAATATTTTTACTCTTGAACAAGAACAAGATCTTTATTTTTTATTTATTTATTTTTTTAATTTATTCATTTATCCCCCCCTTGTTGCCTGTGCTCGCTGGGTCAGCCAACCATGCGGGTGGGCCTGTCTTCACCAGGAGGCCCCGGGAACCGAACCCGGGGCCTCCCATATGGTAAATGGGAGCCCCACCGACCGAGCCACAGCCGCTTCCCAGAACAAGATCTTTAAAAGGTTTTAAGTACCCAGTGAATAGTCCTTCCACCCCACCCCATCTGGTTATTGTTGTCTTCGCTTTCTAAAAATAAAAAAAAATGTAATAATTAAATTTACTTACTTTAAAAACCAAGCCCTGTGCCCATCCATGTTTCTTATATTCCCACACTTTTCCTCTGGACTTACATTTCCTCAGACTAAATACACACTTTGATGATTATTTCAGGGAGGTTATGGCTGGTAAACTCTCTTGGTATTTTTGGTCTAGCCCCTTCCAACTCTCCCGCTGTATTTCTCCCGAGACCCCTACCATGCCAAGCCACGACAGAGTCTGAAAGCAACACTTCTTTCCAGGGCCCTCTACCTGTGCTCATATCCAGAATCCCATCGCTTCCTAGCCACACAATAAACGACCACTCATTTTTCAAAAGGCTCAAGCTCCTTCGAGGCAGCTGCTCCTTGCAGCCCTCCACTCCCCCAGGGAGAAAGAACCAGTCCCCTCCAGGCACACCTGCGACTGCTTATACTAACAGGAAAAACACCTCACCACACTCACCTGTGTATGTTACCCTTCTCTACACACGGTAAGCAGAGCTGGTGCCCAGCCTTTTCCCGACCAAGGCGCACACAGAAAATACTATCTGTAGAGCCGCGAGACACCACAGTTAAGGTGCTCTTGCCTAGACGGGACTGGTAAAGGGTCTCTGGTCAACCCAGATACCACCTGGCTGCCCAGGGGCCAAGAGGAGCACTGTCTTAGCACCATGTGACCCACTCAGGGCACACTAAGTGGGGAGCTCCACCACGCCAGGCTTGTCTGGGTCACCTGTGCGTTCCCAGAGCCCGGCACACGCCCTGGCAGGCGTAGGTCTGCACTAATACCTCCTGCGAGTGTTACTGAAGAAAAGGAGCCCTCTACCCAGCGAGGGGAGAAAAGCCACTACTAGCTCTGAAGGAAAAAAAAAAAAAAACCCTCCTCTCTGCCCCATGCACAGCACTCGAGCCATCGCTACGAGGCAGAAGGCTGATGGGGTCACTAGACTAGGCTGGCAGGCGGCGGGAGCCGCACCCCGCAGCAGACAGCAGGCTGCCCAGGAGCGCCGCAAGCAGGAGGCGCCCAGGAGGCACACCTGTCAGCCAGCCCCCAGCTCCGCGGCCTCCACCGCAGGCAGCCTCAGGCACGGGGCCGCCTATAGATGGAGCTCCTGAGCTCGCTTTCCACCGCTCCTGAGACACGGCACGATTTTAAGACCAAGCTCACCGGCTGCTCTGTGAAGAAGCAACAAGAGCAGCCGCCCGGGAGCACGGGAGGCGAGCAGCTGCGGCCCTCGCTGCACCACGGCCCCCAGCAGGGATCCTGCACTTCACACTCCAGCCCACCTCTGGCTTTAAAAGCCCTTCCCAAAAAAAATAAAAAATGCTTCTGCATTGAGCACTGTTGTGAAACAAAGCAAAGACAAGCGTTTTTCTTCCAAAGCAAATTTTTTCTAGATTCTGCCTCTCTCACCTCCTTCTAATACAGATGCTGTACAAAAGATTCCCATATAAGCTATTTCCAACAATACTGGGCACCGACTGAGAGTTTTCAACTCCGCAACCCCTGACTCGTCATAATAGCTGGCATCCCACCCTTTCCTTGCAACACCTTCGAGTACTTCACTCCTCTTCAGGCGCAGGAGGGAGCAGAGGGAGGTTTCTGGCAGGGTGTCTTACACGCAGGCTGGGCAATCACACTGCAGGGCAACAGGAGATGGTATTCCACAAAAGGGTGGGGCCTTCACCCCGTTCACACACCATTTCAGAATACACATCAGGCAAAACTGAAAAGCAATAGGCCCAAGCTGACTTTTACAACACGCCCCTTGACGTAAAGTTGCGTGTGTTTCTTAGTATAAAATAAGGTAAGATTTTTCTTCTAAAAGTTTTCCCGGGAAGCGGCTGTGGCTCAATCAGTGGGGCTCCCGTTTACCATATGGGAGGCCCCCGGTTCGGTTCCCGGGGCCTCCTGGTGAAGGCAAGCCCGCCCGCACGGCGTGGTTAGCTGACCCAGCGAGCACAAGCAGCAAGGGGGGGATAAATGAATAAATAAATAAAATGTTTAAAAATAATTAAATAAATAAAAGTTTTCCCAATTTATCTAAACTTATAAAACATCCTGAGAATGTCACAAATTAGACCATTTTTGTTCCCAGACCAAAGGAATAAAACTTCCTTCTACAAACTTTTTCAAAAAGGGAAAAAAGATAAATCTACATTCTTAGTTTGTAATACAATTTAATTTCTAATGTATATAATTTATAATTTATTTTTTATTTCAGAATAAATGTATGCCTTCTGAGGCATACCTATAAACAAACTCATGTTGCTTAAGGTGAAAATGAAGTGAAATACTTATATTTCATAAAACTAATCCCAATTCCAGTTAGTATTTGTTGAACTAACAGGTAAATGAGTATGCCTGTGACTACATCTCACCACACCAAGAGGCACAAATCATTCAGGAAGAATAATAATATCAGCCAACACTCACAGGATGACTAGCATGGTGCTAGCAGGTGCTACTCTGAAGCCCTATGGACTAGTCATCTTTACCCCTTCACAGACGAGGAGACCATGCTCAAGAGACATACCCTGCTCAAGGTTATATCCACAGCTAGGGAAATAAATGTGCAATCTCATGATTTTTTTAATGATACTGGCATAGAAAAAAAAGTGTCAAAGATAAACAACTATTTGGGGGCGGATGTGGCTCAACTGGTTGGGCGTCCGTCTCCCATATGGAGGGACCCGGGTTCGATCCCCGGGACCG
The DNA here is from genome assembly GCA_026826555.1 of Tolypeutes matacus. Lineage (NCBI taxonomy): Eukaryota > Metazoa > Chordata > Mammalia > Cingulata > Chlamyphoridae > Tolypeutes > Tolypeutes matacus. The sequence continues at coordinate 20,236,779 of JAKSZT010054335.1, read as the reverse complement.
CCCGGTAAAATAAAAAAAAAACAACTATGTGGATTAGCCTGTTAGTGAATAAATAAATGCTTTTAAAGGAAGATAATTGTATGTAGACTGTAATTTTCCATAAATTCAATCACATTTGAAAAAATAAACTGAGAAAGGAGGCATAATTAATATATAATGATGTCTAATTTCATGCTCCATATAAAATTTAAAACATAATTAGAGCCCTGATGATGATGATGATGATGATGATATCAATAATCACTTATAAACTTCCAAAGGATCAGAGAATATAGAATTTTAGGTCTAGAAGGAAACAAATCCAAGAGGAATATTTTATTGAAGATGGTCTAGTTCAATTCCTTTAACTTAGAGATGAGAAAAATCAACACTCAGAAAGTTTTAAGAGACTTTTACATACATGCTGACCTAATGTCAAGCCTGGATGAGAATTCACCTTCGGTTTCAAATGCTCTTTTTAATTTACTATGCTGCAGAATACATAATAAAACACTATATTAAGTTTCTAGAATACAGCTACTGAAAGAGAAACTAAGACAAAATTAGATTTAAACCTGAAAAATTAAAGTTTTTGGAAAATAATTACACAAAGTACACAAATGATTAAATAATCTTCCCTGAGACAATAAAAGTTTCAGGAGAGCTAGAAAAAAAAATAAGGCTTTAAAGGCAGGAAGAAAAGGAACTCAGGGCCAAAACAGAGGTGGACATAATCTTTAGGGACTTGGTCAAAAGTCTAGAATCAAGTAAGACAAGACATGATAAAGTCTAGCTGAAACTGGCCAACATGGAAGACCAGGTAGGGTAGATAATTAACCAGCCCTGAGATAGATTATAAAAAGACTAGCCGAAGAGCAACTAAAGAGATGAAAATTAAATGCAATACACAATCCTGGGAGGGATCTAATAATGGAGGAGAAAAGGCTCAAAATGACATTATTGGAACACATGAAAAAAACTGGAACATAGACTGTAAGTTTTACATCAATGTTAAACGTTTTGAACTTGATAAATGCACTTAAGGTGGTCATATATGAGTGAATATCCTTGATCTTAGAAAATGTACATGGAAGTATTATGTGTTCAAGAAGCATGATGCATACAGCCTACTCTCAAATATTCAGAAAATATACAGACAGGATGAATAGATAAAATGACACAGCAAATGTGGCAAAATGTTGAAATTGGTGATGGGGTATAGGGGTGGGGGATATGGTGGAGCTCTGTATGGATTTTGTATCATTTTTACAACTGTCCTATAAGTTTCAAAATAAAAAGTTGAAGGAAAAAAAAAAAAAAAAAAAGATGAGTCAAAGGTGAGGGCCGGGAGAGAAAGCTACCAGAAGGTAAGCAAAGGTATATGATATAAGACCATAATCCTTATACACACTCCATAGGGTATTTGAAATGATTACTTTTCAAGTATATTAAAAGTTTCCAATTCCAATGGTCTTACATTAATTACCTAACATGTGCCTAAGATTAGAATAAAGCTATTTCTACCAATGGCTACCATGATTTCAATATTATTAGGTATAATATTAAATATTAGGTGGTTACCCTGTGTCTGGCCCTGAAGTCTGAAGCTACTTCAGAGGCAAAACAAATACCCCATGATAGTGAAAACGTATTATTTCGTGGACCAAAAAAAAAAAAGTGAGGCATTTCTAGAAATGTCTTTGCAGGTTCATTGCATTCGAAATAAAACCACTGCTTTGGGTCAGGCTTTAGTATTAACTTCAGAAAAACAAATTTTACTAATTTTCACATGTAAATGCAGAACAGTGACCTAGAATAAGACATAACTGAGATTGTTTTAACAGAGTTAATCGAATTTAGGGATTACAGGTTTGCCCAGGTACCTTATTTTGACAACTGAAAAAAATCATAGACTTTGTTATTTTAGAATACAATTCCAATTCATCCTAATATTTTCACAGCAGCTGATTTTCCAAGAAGAATCACCCTCCTTAGGTCTCCCCAGACTCCACATACACTCCCCATTCCCAATCCGTGAGTGCTTAACCAAACTCACTTTCCCCAGGTCTGGGTAGGAGAAAGGAAGGACTCTGGGAAACCTTTTCACTGTCGGCAGAGATTAGTACTCTAGATCAAACTGCCCTGGGTACTAAGGCTCGAGAAATAAATGATAATCCTTCCCCTAAGGCCTCAAAACAAAGGCACAGAGGAAAATATCTTTACTCCTTTGATTGTCAACATTGTATTTCTCAGAAGAATGGGCCGCAGTTTGCTTTAAAGAATAAGACTGCAAATTACTTCAAAATATTTAGCACTATTTTGGGAAGCGCATCAGATATAGATACAGATCCATTCCATTTTAATACTACTTTTGGAACAATCTCATTGGGCCACGTGTGGATGTCTCAGTATTGGCCAACAATACACACACGCCAATGCAATTAATGGACCTGGGGGGGAAGCCCTTGAAAGGACTTTGGTGCCTGACATTCCTGAGATGAGAATCCCACTTACTCATTGTATGATCCTGGCAAATCTCTGGGCCTCGTTTCCTCATCTGATTGCAGCATATATTGTATGAATAGGTTTACCTGAATTCTGTTTGTCTCCCTCCACTGGAGCATACACACACCACCAGAGCAGGGGCTCTGTCTTTACCACTGCAGCAGCCCCAGCACTCAGCACAGTGCCTGACCCTCAGCAGGTGCCAAAGACATTCCTTACTTGAGTGAGTGAATGAATGAATGACTAGTCAGTATGAAGTAACACACCACTCAGTCCCGCAAACCCTAGACTCTGCCAATGAACTATGCCCTGGCAATGTGTGTAGCTAAGCAATCCAGCAAAGTTACCACTTTAAGAGATTTACTTATCACCTCCCTTCAGAAACTGAGTAAGATAATATTTGGCATATCTAAAAATAATTAGCCGAAACCAAGTGCAAAAACAGTCCCTTTAATACCAATGCTTTCCTAAAAATGTACATGGTAAGAAAGAACAAACATCCATGTGAGGAAATGGGCTCTTCAATGATTCATTCTTCAATATGACTTTTTTTTAATGCAGTAGATTTTAAGCCCACCTGATTTCAGTCATTCTTTTATACTGTTCTTCAGTATGCAGTAGTATATCTAGAATCTGCTTTTAAAGCATCTTTCCGACCTGATTCTCCACTCCTTAAAGCAAGATACATAAACTGACCACCCTAGGATCAGAGGATTGCTTGGGGATCTCCTATATGCAATCAGG
>JAKSZT010054335.1:20070192-20233151 GCA_026826555.1 Tolypeutes matacus | reverse complement strand
TATATTGGGATACGTACCTGGATCAAAGCACCATAACTCAGGGAATGATAAATTAAGGTAGAGATAGAGATGATGTAGTATAGATATATCTCTGAATTTAGGTATGTAAAGATATATATACCTCTTGAATAGTTTATCTTTGAATTGAGTGAAGATAAGTTATAGGGGAGCCTGCCTTTCTGCCTGCCTGCTGGCTCTGAATTTAGAATATGTTTATAAATGTAGCAGGACCTGTAAAATAGGGACAGCTCTAGCCAGCAGTGAAGTCCCGCAAGTGAGGAAAACGTCCTCTTTGCTTTTATAAAATTCATGAGGGAAACGGACGTGGCTCAAGAGGTTCGGCGTCCCTCTACCATATGGAGAGACCAGGGTTCGATCCCCGGTACCTCCCGGTAAAAAAAAAAAAAAAAAATTCATGATAGCACCCTGTGCTTTGGGGGCTTGAATGCAGAGAAATCAAATAAGCCTCACCTCTTGGCTAAAAGCAGTCAAAACCCAAACAAAATGGCTTTGTTCAAACAAAAGTTAGGTGAAAACGAGATTCCGGTTACGGGAATGCTGTTTCCATAGTGATGGCCATCAACAGCTTGTGTAGGGGGGACGAATTCAGCTTGAATATGGCCCCGTCCCATGGTAGCCAGCCTGGTTCTCCACGGAAGCTGGGGCCCTCGCTCTTTGCCCTGACACCCAAGCCAGCGACCAGGTCCATCGGACTGCCACCCATGCAGGTATGCAGCAGGCTTGTCCCCTGCTTCCCTGCCTAGACTCACAAGCATCATTACCTGAGTTCTTTTTCACTGTGTTCCAACCGCTGTTTGGACATGAGCTATCGCGTCTTAGAGCTCAAAGGTCTGCCTGAGCGCCGTCTGCCATGCCCCTGCTCATCTTGTCCATCTTGGTAAATGTCCATGGCCATCCTGTCCCTCAGTGGGTTCCAGAGATTCCAGTGAGCAGGCGGAACGTGCCAGAATTTGACCCCCGCCTCCTTCAATGCTGCCCACCACCATGCCTCCTTGTCCATGAGCCCTAAAAAGATCCAGCTTTACACAAACGCTTATAGGAGACCAAGGACTTTTTAGGGTGGTTTCTGATAGCATCGTGTGGAGTCCTATCCAGCAGGTAACCATCTATATTGGCAGAACTGCAGAAGCTCACAATGTCTGGTCTCCCCAGCTTAAGGCTGAGTGGAAAGACTCAACTCTCTGCTAGGTGCTGTCCCTGGCCGTTTTCCACTCTGCGCTAATGCAGTTGAGGATGAGATTTGACTGGAGACCCACGCTCTTGCACCTGAAGCATCAAGGACTATTCTGGGTCTGGAAGATGGCGTTTACCTGCCCCCTGTATCAGCCCCTACCAAGGGCCTCATTGTGCCTAGGGAAGGATGTGTTCGTGCACAACGAATTCCTCTGGGGCTGCCTGAATGGTTAACGACAAAATGCCTTCCTGGTCAAGCAAGGGAACCAACGAGGGCCAAGCTGAATCCGTTTGCCTGGTGCTTTTATTTAAACATTTTTCAGTGGAATACCTCTACCCACTCCTGCCCTCTCCAGGTCCTCCAGGCACTTCACCTTTTCAGATTGCCTCCAGTTTACAAGTTTACAGGCCACTCCACATATTTCTGCCGCCTCTCTTCTCCTTGAAGGCAATCGAGTTTGCACCAGCCAACAGAAATGGGTGAGGTTTTGCCCTCGGTGGTGGTGGGATGTCAAACACCCAGACTGACCCTTGGGATCGCGCAAGAACTCCTCTGTGTCCCTGTGCATGTTGTGTGTATCATACACGTGAAGTACGTGCTATTATGATCCCCAGTTTATAGATGAGGAAACCGAGGCACAGAGATCCTTCCCCAAGGTTGCACAACTAGTATGTGAAGGAACCACAGCTTGACCTGGCTCCAGTGACCTCACTGTATCCACTCCACTGGACTTGCAATTTTGATTTTGGGGAGGATGGGGTTGAAGGTTCTTAGGGGTTGAATGTTGTCCCCTCAAAATTCATGTCCATATGAACCTCAGAATGTGACCTGATTTGGAAATAGGGCCTTTGCAGCTGTGCTCAGTTAAGATGAGGTCACACCGCGTTGGGGTGGGCCCTAAATTCCATGACTGTTGTCATTAGAGGAGGAGAGACTCACGCAGGGAAGACGAGCGTGGTGGATGTTGGGAGAGATTGGAGCCCCTAGCCAGGGAGCACCTGGGCCACCAGAGCCTGCAAGAGGCAAGGAAGGACCCACCTCTAGAGCCTTCAGAGGGAGCACAGCCCTGCTGGCACCCTCATTTCCGACGACTGGCCTCCTGAACTGCGAGGAAATGCCTGTCTGTTGTTTGAAGGCACCCAGCTAGTGGTACTTTGTCACAGCAGCCCTGGGAGACTAAGAGAAACTGGCTCCTTTGGCACCCACATGGAAGTTTTAGCCACAAAATATACTCAGGCATTTCTACCTCTCACTCTCCTCATCTGGAAAACAAAGGTAATGATTCTACTTATCTTTGAGGGGTGCTCTGAGGATAAAACCTGGAGGCAGGTTTAGAGGAGTGCCTGGCCCTCGGCACTGGGAGGAGAGCATTCAGTGGCCTTTCAGATGCGAAATACTAAAGCTCAGCCTTAGTTCTCAGGAGCCGCGCCCAGCCCCAGGTGCCAGGTTAGGTAGTTTAGATACATTTCCTAGTGTAACCTTGCAAGGAGCCAGTGCTCATTTGACCCAGGAGAACACTCACGGGATCCACACCAACTACTCTGGCTCTAAAACCCAGGGTGGTTCCCTCGTCTACACTGACTCCTGGCAGGTGAGTGAGTTGACCCTCCTGGTGGCATGACTTCATACCTCCAGCTCACTGAGCAGACAATGTCAATCAAAAACAGTGATAATCTATCCCTGTTCTTAGGAAATATACATGGAAGTATTAAGTAGTATGCAACCTACTATAGAGGATAGGTAGATGATAGATGGTGATAGAGATAGATAGATAGTAGGTAGGTAGAAAGAATGATTTAATAAACATGGCAAAATGTTAAAAATTGATAAATCTGGATTTCTGGGTAGGGGATATATTGGCGTTCTCTATATTATTTTCGTGTTATTTCTGCAGCTTACCTGCAAGTTTGAAATCATTTTTTTTTTTAAGTTAGAAAAATAAAAGCAGTGATATTCTTTTGTTGATTTGAAGCAACAAATCAGTGATCTACTTCCAATCAGCATTGACTTCTAGTTCAAATGACTAAAGCCGAGGCATCTGCATAATGTAGATATGCCTTGGATGTGCTGGGCAAAAGGCATATGGCCAATTTATCTTATACTCTACCATTATTTAAATGTGGGTTTGAAAGAAGAGAGCTAAAGACACAGCCCTGTTATACGCTATTTTAAAAGTGAAATGTGAGCTCATCTAAGAATGCCTAAGAGAAGTCTGTGCCCTCAGGAAGCACACATCCATTGGCCTAAGCAGACGATTATTACCGAACATGAGATGAGGGAATGAAGGACCAAGTACTGTCAGCTCTGCCTGCAGGAGGGGCAGGCTGGGGAAGGCCTCACCGTCTGGAAGGATAGGATGAGCAGTGGGGCGGGGGGTGGGGGGGAAGGTCCTGGTCTTCTAGGCCTAGGGAAAGCCACATGCCAAAGCTCGGAGCCCGGAGGCATGTGGAATGTGGGCATGTTGCAGGGAGTTTGTGGAGATGAGTGCAAAATGTCAAGGGGACAATCCAACCCACCAGCGCTCTGGGACTCCTGCTTTCGTACCCATCCTTAAGAAGTGGTAGAACCAGCCTACCTTAAAACCTGCTCCTGGTGTCTCATGGCATTCCATTTGGAGCCCCAGTTCTAAAATTTGTTGAGAATAAGCATGGCAGAAAATTTCAAGGAGACGTCAAATTGATAGGTCTATAACAGGAGAAAACCTGTCGTCTTCTGAGCCTGAGGTGAACCAGAATATTTTCTTTGTATCCTCGGGTCCTCACTGAGCAGGGTCTGACAAGAGGAGGCTGACAAGATGCTGGTGAGGATAATGCCGTCATTTCCACTGTTTAGAACCAGTTCAGAAGTTGTTGGGCTTAACCTGAGAAAGGGACGCCTTTCCCAATACTTGTATCACTCTTTTCTTCTGTGTAAAGAGGGAGGCCCAGGGCGAGCTAGAGTAATAAGAAGAATAGACGGAAACCTTTAGCACAAACACTATCCCTCTGGTCTCCCAAATACTCGGAAATTTGCTTCTGGATTGCATTTCCTTCATCAATAAATGTCTGTTGAGTACCTCCTACTCTAAATGCTTTGTGGTGGAACCTTAAGGACAAAAGATGCTTGCCTTCAAAAAGCTTGCCACCTAGTTGAACGTGTACACAAACGACTTTCAAGTAGAAAGGTGCCAGTTGTGTGGTTGATGGTATTATAAGGGTTTGGAGGAGAGAAGGATTTTTCTCCTTTAGATCATCAGAAGATGTAAGCACCACGTACAAAACAGGTCATCTGAGCCCAAGGGAACTTTGAGAAAATCTCAGAGAGTAACAATTATCTCTCTTAAGTAATCATTAAAGAGCAATTGTAAAAGAGTCATCTTTTTAAAATGTAAATCACACCCTGCCCCCCCTCTACCTAAAACCCTGTGTGACCTGGAGCCTGCGAGAGCCCAGCTATGCCCCTTACTGTGTAATTCGAGGCAAGTTGCTTCATCTCTGTGCCTCAGTTTTTTTCATCCGTACAATGGATATGATAATATTACCCACCTCCTAGAATTCTTTTGAGGATTAAACTAGTGAGTGCTTGTAAAGTCCTTCAGCAGCGCCTGCCTATCTCTGCAGTTTCATCTCATTCCCTCTGTGCCAGTCACACTGGCTCCATTTTGTTCCTCAGACACCAACAAGCTCCATGCCACCTCAGAGCGTCGGCACCAGCCATTCCTCTCCCTGGAACACTTCCCTCACTTCTTCACAAGGTAGACTTTTGTCATCGGGTCTCAGTTCACACGACACCTCCTTGAGTCCTGCCTGACCCGCAGTCTAAAGTAGAGCTCCCCTCCTCTCAGCGAAAGCTTAGAGTGTGAGACAGGGACCTTGTACCCCCTAAGCCTGGAAAAGAAGAATAAGTGCACAATAAGTGTTTGTTACCGGATGAACTGAACTGATAAACACCTAAACTTAAGTATGTCCAGCTCCAGAGCAAATGAAAATAAAATAACCCAGGTGCTTGATCTTCTCTATCCCATACAGTAAATGCACTCGCAGACATTCAGCCTGCCTCTCAGACTCGTTTTCAGGTTGGAGTTCCCCATTTTGCTCAGCTCTCAAGAGAAAGTTCATCAGAAAAAATAGAAACTCCCCAAAATGCAACATCCTCTGCCCTCCAAAAGGCCTCAAGCGCCTATGCCTAACTTCCCCGTTCTTAACTCTGATTTCCCTATTTGTGCCTTTAGGTTCTTTTTCTAAGGGAGACAACTTCTTCCTTCATCCTGGCCTCACCCTACTCCCTGCTTCTTGAATTTCTCAGAGTGGTCTTTCCAACTGGTTGACCAGAGTGTCAACGTCTGTTTGGAGTTTGTATTGTGGGAAGTTTTGGCTCCAACTTGTGATCTTACTATCACTCTTGCGGGCAGATTTGCATCTTAGCACCCCCTAGGCCTCCTTGCTGCTAGGCCTTGATTAGCCACCACCTCTGCACCAAGTGAGCAAGCTGGTGGGCCACCTGGGGGTTTCCTGAACTGTTCAAGCTGCTTGACCAGTCAGAGAAAGAGGCATGACTTCCACTTCTTCTTTCAAGAAACAAAAATCCTCTATTAAAATAGCTAAGCACAACAATATTAAACAAAAGCAAAAATCTAAAAATATATTTAGCATTAACTCCTATCAGACACACAAAAAACTTAGGGATTTCCTGGGGTTGAGGAAGTGGGAATAGGCAAATAGTGGGACAGGATGGAAGAGAGACTATTTACTATATACTTTTTTATATACTTTTTTGAGTTTTGAACCATGCAAATCTATAACTATTTTGAAAAAATTAAGTAAATTGAATGTTTTAAAAACTTAAATAAAAGACATTTATATGACAGTATATTTTTTAAATTAATAGGCACAATTAAAATATTTTTCTCCTTACAAGTAATTTATCTTGTAAATTCTTACAAATTACTTGTAAGAAGTTCTACTGTGATCCCTCTCTCCCAGGTAGAACATGGACTTGACCTCTGATACTTCCTTCCGCAAGGCTGACACTGGGCTCTTCTGCCATCATTGGCTTTGACCCTCCTAGCAAAGAAAGACAATGATCCTTTACTCATGAATTAAATGACCAGCCCCCTTTAAGAGCTCTGGCATGATGGAAGAAGTTGGGGGGCAGGGGCAGTAAGAGGTGAGAAGGAGGGAGACAAACCCGGAAATTCCTCTCTGGCCTCACATTCCTGGCACTCCTGCCAGTCCATCCACAAGACCCAAGCAGAAAAGTGAATCAAAGATCCTGTGGTCCGTCACGTGTGCAGGGCATGCCTGGCTTTCCCCGGAGAGGAAGAGTGCTCATCCTCATCCCCCTAAGCATGGCTCCATTTTAACCTTTTCTGTTTTTTTAAGGCAATTTGCTTTATTTCGCCTTCCCCAATTCCCTTCTGATCAGTGCTTCTGCTGGGTAGAGTGTGCACTAAAGTTTCCTTTTTCATTTGTTAACAATTACACCCTGGAACAGATACATCTGCTTTCTGGCACAAACCTTGAGGAAACACAAATGACGGATTATACCAGAATTTTTTTTTCATCAGTAGGTCTTCCAGGTACCAGGGAAACGCAACCTCTCTCTCCACGGCTCAAGCCCAGAGGGGCTTCTCCTGCCAACCCGCTGCAGACTGGAACACAATGCCCCAGAGCTACATCTTCCTCTCCTTTGCCGCTTGGTAAGCAGTATGGGCTTTTTCAGTTTAAAGACTCCATGTGTTGATCGTCACTGGGAAATAGGAAACAGACAACAAAAACAGCACCTATGGGAAAAAGCTCTATTGCAGTAGTGTCTGACCCCTGAAATATTGGAGTGTTTGAGGTTAAGGATTACAGGGGAGCGGGTGTAGCTCTGGCTGAGCACCTGCTTCGCACGTACGAAGTCCTGGGTTCAGTCCCTGGTAGCTCCTAGAAAAAAAAAAAAAAAAAGAATTAGGGCATCCAAGGGCTTGAAGGAGCCCCCTCCCCACACACACACAGCATGTTCAGTTTGTGAGTTTGAACAAGCTCTGTAACCCACTAAGCTCCAAGTTTCCCCCTTCTACAAGGAGGAAAGGCCCCTCATCAGAGCCTGGAGGACTGAGTAAGATACCGCATGTAAGTACCCAGTGCCACCCTAGACGAACTCAGTAAAAGGAGCACAAGATGACTCACCTAGACGCTTTGCTCACCTCTTAGCGGGAAAGACAATTCAGCCAGAATAGTGTGTGTGTCTTTGATTCAGAAAAAAATAATTTGGAAAATTATAAATTGAACTGTTAATGGTGATTATTTCTGGGGAGTAGGATTACAGAGGCTTTTGCTTTCTTCTTTGTGTATTTTTTGTTTAATACTTCATATCAAAATATATTACTTTTATAATTAAAATAAAATCGGAATGCTTTTCAAAGATTGTAAACCACGTGTATTCTCTCTCTCTCTTTCTCTTTCTCCATTATTGGAGTCGCCACTGACTTGATTATGACTGGATGATATGGAAGAATGTGGGATCTGCCTTTGTTCCTTATGCTGTGCCATGTTACTGACATGACCAGGCCTCTGGAAATCATGTGGGCATCTCTCTGAGATCCATTCATAGCATTTCCACAAACAACCTTGCAAAATGTTGGAATATGGTCTAAATAAAGTGCAATTTGAAAATCTATTCCTGGTTCTCTCACTTACTGTCCCTAATGCCCTACTTTCCAACATATAAGATGTAAAAAGTGTGTTAAGCTGCATCAATAAAAAATCCCACATAAATTCCTTTGGAGTGGGGGTGCCACAGCCTTAGAGGAAGGTAGCTCAGGCAGGACCTCACAGGGTGGGAGGTGGGGTCCAGAGTCAGAGCCTCAGTCATTGGAACTGAATCTCAGTGGTTTCCAACAGGGAGCACATTTGGTGCAGGGCCTCGAAGACAAAACAGGCAAAACAATTTGCTAATTTTTTACCGAATCCCTTCCCGCTATGGCTGCCCAGAGCATCATCACTTTCATTATGTTGTGCTGCCTACCAGAGAGTCACTTCCCCACCCTAGGAGTCATGTCTTATGAATTCTTCCAGGCATCTGTGCAGGAATGCATTGCTGTGTTTTGAATTGTGACCAGTAGGTGCGAAGATATAAAAGTGCAGGGCATGTCTGTGAATCAAAATGAAACCAGCCCTCGGGTGCCTGATTCCCTACCCTTCTGCTCTAATACTTCTCCATGGACTTCTATGGCTCTCTGTCACCACAAGGCACCTTGACTCCTTCTTTCCATGCCTCCTACCCTCTTGGATTTAGTGACTAAGCTTTTGGATTGGCCACTTGGCTCAGCCTCACACCCAGCTTCCTGTATCTACTCACGGTCAACCCTCAGAGCCAGCCAGGCAGCTTAGGTCATTCTCTACCCATCACGACCTGGTGGGGAAGGAGAGCAGAAGCCACCTGTCACTCAAGGCTGGAAGCTTTAGCATCACCCATTTCTCCTCCCCCCTACTCCCCTTGCAGCCCTGTCCATTCCTCCTCAGAAGTGCCTGGTGTACTTGTTTCCTCTGAACCCTCCCAGCCCATTACTGCTTGAGATCGGGGGCCCATCATCCCCAAATGAACCACAGCCCCAGCACCCTCCCTGGTCTCTCTTCTCTCATCTGTGCCCTTCCAGCCCTTTCTTTATATTCCTGCCAGAGCTCTTATTCCCAAACGCAAATCTGCTGAGAAACATCTGTGGGTGCCCATTGCCAGAGGACCAAGTTGAAGCTCTCTACTTCCATAAAAGGTCCTCACCCACCACCACTCCAGGCTCAGCCCCACCCCACCTCTGCCACACTCCTTCGGGCACCACGGATCTCATGCCTTTCTGTGCTTCCTCAATCCCCTGCCTTTAAAGGTCCACGCCGTTCCTCCCCCCAAGGGCGACCACAGGTCCTGGCTTGCCCAGGCAGTCCCTGTTTGCACCTCTTTTCTGCTACAATTATCACTAGCCCACTTTCCTTCTCCCAGGTGTCCCGATTTGGGCAACAAGTGGTCACTCTACATTCATCCTAATTCTTCACCTGGCAGTTCTCTGCTCATCCTGCAAGATCTGCTCAAATGTTAGAAATTCTGGAAGGCTGTACCCCAATCCTTCAGGGAAAAGCGTTTGCCCCTCCTGGGCTCCCCACAGTCTTTTACGTATAAACGTCACCACAGTGTCTGCCAGGGCGTATCGTTGAGGAATTGCTTACGCGTCTGTTTCCCCTGCCAGACTTCTTGAGTCTCAATTATCTTTACATACCCAGTGCCCAGAAGAGTCCCTGACACATAATAGGTGCTCAGGTAATGTTTGCTGAAGAGGAATGAGAAATGGAATTCATTAAATATTTATTAAGTAAAAACTATGTGCCAGGCACTGTTCTTGATTCTTGATGAAGCAGAGAAACATCTGCATTCTCACAGAGTTGACATTTTAGTGGGGAAAAGAGACAAAAGATAATTTCTGAACAAATCCTTGGCTAGAGTTACAGGGGTGGGATTTCCTTTTGAATAGGCAGGTCACCCCTCAGATTGGGGTGGGGTCAGCTCCCCTGGAGGCACATGTTTGGCCAAGTGAGTGGTCCGTGGGATGGGAAGAGGCCAGGACACATGCCCAGTGGACAGTGCCCACTCGAGGGAGGGAAGCATCCCCTTTCCAGTCCTGACAGCATCTCGCCGGGATGTGCGTCTAACATCGTTTGAGTATAATTTGGCATATTATTGGAAAGTCTTGGAGAAATGCTGTCCCTGCCCACACTGTGCTAGGACGTGTTGTTGATAAATGTGGCATGTTTAAGAACATCAAGCTTGTCATAAAAACTTTCCTCACCCACTGCTGCTACCTTACGTTTGCCTCATGCACCACCAACACTGAATTTTAGCCATGGTTATCAAATCCGTGGGAAAATATACCCAGGGAAATTATACCCTGGGAAGCCTTTCAATTCAAAAATTAAAGACAGAAATCTACAAACAGAAAAATGGCAATATGGGCTGTTTCTTGGACATAGTTCAGACAAAAGCCAGGCACCCAGTTTTTCTATATAACATTTACATCCATTTACATGGATTTTATGGTTATGATGAGTTTTGATAAATGTACATACCTCTTTAACTGCCAGCCCCAAATAAGATATAGAACATCTCCATCAGCCTAGAAATTTCCTTTGCCATCTACCAGTTTTATCAATACATGGCCATGTTTGCTTCAACTATATCCCTACCCACCATCCTCTAGGATGATTTTGAAGCAAATCAAGATACCATATTATTATATCTGTAACTATTTCCTTATGTTTCTCTAAAAGATAACCAAAATATTATGGTCACACCTGAACAAATAATCAATAATTTCCAAACTATCAAATATCTAGTCTTTGTTCACACTTCCCCAATTGTCTGTTTTTTTTCTACCTTTGACTGACTTTGAAAACTACTGCCAGAGGACTATTTTCAATCCACCATCATGGCTATCTACTAACTCTTTTTTTTTTTTTTTTTTTAAGCAAAAAGTCTGCTTTATTATATTGTACTTGATAAGAAGGTTAGTAATTATCAGTGGTTTTTAAAAAGGTAGAAACAAGTAAAGGTGATTGGGAGGATGTTAAGAAATGGCACCAGCAGATACAGCTCCTAGATGATAAGTAACTCCTAAGATGAAAATTGTCTTAATTTCTTTATCTTCTAGCTCCTTCTGTGGGCAATCTATCAGCAGCTTCATTGCCTTTGATGCCACGATGACCAGGAACATATTTCCATGGAATATCCATTCCTGGGGAAGTTTGCTCATTCCTCTCAAAATTGCTTCTGTTGACAACATCTCTTCCAGAGGCCGTTTTCCATCCATTTTCTTTCCAGTTAGGCATCCATTCTGTAACGCCTTTCACGACAAACTTGCTATCCATCATAATGATGAGTTTGTCTAGGTTTTGGCTCTTTGCTTGTTCAATTGCTTTATGGGCTGCCTTCAGGTCGGCACTTTGATTTGTTTGAGGATGGCCAGGTCCCCAGTGAACTCCAAATCCTGCTTGTGCACCATCTCTTCCATTATTTCTACAGCTGCCATCTACATAAACAGTTGGAGGGTATTCTCCATGCCAGCCAGAAGCCTGTCCCCATCGGCCGGAGCTCATGGTGTTCTTTTCCAATAGGATTGCTCCATGTTGTCCGGGGGATGCAGTTGGAGGGTCTCTGGTTAATCCTATCTACTAACTCTTATCTGCTCAATTGTGTACTCATTTGTCTAGCATAACCTGGGCTCCATATAACTTTCCAGTTTAAAATCCCAGTATTTGTCTGCATGCAGATTATAGCGTTGGTATGAACAAATGTTGGTTCCCTGCCTCTCCACCCTGCCCACAAGTATTCATTACAATAAATATATTTGTCAAACACCTGCTAGGTCCCAGTGCTATGCTAGTAGCTAGGGAATCAGTGGCCAAAATGTCAACTTAGTTCCAGCCTCTGGTCAGATGACGGCATCCCCCGCTCTCTACCTGTTGGAATTCCAAGTACTTTAAGATAAAGTTCAAATGCCATCTCCTCTGTGAAAACTGCCCTGATCGCTTCAGACAGAAATATTCTCTCAATTCTCTAAAACTCCTGCTTTGCTTCATTTGCACTGCTCCTAGAGGACCTACTGCATAGGAAATTTGAACATAAGACTTATACAATTCCTTCATTTTTGTAATACCCTCAGCAACTAATGGCAGTGCCCTGAGGAGACTTAGGGGGAAAGTCCATTTATAAAGCAACTGGGGGGAAGTGGATGTGGCTCAGGCGACTGGGCTCCCACCTACCACATGGGAGGCTGCTCAGTGTTCAGATCTCAGTGCCTCCTAAAGAAGACAGTGGGCTGGCGCAACAAGCAGGCGTGGCAAGCTGACACAACAAGATGACGCAACAAGAGAATCAGGGAGGAAAAACAATGAGAGACACAACAAAGCAGGGAGCAGAGTTGGCTCAAAGGATTAGGCCCTCCCTCCCACATCGGAGGTCCCAGGTTCAGCTCCTGGTGTCTCCCAAAAATAAACAAGGAAGACAGACACAGCAAGTGCAGACAACAAGGAGGGTGGGGAGAAATAAACAAAATAAATCTTTAAAAAAATAAAATAAAGCAATTGGGAATTGGCCTATCAAGCAAGAAGATATACATTTAAGTCTTCTCCTGGGGGTCGGATGTGGCTCAACTGGTTGGGCTTCTGTCTCCCATATGGAGGGACCTGGGTTCGATCCCCGGGACCTCCCGGTAAAAAACAAAAACAAACAAACAACAACAAAAAAAAAAAAAAAAAAAAAAAGTCTTCTCCTTTTAGTTGTCTTGTTCCATCATAGTATGTTTCTGAACTTGTTGCAAGGGATTAAGAAGCAGATTTTCTGCAGTAAGAAATCCTTAAAAAACTTCTCTACCATTTTAAAATAGAAAAAGTCATGAAGAAGGAAGTTCAAGGTCAGCCATAACCTGCCCCTCAGAGATAATCACTGTTAATTGTTGGTGTATGTCCTCCCAGTCTTTTCTGCGCCTACACAAAAGGGGTCTGCTCTGGGCCATCGGGTTTCACAGTGGTGTGGAGAAGGGCTGGACGGACAGAAGGACAGTGTCTTGTTTGATGTGTGTCAGGGCAGGCTTGTCTTCTACTCTGTGCTGCCTTTCCTCAGGAATGACTCCCTGTCTTTTCTCCTGTTGCATTCTAGCCCTGACGACCCTAACTGGGGTTTTTACTCAGCTCTCTCATCCCAACATCCTGCCCCCGAGAGGGAGCCTGAAGCTCACCATCACTTGACCCACTCATCTCACCTACCTTGACTCTGAAACCAAGTTCCTACACTGGACCTGATCTTTATTATAGTCTTGACTGTTTATAAAAGTGACACTAAAGCATAGAATTGTTTAATACTTTTACTTTATTTAAAGCTTAGTTCATGTATAATATGTACAAGTTTGTAGCTGGAGATAAACTACTGTATTTTTATTACACCCTATATTCTTTTGTCTCATAATGAGTTTGCATGTGGGTCAAGAAGACAAGTTGTACCTCAGAGTAACTGGTTTCCAGAATTGGTACAAACATAAGATGAATAAGATACCAAAGATACCAAAAATTTTCAACTTAAAACGAATGGGAAAAAAAGCCAAATGGAGAGTCCAGATGACACAATCCAAGGTACCTTATTTAGGTAAAATAAGAGTCCTGGATCACCGAACTTCAAAAAGAATTCATCCATCCCAACTTCAAAATACATCAGCAGAGGGGCGAATGTGGCTCAAATGGTTGGGTGTCCGTCTCCCATACGGAGGGACCTGGGTTCGATCCCTGGGACCTCCTGGTAAAAATAAAGAAAAGAAAAATATAGAAGGTGCACGGACGGCCAGATCCCGTGCGTGGGCGCACTGTCAGGCTCCGCGAGCGGGCGAGTCTCCAGGCCCCATGCCAAGCAATGCAGCATGATGATGATGTAGCAGGAGGGTGACACAAGGGAGAGCCAAGACAAGACGTGCCGAAAAACCAGGAACTGAGGTGGCGCAGGCAGTGGAATGCCTCTCTCCCACGTCGGAGGTTCCCAGGTACAAATCCCAGTGAAGACAGGAGGAGAAGGAGGAGAAGAGAGGGCAGGAAACGGACACAGAGAAGTGCCCAGTGAATGGACACAAAACAGCAAAAACGGGGGGCGGCTAAAATGGATTTTTAAAAAGTAAAATAAATAAATAAATCTTAAAAAAAAAAAATCAGCAGAAAAAGAAAATTGATGCAGTAAACAGCCCCGTTGAAAGGTACTCAGCGTGGAGAGGCAGCAGCACAATTCGCTTCCTTGGTTATGGGGTTGCCTCCACTTCCCCTGTGCCCATGTCAGTCCAGCCTTCTGCAGGAGCACAATGCCTGCACATAGTAGCGACTCACTAAACGGTAGCAAGGACTAACACCTTTTTGGTCTGTTCCTGGAGAACAGAGCTGGCATTCAAGTGAGTTGGGCCGAGTGGGACTCTAGCCTATGAGCTGCGGGGCCAGGCTGCCTCCATCCCCTATCCCGGATCCCCTATATACCAGTGGTGTGGCCCCGAGGAAGTGACTTACCTTCCGAGCATCAGCCGACTCTCCTTTAAAGTGGAAATAGTAATAGTATGGCAGAGTGGTGTCAGCTTTAAGTGAGACTGTGGACGTGAAGCATGTGGCATATAGTAAACGTTTGCCATGCCTCGGCTGTTTTTCACAGAGGAAAGTAAAGCACAACCAGCTAGGTATTTCCTAATATCGTTCTATGCAAGTAAAACAAGACATCATTTTTAAAAATGAAAAATATAACACTAAGAGCCATTGAATCCATTACAATTAGGTTGAACTCTATGAATTGAACAAATAACCTCCCCCTCCACTCACACACATAAGTGCACAAAACCCAGAGCCATTTAGGAAGATAGAAATTAGTTCTCTCATACATAAAATAAGCCGGAAAGCAGGCAGCCCAGGCTTGCAATTCCAGGCACATGATTGCCTCCTTCCTAGCTCCCTCCTGGTGTGGCTCCAGCCGCGTTGGAGAGCTGCCTCGTGGTCCTGGAAGGTTGCTGGACTCTTACCATCTGGTACCATTTTCCAGGCAGTGGGCAAGAGGAAGGGGCAAAAAGGGGCCTGTCCTAACCCCTCAAGATTCCGTCATGGAAATGGCATCCAACACTTGCTTTAACATTTCATTGGCCTTCTGAACTCATAGTCACCCCTGGCGACAGGGAAGCCTGGGAAACAGGCTTTGCTCTGAGTGGCCATGTGTCCAGCTAATAACTGGGCTTCTAGTGCAAAGGAGGGAGTGGCTATTAGGGAGGACAATAGCATTTCCTACCACAGGTTAGTGGATACAAACACTCTGAGCGAGGAACTTAATGATAACATTCAAGAGAAGCAAGGGCAACCGCCAAATCCACGGATCTGCTTATTTATTTGTTAGGGCACGGTTGCCATGGCTGCTTTTTTGTGTTTTAGGGATCAGTCTTGGGAACCACAGAAGGGGCCGTGTCCTCAGCCCTCCTGGACATGCTCAGAGCATGCTCCCCACTCAGCCCTCCATGGCTGGAAGCGAAGTAAAGCACTTGGAGAGAGTTCCAGAGAAAAGCAGCCAAGATGACTAAGCGCTCCACACAGGAAGATGGAGAACGAGAAGGGATCATTTAAGGAAGTGGAATGAGTCAGGCTGGGAAAGAAATGGCCAGAGGGTGACTAAACAATGAGCCCCTGCTACATCAGGGACTCCGACCCAGAGGAGGAGGAGAGTCCCAGAACGGGCAGCTGTTTATCTCCACAAGCAATGGAAGAGAAGGAAAAGGAAGCAGCAGCGACTCAGGGTGAAGCGTGAGGACGAGCAGGCTGCCTGGGTGGCTGCCGAAACACCGCACAGAGATTATACTTGATATCTCTGAACGCTGGGATGTTTGAATAGGGTCCTCCCTGAAGTGGGGGTTGAGGGCTTGGAGGAGCAGGGGACAGGTAGAAGGAGGGTGTTTTAGTTTCCTGGGCTGCTGTAAGCAGAGACCATGAAATGGGTTGGCCTAACAATGGGAATGTATTAGAATAGGGTTTTGAGGTTGAGAAAAATGTCAAAATCAAGCATCATCAAGGCGATGCTCTCTCCCCAAAGACCGGCTGCCAGTGATCCTGGACTCCTCTGCCACATGGTAAGGCACATGGTGGCTCCTGCTGGTCTCTCCCTTCTCTTCCAGGTTTTGTTGCTTTCAGCTTCTTGCTTCTGTGGCTTTCTCCCCCGTCTCTCCGTATTCATTCCATTTATAAAGGACTCCAGGAAGAGGATTAAGACCCACCCTGGGCCACACCTTAGCTGAAGTAACCTAATCAAAAGTCCTACTTAAATAGGTTTACACCCCAGGTTTTGGTTTTCTGTGGTACACACCACACGGTGATCTACTTAAACATCTATGGTTTCCTTCCCTGTGCCTCAGTTGCCCTCATGGGATGACTACGTTTTGGAGTTCAGAATAGACATATTCTATTGATTTGAAAGAAAAGTTCTGATTTTGTAAGTGCATAAAAATAATTACACAATGTCAACTACTCAAGAGGCAACACGTAGGAGGAATGGATTTTCTATATTAAAAATCCTAACAGTAATACAATGGCTTTCCAGACAAGATGGCACAGGAAGATGCATTTCATCTGCGCCACTCTAAGAAATGTCAGATAAAATATACAAAGGGAAGACAAAAAGATGTAGCACGGTTCAGAAACAAGATAATTGTCCATGTAGCGGGGAAACAGAGCAGAGACAGTAAGAGCTGAGCGAGGGGGAGCCTGTGGGCCTGTGGTGGTGGGTCTCGGAAGAGCAGCGGGAGGTGAGAGGTCGGCTCTCCCAGGGTGATGCTGGTGACTGCAGACCCGAGCCAGACTCACCGCTGAGGCCAGAGGCTGGCTCCTGACCTCCTGCTTTCCGACCACTTTCCCTTCTCCAAGCCCACCCCCCGTTTTAGCTCTCCTGAAAGCCACTCTGTAAGGGCTTGTGGCACCCACCCGTCTTTCCCACGCCTCCCCTTTCTTTCTTCTTCAGTTCTTTTTTTTTTTTTTTTTTTTTTTACCGGGAGGTCCCGGGGATCGAACCCAGGTCCCTCCATATGGGAGACGGACGCCCAACCAGTTGAGCCACATCCGCCCCCTCTTGTTCAGTTCTGCCGTTGCTCTTACTTCTTCACTCTGTTCTAGAATGCTGTCTTTTGTGCTTTGTGTATAGAATCACTGCAAAAACAATAAAGCTGAACCCACAGAAAAGGAGATGTATCCTATGGTTTTAAACCTGTGCCAAAATTAAATAGAATACTTTCCTAAATTCTACATATAGCTCAAAATGTCCCGTTTTAGTTAGCTTCATGTTTGGGCCATGATCTTCTTATGCAATATTTGTTTGGCCCAAAGTTTCTAGTTTCCTTTTGCATGTGTGTGTGTTTGTGTACACATTTATATGTAGTTACTGAAATGTCCTCACCTTATCATTAAGTGTTTCCAGGTTCTTAAAACATTCAATGTGTGTCATGAAACCTATTTTCTTCTTAAAGTTCTTCTTCTTGAAGCCCTTTCACTCCCTGTTTCAATTTGAACCTACAGCTTTCTAGGCCAGTTACTGAGATGACACCCTGTGGGGTTTTTCCCTTTGATTTCTTAGGTTAGATCTCTTGTTTCTGGGATTCTGTGTCTCCTGATTTCTTGGATTCCTGTTCAGTTTGGAAGTAGTACAGTCATTTTTTTCAGAAAGAGTATATGTAGAGATAAACTTTCAGAGTTCTTGTGCATGCTTAACATTTTTATTGTATCCTCACCTTAGATTTGGGCTGGATATAGAATTCTAGGTGGAAACAAATTTTCCTTATAAATTTGGAGTCATTACTCCAATGCCTTCGAACAAAAAATGGCCCTTATTTCCACCTGAGAAACTTCTTGTCTTTCCTCTGAAAAAAAAATTATTTTTAAACTTGGCATTCTGAAATGTCACCAGGATATGCACAGGTGTGATTCTTCTTTTTTTCTTTTACATTTTCTTTGGTACCTAGTTGACTCTTTCGATTTGAAAACTTGAATTTCTCTTCAGTTCAAGAGAATTATTTTCCATTATTTCTTTAAATGCTTTCTCCTCATTCACTACTCTGCCCTCCTGGCTCTCCTATTAGATAGATATTGAATCCTCTATGTTTCTTAAGATCCTTTCATATTTTCCATTATTGTTCCATATTTTGGAAAATCCACATCTTCGAGATCACTATTTGATCTTTCGTTTCATTCTGATTCAGTCCTTCTATTGAGCTTTCATTTTGGCAATCGCGTTTTGAATTTTTGAGTGTTTTTTCTGTTCTCTGGGCACTGTTCTTCGTGGCCACCTGTTTCTGCTCCTTTATTCAATAGACAAATAGGATCTCTTTTGGAGCTTAGATTACAAAGTGCTGGGTTTTATGTTTTTAATTGCACTTTTTGTAATATCTATCTCCCGCCCTCTGAAACAATGCATTCTATTAGCTCAAATTGGTCTTCCACAAATTAAGTGTCTGAAGATCTTTGACTGGCATGCTCAAGAAAGATAGAAGACGTTGGCTTTCACAGGCATCTTGCATGAGTTTTCCTTTGCAGACCTGTGGGCTTATTTATCCAAAAGGCCTCTCCCTCACTCCACCCGCACCAGTAGAGAAGGCTGGTAAGAAGGTTCTGGCTAGTGGGTGTTGTCCTCCCCAACGCTGGCTTCTCTGAGGAGTATTGACCTGGGAGAGTTTACCCCACAGAATTGCCAGAATTGGGGAGTGCTTGGCTTGGGGCTCGTTATGGGGCTTCCGAGTCCCTCAGGGCCTGCTCTGTCTCCTCCTGCAGCCTATACCTTCACCATGGGACCTCCCAGTCAGAGCTTTAACTGCAGAGGAGGGGTTCCCAAGATTGCAGCAGGGACAAATGTTTTGGGGAGGGGGTGGGGCTAAGAGGCCCAGCCATTCTATACATAGTCCTTCACTTCATCACTCCTTTCCAACTGGCTGCTCCCAAATCTTGGGATTTCTCCAGAGTTCTGCTAGGAGAAACAGCTGCTACTTGCACGGTAGCCTGGGGTTATGGTTTCATCCTGCCATGATCTAGACATCGGTTTGAGTCCATTTACATGCTACCTTCTATAAATTTTTCAAAATGTCTTGATTGGGGACGAGCCCTTTGTTGTTTCCCATGTGTTTTGACTGTTTGACTATATCTGTTCTCATTTCATTGGGATTTGGCTGAGAGCAAGGCAGAAACGGCCCCGTTCCTCACAGAGTTGATGTCCAATTGTAAACGCAGTAAATAAGAGATTACAACTGACCAGGAGATTACTTGTGGAATCGGTGAAGTGCTACAGGAGGGTCTCCGTAAGCAGATTTCACGGGTAAGAAGAGGCTTTTAGGGAGCAGATGCGGCTCAAGCTGTTGAGCACCTGCTTCCCACATGAGTGGTCCCGGGTTCAGTCCCCAGCGCCTCCTAAAAACAAAAACAAACAAACAAATGAAAAAAACCAACTCAGGGGAGCCAATGTGGCTCAGTGGTTGAGTGCTGGCTTCCCACATACCAGGTCCTGGGTTCAATGCCCGGCCTCCGGTACTTAAAAAAAAAAAAAGAAGAAGAAGAAGAGACTTTTAAAGGAAAGGGTGTCTAAGCTGAGATCTGAATAATGAACAGGTATTAGGTTGGGCAAGAGGAAGGGTGGAGCCAGAATAGAAAGAAGGAAGCCAAAGCATTCAAGAGCAAAGGAAGAGCAGTGACGGTGTAGACAAATAAAGGATCAATAAATTTCATTATGACTCACATGGCAAGATGGACAAATGGAAGAGATACAAACAACAAAATGCCTCTGGTGGCTGTTCACGGAAGATGCTCCCTTTTCAGTTATTATTTCAAAGGAAGAAAGAAACCAGCATTTATAAAGGGCCTGTGACAGAGATGCCCACATATATTATCTCCTTTAATTCTCTAGGTAATCCAGTGAAATGGGCATAAGCTACACCAGATTAGAAGAGAGGACACTGAGGCTCAGAAAGGTTACGTAACTTGCCCAAGTCCACATAAGTAGAAAGTGGCAATGCTGGGATTTTAATCCAGTTGGGGCATCTCAAAAGTCCCCATGCTTTCCTACATGTGGCACCACTATATTTAATACCCTCTACTTTTTGATACTCTCCAAAAAGTGCCCTGGCCTGAGTGGAAAAGGGGTGGAGTTAGGTTGTGGCAAAGCCCACATAATTAAAGAGACTGTTGGAACAATGAGGCATTTTTCAGAAGAAGAGGACACTAGAATTCTTAAAATTTCAAATCCTGAACCCACTAGAGCATAAGATCTCTGGCTTTGTCGTATACTAAGTAGTCGGAAAGTGCCTAATGGGCTGGCAGTAACGCTTCGATCAATTTGATCCAGAGAACTCTTTGCCCAATGATAAGTCCCCTAAATTCTCTGCCTGAGAAAGGAACTCTCCCTTATCTTTCAGTCCTGTACATAAAACCCTGTCCTGCTACCTCTTGAACGCTGGAGCAGATAATATGTCTTCATTTATCACACATGTACTATGTCATGTACCAGTACTGTGGAGAGTTCCCGAACTGCATCTCCAGCTGCAATCTCTACCTCCTCCACCCTGCTTCGGGTCCCCGAGGCTGACCTGTAGGATGGGCTCTCCACTGGATACAGCTGATTGGAGGCACCAGCAGGAGGTTGGAGGGGGCAGAGAGTGTGGCTTCCCTATTTACTAGCCTGGCTTTCTCTCAGCAGGGCTGCCGTGGGTTTGGCTGCTCAGAAAGCAACACTCCCTGGCACCCGGTATGCAGCTAATGAAAAGGTTTTCACTTCCCCCTCTCCATCAATAAAAATAACTCAAAACAATTTGCCTTCATGTATTAAAGCAACAATATATCTTAACTGTCCTGTCTCGGGGCAAAATCGACTTCTGCTGTCATAATATCATCTGGAAGGCCCTTGTCTGCCTTGATATTCTCCAGAAAATCACATTGGTCCATTATACTGATAGCACTATGCTAATTGGATCTAGTGAGCAGGAAATAGCCAGACCTCAGATGTGCTGGTAAAACACACGCACACCAAAGAGTTGGGCAATAAACCCGCTGCAAGTCCAAGGGCTTGCTACGTGGATGAACTTTCCAAAGGTCCAGGGGTCTGGGTCTAAAAGAGAGAGAGAAGTTGCTGCACCTCACCCCACCTACCATGTAGGAGACACAACACTTTGTGGGTTTCTTTGCACTTCACAGGCAGCTTAAACCATATTTGGGGGTTCTGTTCTGACCTAATTACTGGGTAACGGAGCAGGGCACAGAGTGTAAAAGATTCTGAAACAGATGCAGGTGACGTGACAAGCAGTCCAAGCAGCGGCCCCAAGGGAGTGGAAGAATCTGGGCAGAGATGCTGTGCAGGGCCCCGGGCGAAACCGGGTAAGACCCAAGTAAAGCTGGGACCTCTTCTGCTCACAGCTCCTTTCCCCTCTAAAAGCAGCTCTTGGACTGTTAGGGAGCCCCAGTGGAGACTGAACTTCTGGCCCCAGCTCACCCGGTGATGATGTAACTCAAACTGCCCAACATGAGGTGGACACACTCAGCAGCATGCATTGTGAAGTGGAAACCAGACCAAATCTTCAGGAGCAGGTGGCTTAGGCTCCCAAGGCTTGATTGCTCCTCTCTCAACACACACCAATGGCCCAGTGGGAGGTTCCCTACGGCCACTTAATAGAGGAGGAGAAGCACGGGCCTGGCTTACTGGTGGGCTGCATGGTATGCTGGAACCATCGCTCAGTGGTGGCTGGAAAGAGAGGCGTGGAAGGCAGACCTCCCAGTGGGCAGAGCTTCAGGCACTGCATGTGGCTCACTCTGTATGGAAGGGAGATGGTCAGAGAGCCCCAACCATTTAATGCATGAGCAGTGGCTAACAGGTTCACCAGGCTCGTCAGAAACTCAGACGAAATAAATGATAAGGAAGGCTGAGGGAGAGGCATGTGGAGGGACCTCTGGGAATATGCACAGAATGTGAAGCTATTTACACCCTGTGTAAATGCACGGAGCAGGCACTGTGAAGGAGACTCTCAGTAAGCAGGCAGTCACGGGAATCCATCCTGCAGACCCCTGTTGGTCTTTTCCATTTGTCACCCTTGTGTTTCCTCAGTAGGCCCGTGCACCAAGTAGACAGGAGGCAGGCATGGAGCTATGCAGGGGCTCAATTCTTTCTCGCACCAAGACTCATCTGGCTCCTGCCACTGCTGAATGTCCACCTGTCAGCAGCAGATCAACACCGAGACCCTGAAATGGCACCAATGCCCAAGAGGACCAGCAGGAGACTGGGGTGCAGGTAGATAACACTGAACATGGGACCCTTTCCATCAGGGGATAGGGAACAGCCATTTGGAGTTGCTCATGCTATCAAGCCAAAAGAAAGAAGAAAGAAGTCTACAGCTGACCCCATTTACTAAAGGGAAGTTGGGTTGCTGCTACACAATAGAAGAAAGAACTCAAGGGATTCACTGAGGCAACTCTTGTTCTAACAGTTGATGGAAAACGGTGGCAACTCAAAAAGTCAGGTTTACCAAGGACTCAGCTCTTACACGAGTGAAGCTTTGGGTCACTCCACCAGAAAACAAATCTCGTTCAGCCCGGCAGAAAGTAAGAGGTATGTGGGATGGGTGGAGGAAGAAGGAAGCTATGATTATCAACTTGGGCTATATGACTTGCTGCAGAAACAGGTTCTGCAACAGGATATGTTTCTTAATTATTTTAATTGTTTCCCAGCCCTGCTTTCTCTTACCTCTTCCACCCCATACATTTGATGAAGGACACTGGCAATGGCTAACGTTTTGGGTTTCAAGATTTCAGGTAGCACTTTGACTGAATAGAGATCACCATGCAAAAAAAAAAAAAAAAAAAAAATGTTATAATAGTTGCTAGAACTTCTTTGAGTAGCTTTTGCTAGGAACATAATTTTTTTACCTGGAGACAGGCTATGAATGGGGATGTCCTGGACTGGAAACCTTCCATTTGCCCCATCGAGCTCTGTCCAGAGCCCAAAGGCATGGGCCATACATACCAATGGGCACTGGGTTCAGGTTAGGGTCAGCCAGTGGGAGGCAGGAACAGGAGATGAAACTGTGCGAGAAAAGTGAAATTGGAGTCGTTATTCCCTGATTCCCTCCTTGCTGGGTCCCAGTGGATTGGCTGTGCCCCTCCATTAAAGGCTCCCTCCAGCCCCTTCTCTGGGTCTTGGTAACCCTTCCCTCCCTTTGCTCCTTGACCAAGCCCTGTTTTTAACCCTGAGGAACTACATCATTCCTTGTTGCTTTCACCAAACCCTGCCCATACCTTTGTCTGGTCCTTCTATTAAACTCTCCTCAACAGATGTGGGGCCATCTGTTTCCTGCCAGGAACTTGGCTGATACAATCAGACAATTACAGGTCACTGGAGTTATGAAAATAAAGAAGACATTGTTCTAACCTCAAGGAACTCACTTGTCTCAAAGACGAAATACTTAGGTAGAAAAATACTTAAAATCACATGTAGCTCGGAAAAGTAAGATAGAGGTATATGGGAGGTACACAGTTGCCACCAAGGAAAGGGAGATCAACTCTGCTTCCAGATGGGGTGAGATGGGAGCATGAAGGGACAGGGGACACTGCCCTGGAGATGAAATAGTTGAACTGGGTCTTAAAGGATGAAAAAAAAGTTAGGAATATCTCCTTTTTACATCCTCACAAATTAGTTGGTTCCTTAATTCTCCCAGGTGCCATAAACTTCTCCAGCATGACTTGGCTAAAGGAGAGGAAGTCCAGAAAAGAGAAATGCACCAGGAGACTCAGCGAGAGATGGAGATATCAGGAATAGAGCTGTCGGGAGGTGAGACAAAGACAGCTTCCTTTCCATTTGAGTTTTCTTCTGCACTAACCTGCCCAGCAATTATAAACCACCACTTTATTCTACTTCAAGCCGGAACTGGGTAATCTACTCAACGTGCCGCCTCTTCCTAAGGCCAGCCATTACCAAAGAGGCATAATACAATATTTGTAACAGTTAGTGATTGTGCTTAGTAGATCTTCATACAATTAACAACCCACGGGAAATATAGAGGGACAATATGTTGTTCAATATATGTTTAATAACTCATGGAGCTACAATCAGCAAAATCTGTGGGAAACTCTATAGGACAAATCAGTTTATTCCACATATAAATGCATGGGGAGCAAAGGGATTTGGAGAGATCTAAAAGACATATCAAACTATCAGGAGTGATCCTTACTTGAATCCTGATTTAAACAAACTTTAAAGAATTATGACAGTTGGGGAAATGCAATCAGTAACTGGATATCGGATGATATAAGGGATTGTTAATTTTTTAAAATGTCAAAATGGTATTTTGGTTTTGTCGTTTAGAGATACATATTGAAGTATTTTCAGGTGGAATCATCTAATGACTGATTATTCTAATGTTTCAGAATAATTCAGAAGAGGAGAAAATGGGTGGTAGTCTGGCTGAAACAAGATTAGCCATGAGTTGATAACAACTGATGCTGGGCCACTAGACATGTTGGCTCATTGTCCTAGTCTGTTTTATATGCTATTTAAATTTTGTATAATAAAAAACACATTAGGAAAAAACCTCACCAAGAAGTGTAATACCGTGATGCATTTGGGCTTGAAGGTGGTTCAGAGGAGAGTTGGCAGAGCAGAGGGACAGGACAATTGCTACTTCACATTCCTGCTTGGGGTTAAATAGGAGATACCAACTTTTTCCATTGGGAGGTAGGATATTATTTCTCCACGATTGGATTTTCCAAAATGCTCACTTGAGCTGCTCCCAGGTTAGAGTAGGAACAAGAATTTTATAAGGAAAGACCTGTCCCCAATCTTCTGGTCTAAGACATAGTGAAATGTCATGCAGGACGGAAAGCAATTTTGAATATCCAGAATTGCTTTAATCAAACTTTAATTATGTATACAAATCACCTGGGACTTTGTTAAACTGAAGACTGATTCAGTAGGTCTGAGTGGGGACTGAGCTTCTGAATTTCTACTGATGTTCCAGGTGATGCTGTCCTTGGACCACATTTTGAGTTCAATGTCATAGAGTCGTGGTTTACAAACCTGTTACAATTCCAATCACCTGGGTTTTTGTGTGTGTGTGTGTGTTTTTTTTTTATTCATTTATCTCCCCCTTGCTGCTTGTGCTCGCTGGGTCAGCTAACCACGCCGTGCGGGCGGGCCTACCTTCACCAGGAGGCCCCGGAAACCGAACCCGGGGCCTCCCATATGGTAAACGGGAGCCCCACTGATTGAGCCACAGCCGCTTCCCAACCTGGGTTTTAAAAAAGAAACAAACTAATAACTAAGACCCTCTCACAGAGATTCTGACTTAACTGGGGCTTGGATACCACTTTTTAAAAAATTTTCCAGATAATGCTAATGATTCCTCAGAGGAAAAATTTTAGGACCAAGTGACATATTCAATTATTTCCAATTCATTAATGATACATCTGAACTGATCATTCATTCTATCACTCATTCATTATTCAAGCTCAACCCTTAATGATTGAAAGTTCTATTTTAGAGAAATTACGTCTATGAATTCCTCTTTTTTCAATTAATTTTTGCTTCTTCTAGAAATATCTACATTCCTTTTGCTGGATTTTCTTTGGGTTGCTACATAATGAAATTAAACTCTAAATAGCATCCTTTCCACACATTTCACACTAAGATGCTTCTTTTGGAACTAGACAATAACAAAGGGGAACAAAATTAAATAGACAAGGAAGGAAAAAATCTATTTTCAGTTTATATTTTATTAGATGTGCCTTGCCAGTCAGATGATATGTTAAAATTATCCAGAATAATAATAATAAAAAAAGAATGAGTATTTTTGTTTGTTCTTAAGCACTTTCCCAAGGAAATATTCATATAACTAAAATTCTGCGTGACTTCAGCAATGGACCAGGGATGTAGACATTTGCATCCAATGCTTTCAGAAAATAAGGTAGAAATTGAAAGTTTCAGGGAAGCGGCTGTGGCTCAATCAGTAGGGCTCCCATTTACCATATGGGAGGCCCCGGGTTCGGTTCCCGGGGCCTCCTGGTGAGGGCAGGCCCGCCCGCACGGCGTGGTTAGCTGACCCAGCGAGCACAAGCAGCAAGGGGGGGATAAATGAATAAATAAATAAAAATCTTAAAAAAAAAAAAGTTTCAATTTTCCTATGAATGCTCTGAAGGATGTCTTTTTGCATACATGAGCAAAAAGTTTTTCTAGCGTACATACGAGTACCATTGCGGGGTCATAGGGTACGGGAATCATCAACTATACAAGATAATACCAAATTACGTTCCAAATGATTGGGTATACTTATAGACCCACCAGCAGTGCATGAGAGTCCCTATTGATCTGCATTCTCTCAGAGGCTTATGATTATACAGTTGCTCAATTTATGCCAATGTAAATGGGTATTACAAGATATATCATTGCAGTCTTGACTTCTGTTTCCTTAATTATATAAGGTTAAGTGATTCTTCCTATGTGTAGCAGTTTGATATTATTGGTGAATTTCAAAAAGAAATATTGGATTATGTTTGTAAACCAGTCTTTTCTTCTGGGCGTACTAGAGTGTACTGCATTCAGAGGTTTTACTTTTACTTAATTAAATAATGATTAAGGCTTTGATTGGGCCATTACATCACTGCCTCCTTGGTGGGTGAGGACTTACAGAGAAACTGCACTGCAGAGAAGGGAGGTTGGAGTTTTGAGCTGGAGCCCAGAAAGTAAGTACACAGAGGAGCAGAGCAGCTGAGCCTAGAGAGAATCGAGCCCCAGGGAGAGAGACAGAGCCAGTTGCCTGACAGTCTACAGCTGGCCTTGTGGAGAGAGCAGAGGAGCTGAGTCTGGAGAGAAACAAGGAAGAGAGGAACCAGGAAGCCTGAACTCTTGGCAGACTTTGGCAGCCATCTTGCTCCAATATGTGGCAACAGACTTTGGTGAGGGAAGTAACTTACGTTTTACGGCCTGGTAACTGTAAGCTTCTACCCCAGATAAATACCCTTTATAAAAGCCAGCAGATTTCTGGTATTTAACATCAGCACTCCTTTGGCTGACTAATACACTCTATTTATATTTGGTGCTGCTTCTTCATATGAAGTGACTATTTTCATGTGTTTGGACAGTGCTTCTATTAGCTGTTTGTTTTTTCATTTTATAGGAGTCATTTAAGTAACCTAAATATTACTTCCTTTGTTGTCTATATATGTTTCACATATCTTTTCCCACTTTGCACTTTCTTCTTGGTGTCTTTTGGTGAACAGAAGTTCTTAATTTTAATATAGTCAAATTTATATATCTTATCTGATTAGTATTTCTTGTGTTGTGTTTTGCTTAAGCACTTCTTTGCACAGAAGTCAAAAAGATAGTCTCCTATTTCCAAATTCTTAAAGATCTTTGCATTTACATCTAAGGGTTTAATCCTTTTGGAATTAAGTTTCATAAACCTCCAGTTCTTTTTCTTTTTTTTTCTTTTACTGTGGTAAAATATATAACATAAAATTTGTCATTTTAAGCATTTCTTAAATTAATTTTTTTTCTTAGAGCAGTTATAGGTTTATAGAAAAACCATGTAGAAAGCACAGAGTTCCCATATACCCCCTCCTCACACAAACTGATTTCCTGTCATTAACATTTTTGCAGTGGAGTGGGTATAGCTCAGTGGTTGAGCACGTGCTTCCCATGTATGAGGTCCTGGGTTCAATCCCTGGTACCTCCTAAAACAAAACAAAACAAAACACATTGCTGCAGTAGTGCGGTGCATTGGTTACAATTGATGACAATACTATTATTATCATGCTATTAACTTTAGCCCACTGTTTACATTAGGGTTAACTCTTTGTGTTGTACAGTTCTAGGTTTTCTCTGTGTGCATGTGAGTGTGTGTGTGTGTGTATGGTAACATATACAACCTAAAACTACCCTTTTTATCCTTTTTTAAATATACAATTCAATAGTGTTAATTATATCCCCAAAGTTGTGCCTCCATCACCATCCTCCATTGCCAAAACTTTTCTATCACCCCAGACAGAAACCCCGTTCCAATTAAGCATTGCCTTCCCATTCCCCTCCCCCACCCAGCCCCTGTATTCTAGTTTCTGAGTTTATTAATTTGCATATTCTGCTTATTTCATAAAAGTGAGCTTATACAGCATTTGTCCTTTTGTGTTTGGCTTATTTTATTCAACATGATGTCTTAAAGGCTCACCCATGTTGTAGCATGAATCAGAACTTCCTTCATTCCTCTTTCTTTTCTTTTTTTTAATATATCTTTTTATTTTTAAAGAAGCTTTAGATTACATAAATGTTACATAAAAAATCTAGGTGATTCCCACATGCCCCACTCCCTCCTCCTCCCCCACTTTCCCACGTTAACAACATCTTTCACTAGTGTGGTACATTTACAATTGATGAACACATACTGAAGTGGCGTTACTGACCATGGTCTATCATCTACATTATAGTTTACACTCTGTCCCCTACAATTTTATAGGTTTTTCGTTATACGTGAAAAAATGTATAAGGCCTGTATCCGTCATTGCACTGTCACGCAGGACAATTCCAATGTCCTGAAAATGCCCCCCATTACACCTATTCTTCCCTCTCCCTCCTCTCAGAACCTCTGGTGGCCACTGCCTTTATATTGATGATAAAAGTTCTTCCAGGGAAGCGGCTGTGGCTCAATCAGTAGGGCTCCCGTTTACCATATGGGAGGCCCCGGATTCGGTTCCCGGGGCCTCCTGGTGAAGGCAAGCCCGCCCGCACGGCGTGGTTAGCTGACCCAGTGAGCACAAGCAGCAAGGGGGGCGATAAATGAATAAATAAATAAAATCTTTAAAAAATAAATAAATAAAAATAAATAAAAGTTCTTCCATTGCTAGAATAATAGTAAGTCTATAATAGAATAATAATAAGTCTATTTCAGTCCATTGTTCATTCCCCAGTCTTGAGGATTTGGGGACAGTGATGCCCACTCTGTTTCTAACTGAGAGAAGGCTTAGATCCCATGGGGCAGATGGATGGAGCTATCTTGCTTGCAGTTGTAGACACTCTCTGTTCCTTGGGATGGGTGTTGTCCATCATCATCTCCTTGTTAGTTGTCCTGGGTAAATGAGATTTGTTTTCTGCCGGGCTGAACGAGATTTGTTTTCTGGTGGAGTGACCCAAAGCTTCATTTGTGTAAGAGCTGAATCCTTGGTAAACCTGACTTTTTGAGTTGCCACAGTTTTCCATCAACTGTTAGAACAAGAGGTGCCTCAGTGAATCCCTTGGGTTCTTTCTTCTATTGTGTAGCAGCAACCCAACTTCCCTCTAGTAAATGGGATCAGCTGTAGACTTCTTTCTTCTTTCTTTTGGCTTGATAGCATGAGCAACTCCAAATGGCTGTTCCCTATCCCCTGATGGAAAGGGTCCCATGTTCAGTGTTATCTACCTGCACCCCAGTCTCCTACTGTTCCTCTTGGGCATTGGTGCCATTTCAGGGTCTCAGTGTTGATCTGCTGCTGACAGGTGGACATTCAGCAGTGGCAGGAGCCAGATGAGTAGATGTTGCAACTCTGCTGAGATTCAGGGCTCAACTGACACATGGATGGACCAAAGATTTAAGTCTCTGAGACATTTAACAAGTATAGTGCTAATTATAGGTTCAAATAAGAGAGGCAGAAGAGCCATGTGTAGGGAAACTATAAATGAGTCTAACTCTGTTACAGTGGGGAGCATAAATTCCAAAGTAAGGCCCACTGACAGGGCCATTCCTTTTTATGGCTGAGTAATACTCCAGTGTGTGTGTGTGTGTGTGTGTGTGTATGTGAGGGGGGGAATATACACATTTTGCTTATTCATTCACCTGTTGATGGACATTTGAGTTGCTTCCACCTTTTGGCAATTATGAAAAAAGCTGCAGTGAACAGCAGGGGGCAAATATCTATATGAGTCCCTGCTTTCAATTCTTTTGGGTATACACTGAGAAGTGGGATTGCTGGGTAATTCTATATTTAACTTTCTGAGGAATCGCCGCTGTTTTTCTACAGTGGCTGCAACCATTTTACATTCCCACTACAATGTACGGACATTCCTATTTCTGCACATCTTCCCCAACACTTGTTATTTTCCTTTTTTTAAACAGTAGCCATTCTAGTAGGTATATCTTGGTTTTGAGAGTTGTAGTTCCCTGGTGGCTAATGATGTTGAGTATCTTTTCATATGTTTATTGGTCATTTTTGTATGTTCTTTGGAGACATTTTCCCCATGTTTTAATTGGGTTGTCTTTTTATTGTTCAGTTATAGAAGTTCTTTATATAATCTGGATATTAAACTTTTATCAGATAAATGGTTTCCAAATATTTTCTCACATTCTATCAGTTGTCTTTTTACATTCTTGATAAAGCCTCTGAAGTACAAAAGTTTTTTATTTTGATTGTCTCATTGAACTATTTTTTTCTTTTGATGTTGCTCATGCTTTTGATGTAAAGGCTTAAAAGAAACAAATAAACAAAACAACAACAACAAAAAAAAAAACACTGCTTTAAAAAAAGGTCTGGAAGATGTTTGCCTGTGTTTTCTTCTAGGAGTTCGGTAAGTTTAGTTCTTATATTAAGTCTTTGATTCATTTTGAGTTAATTTTTGTATATGGTATGAGAAGAGGTCTGCCTGCATTCTTCTTATATTAAGTTCTTATATTAAGTCTGTGATCCATTTTGAGTTAATTTTTGAATATGGTATGAGAAGAGGTCTGCCTGCATTCTTCTGCATATGGCTATCCAGTTCTCCCAGCACCATTTGTTAGAGAGGCTATTCTTTCCTCCACGGAGTGGACTTGGCACCCTTGTCAAAGATAAAGTGGCCAAAGTGTGAGGGTTTATTTCTGAACTCTCAGTCTGATTCCATTGGTCTACATGTCTGTCCTTGTGCCTGTACCATGCTGGATTTTGTTTGTTTGTTTGTTTGTTTGTTTGTTTTTGAAGTACTGGGGCTGGGGATTGAACCTGGGACCTCCTATGTGGGAAGCTGGCGCTCAGTCACTGGGCCACATCGGCTCCCCTGAGTTGGTTTTTTCATTTGTTTTGCTTGTTTGTTTTTTAGGAGTCACAGGGAACCAAACCTTGGACCTCCTATGTGAGAAGCAGGTGCTCAATTTTTTGAGCCACATCCGCTCCCCTACCATGCTGTTTTGATTACTATAGCTTTGTAATAAGTCTTAAAATCAGAACGTGTGAGTCCTCCAACTTTGCTCTTCTTTTTCAAGATGTTTTTGGCTATTTGGGGCCACTTACTTTTTGTATTAGTCTGCCAAAGGGGTGCTGATGCAAAGTACCAGAAATCTGTTGGCTTTATGAAGGGTATTTATTTGGGGTAAAACTTACAGTTACAAAGCCCTAAAGAGTCCAACTCAAGGTTGTTTTCTTACTAAAGTCAGTTGCCATGTGTTGAAGCAAGATGGTCACTGATCTCTGCAAGGGTTCAGCCTTCCTCTCTCTCAGCTGCAGGCTGGCATAGGGCTTGTCTCTCAGGGCTTCCTCTCTCTCATAGAATAGGGCTTGTTTCTTTCTGGGCCTTCTCAGCTGTTCTGTTCTCTTCCCAAGGTCAGTTGCAAACTGTCAGGCAAATGGCTCATCTCTCCCCAGGGCCCCAGGATGAAAAATGACAGAGCTCTCTCTCTTCCCATGTGTCTTCTTGAGTGAGCATCCATTTTATATCAGACCCACCAAGGAAGTGGGGACTCAACCTGAGTCATGCCCTACAGATGTGGTCAAATCAAAGAAAGTCCTCAAAGCAATCTCAACAGGTAATCTAATCAAGGGCCCCTCAGCTGAATCCAATATAACCAAAGGGTATCACACCCAGAAGAATAGATTAATTCACAATCATAATCTTTCTCTTTTGGGGATTCACAAAAATAATTTCAAACTGTCACAAATTTCTGTATGAATTTGATAATTGGCTTTTCCATTTCCATGAAAAATTCTGTTGAAACTGAGATTGGAGTTGTGTTGAATCTGTATATTGCTTTGTGTAGAAGTGACATCTTAACAATGTTTAGTCTTCCAATCCATGAACACAGAATGTCCTTCCATATATTTAAGTCTTTGTTAATTTCTTTCAGCAATGTTATGTCGTTTTCAGTGTACAAGTCCTTTCCACTCTTAGTTAAATTTATCCTTAGATATTTGATTCTTTTAGTTGCTTTTATAACTTTTTTTCTTGATTTCCTCTTCAGATTGTTCACTAGTAGTGTATAGAAACACTACTGATTTCTGCATGTTGATCTTCTACCCCACCACTTTGCTGAGTTCATTTATTAGTGCTAGTAGCACTGCTATGGAGTTTTCAGGATTCTATAAGTAGAGAATCATGTTATCTGCAAATAGAATTTTATCTCTTCCTTTCCTATTTAGATGCCTTTAATTTCTTTTTCTTGTCTAATTATTCTGGATAGAACTTCTGGTACAACGTCAAATTTCGTTAAAGTGGCCATCCTTGTCTTGTCTCTGATCTTAGTGGGGAAGCTTTTAGTCTTTCAGAATTGAGTATGATGTTAGCTGTGGGTTTTTCATATATGCCCCTTATCATGTTGAGGCTGTTTCTTTCTATTCCTAGTTTTCTAAGTGTTTTTTAGCAGGAAGGGGTACTGAATTTTGTCAAATGCTTACAAAATGGGAGAAAATATTTGCAAATCATATATCCAATAAGGAACTTATATCAAGAATATATAAAAAACTCTTACCACTCAACAATAAAGAGAATATAACCCCAAACTATATACTCTTATCACTCAACAATAAAGAGAAAATAACCCCAAACTATAAACTATATTCATGTGCCAAAAAGCACATGAAAAGGTAATCAACACCATTAGTAATTAAGGAAATGCAAATCAAATCCACAATGAGATACCACTTCATACCCTCCATAATGGCCTTAATAAAAAAGACAGATAATAACAAAAGTTATCAGGAATGTGGAGAAAATTCATTCATTCATTGCTGGTGAGAAGGTAAAATATAAAATTGCACAGCCACTTTGGAAAATAGTTTGGCAGTACCTCAAAAGGTTAAACATAGAGTTACCAAATAACTGAGAAAGTCCACTCCTAGAGAGCTACCCAGGAGAAATAAAAACACATGTTCACACAAAGACTTTTATGCAAATGTTCAGAGCACTATTATTCAAAATAACTAAAATGTGAAAACAACCCAAATGCTCATCAACTGGAAAATGGATAAAAAGACGTAGGATATTCATCTAATAGAATACTACTTGACAGTAAGAAAAATTAATGAAATACTTACACATGCTACAACATGCATGGACCTGAAAAACATTATGCTCAGAAAAAGAAGCTAGACACAATAGAACACATATTGAATGATTCTATTTATTTGAAATGTCCAGAATAGGCAAACCTATGTGGAGACAGAAAGTGGATTAGTGATTGTCTGAAGCTGGGGGCAGGGAGAATGGGGATTCACCGCTAATTGGCACAATGTTTTTGGGATGGTGGAAATGTTGTAAAGCTAGATTGTGGGTGGCTGCACAACTCTGTGAACATAGTAAATGCCATTGAATTTTACAGTGGAAATAGGTAAACTTTCTGGTATGTAAGTTATAGCTCCACCAAGCTGTTTAAAGCAAACACGGGTTGGGACAGCCAACGTCTCCAAGAAATTCAAGGATCTTCATTGGACTTTCACCAGCCCCTGGTTTGCAGCCTGCCTGTGGAAGCTGGACTTGTGCATCCCCACAGTCACATGAGAGAATTTTATAAAATCTCATATTATTTACAAATATTCCTGTTGGTCCTGTTTCCCTAGAGAACCCTGACTAATACAGCTTGGAACAGAATCTTAAACATGGGGTGTCTGAAGTGGTTCTGGGAATTTTGGAATTGGCTCTCTACTCTAATTAGACTCAAGGGTACTAACGACTTCCTTTCCAACAATGAAGAGGCCGCTAACAGTCCATGGCAGTGAGTTGGAAATGGAGATATGCAAAATATCATCACCGGATTCTCCTACTTCCACACTTATAAGAGGCAAAGATCTAGGTGAGAGTGTTTTCAACACCTTAACAGAATTTTATGGAGTCAAAAGGTATAATGATGTTGGCTGGCTCCTCCTAGATACTCTGGGTACAGTTACAAAAGAAAGAGAGGAGCTAAAGCCTTCAAATTTGCAACTTAAATGCCCCATGAATGATATGAAAGTTTCTCTGTGTGCTCTGAAAGAAAATCTTGTTTCCTACAGCCACAGGCTTTAGATATCTGAAAACTAGACTCAGACTCTCATTGTATGAGTAGCCGAAGTTACAAAGGAAACTAAAATCTCAACCTCGCAGGGTTTCTGCAGTTAAAGTGAAGGCATTGATTTGAAAGGAGTGGAACCCTGAGGATTGGATGGAGACATATCAGATGATGATAATGTTGGTGGAGACATTGGAACCCTAAATTCTGCTGAGACTTTACCAGATAAACCTGGGATGGCCTGCCCTGTGGAGACCACACCTTGTCAACCTTGTATCTTCCAGCCTCCAGCCAGCCCCAGGGAGTCCGAACCTCCTTCTAGCCCTGAGGCAGGTACCAGCCAAACTCCAGCAAATACTGTCCAACCTCCACCCTGTCCTGAGGAATCTGCCTTCCATCCCCTGCCTGAAGAGGTTAATCCTGTCTCACCAGAAGAAAATGCAAAGGAATGCCCTGAGGTCAGTAGCTTCCAAGGCATTTCTAATCCTTCTCCTTACCCACCCCCACCAACCCTCTTCACTTCGATACCTGTTACTAGACTAAAATCACAACAAGCCCCCAAAGGTGAAATACAAAGTGTGACCCATGAGGAAGTATGCTATACTCTGAAAGAACTGTATGAGTTTTCCAACTTAGACAGAAATCAGGGGAGTATTGTGGGAATGGATACTAAGGGTATGGGATAATGGTGGAAGGAATATAGAGTTGGTTCAGACTGAATTTATTGATACGGGCCCACTAAGCAGAAATTCTGGATTCAACGCTGTAGCTTGAGGGGTTAGAAAGGGCTCTAACAGCTTGTTCAGGTGGCTGACTGAAGCATGGACCAAAGGATGGCCTAGCATGTCTGAGGCTGAGATGCCCGATTTGCCCTGGTATACAGTAGATGAGGGGATTCAAAGGCTTAGAGAGATTGGAATGCTAGAATGAGTTCACCATTTAAGACCTGCCCACCCACCCCAGGAATGTCCAGAGGACACACCTTTAACCAGGACTGTGAGGAATAAATTTGTAAGAGTAACCCACCCCATCTTCCCTGACGAGCTCTGCAGTTGCTCTTTTTTGCAGTCCAGATATTACTGTAGATAAAGCAGGCTATTTAGGGCATAAAGAGGGACAAATCTGCAACTGGCAGTAAAACCACGCCATTAACCACGTGGCCATGGGTGCCCTGCAAGATGGCTGCTGGAAGGACCTTGAGAGAAGCCCCATTTGGAACAGGATTTCCTCCAAAATCAAGGAAAAGCCCCAAATATTCTCCAGGGGCTTTATCATTGGGCCCTCCCGGGAGATTGAGGGGTGGGGTAATCAATCAAAACAGCAAAGAGCTGGGACTCCTCCCCCATCATCAGCAAAGGGGAGGAATAATTAATGGTTCAAAAAGCAAGCGTGGAAGCGAACTCAGCCTTTTTTCCCTTTTTCTCTTTTTCCCTCTTGCCCTGTTCTAGCCCAATTCTCGCCTTTTCTCACTCTGCCTGGATCAGCTCGCAAGTAAACATGGCGATTTGTAATCTATAACGGGTAATTGTAGTCTGTAAATCAGCCCTTTTAATTTCTTTCCAGCCCCTTTCCTCTCTATCTGGGACCCATAATCTGTTATTTTCTCCCATTTCTCTTTTCTCAGTTCCTCAATAAATTACTGCCCTAACTAAAAAAAAATAAGAATTAAAAATAAATAAATCAAACACGGGCACTTGTCCTGGGAGGTCTCTGCCCCAAGTGACACTGAGGTTCACTGTGCCCAGTGGGTCCATGGAGGGCGAGCGGCTGCTATGACAGTAGGCAGTGGACTTCAGCCTTGCCTGTTTTCCTCAAGCACTTTAATTAATTCTCATGAAAAGCTAAAACAAAAAAGGTGTTATGGATTTTTTAGCAGTACTTCTCATTCACATTTTGAAGAAGAAAATATTTCCTATTCTAGAATTTTGGGGGGGGTGTCATTTTTTAAGGAGTTTAATTGAGATATATTCACATACCATACATTCCATCTAAAGTGTACAATCAGTGGCTTTTAGTATAATCAGTGTTGTGCATTTATCACCACAAAAAATTTTAGAACAATTTCATTACTCCAAAAAGAAAATCTCCACACCCCTTAGCAGTCACCTCTCAATCCCTCTGTCCTTCCCCAGCCCTACCTAACCACTAATCTAATTCCATCTTTATAAATTGATTTATATTTACATTTAATATAAATGGAATCATACAATATGTAGTACTTTGTGTCTGGTTTCTTTCTTTCTTTCTTAAGATTTTATTTATTTATTTCTCCCCACCCCCTCATTGTTTGCACTTGCTGTGTGTGCTGTGTCTTTAGGAGGCACCGGGAACTGAACCCGGGACCTCCAATGTGGGAGGGAGGTGCCTAATCACTTGAGCCACCTCCATTTCCTGCTTTGGTGTGTCTCTCATTATGTTTTTCCTTCTTGTGTCTCTTGTTGCGTCATCTTGTTGCATCAGCTGGCTGTGCCTGCCCATCGCGTCAGCTTGCTGTCCTGCTCTTCCTCTTTAGGAGGCATAGGGAATCTCTGCTCCCTGCTTAGTTGCATCTCTCATTATGTTTTTCTTCTTGTGTCTCTTGTCGTGTCACCTTGCCATGCCTGCCCGTCACACCAGCTCGCTGTCTTCTTTAGGAGGCACCAGAAGTGAACCACAGACCTCCCGTGTGGGAGGCAGGAGCTCAGTTGCCTGAGCCACATCCACTTCCCCAGTTTCTTTCACTTACCATAATGCTTTGTTTTGTTTGCCTGATATTAACAACTTGTAACATTAACACACAATTGTTCAGTTTCAAAGAAAAATATCTTATACATACAATATTACCCATATTCATATTTCACATGAAGTTTCACTATGTTATATGGTCCCATGTTACATTTTTCAGCTTTCCTTCTAGTAATGTACATGACCTTAGACTTTCCCTTTCGACCACTGTCATACCCACATATAGCACTACTAGTTACAAACATTATGTTGTGCTTTCACTTTTTCTATTCATTTCCAAAGATTAACACACAACCTTTTTACCAATTCTGCAGAAATAAGCCCTCAGCTTTCCATTCTCTAACCTCATTCTATTTTCTGTGACCTATATTCTAGTTATTAACTCAAAGAGTTTACAAAAAATATTTAGTTCATACAATATTTGTCTTTTGTGCCTGGCTTGCTTCACTCAGCATAATGTCCTCCAGGTTCACCCGTGTTGTCATATACTTCACAATTTCATTTCTTCTTACAGTTGCATTATATTCCATTGTGTTTATCCATTCATCAGTTGATGGACGCCTGGGTTGTTTTCATCTTCTGGCAATTATGAATAACGCCACTATGAACATCGGTATGCAGATGTCTGTTTGTGTCACTGTTCTCAGTTCTGGGCATATACCTAGTAGTAGTATTGCTGGGTCACATGGTAGATCTATATTTAACTTCCTTAGGAACTGCCAAACAGTCTTCTACAGTGGCTGTACCATTTTGCATTCCCACCAACAGTGAATAAATGTTCCTATCTCTCCACATCCTCTCCAACACTTGTAGTTTTGTCTTTTTAATAGCGGCCATTCTAGTAGGTCTAAAATGATATCTCATTGTAGCTTTGATTTGCATTTCCCTAACTGCTAGTGGTGTTGAACATTTTTTCATGTGTTTTTTCACTATTTGTAGTTCTTCTTTGGACAATTATCTATTCAAGGTTTTTGCCCATTTTTTAAATTGGGACATTTGTCTTTTTATTGTTGAGTTGTAGCATCTCTTTATATATCATGGATATTAAACTCTTATCAGATATGTGATTTCCAAATATTTTCTCCCATTGAGTTGGCTGCCTTTTCAGCTTTTGACAAAATCCTTTGAGGCGCAAAAGTGTTTAATTTTGAGGTGGTACCATTTATCTATTTTTTCTTTTGTTATTGATGCTTTGGGCATATCATCTAAGAAACCACCACCTACCACAAGATTTTGTAGATCTTTCCTTATATTTTCTTCTAGTAGTTTATGGTCCTAGCTTTTATATTTAGGTCTTTGATCCCTTTTGTGTTGACTCTTGCATGGAGAGTGAGATAGGGGTCCTCTTTCATTCTTCCGGTTATGGAAGCATTATTTGTTGAAGAGACTGTTTTTTCCTGTTAGCATGGACTTGGTAGGTTTGTCAAAAACCAGTTGGCCATAGAAGTGAGGGTTTATTTCTGGACTCTCAATTCTATTCCACTGATCAATATGTCTGTCTTTATACCAATACCATGCTGTTTTGACCACTGCAGCTCTATAGTATGTTTCAAAGTCATACAGTGAAAGTCCTCCTACATTGCTCTTCTTTTTTAGGATGTGTTTGGCTATTTGGGTACACTTTCCCTTCCAAATAAGTTTGGTAATTGCCTTTTTAATTTCTGTAAAGTAGGCTGTTGGAATTTTGATTGGTGTTGCATTGAATCTATACATCAGTTTGGGTAGGATTGACATCTTCATGATATTTAGTCTTCCAATCCATGAACACAGAATGTCTTTCCATTTGTTTAGGTCTTCTTCGATTTCTTTTAGTATTGTTTGCAGTTTTCTGAATATAGGTCCTGTACATCTTTAGTTAAATTAATTCCTAGATATCTGAGCTTTGTTCCTATTGTAAATGGAATTTTTCCCTGATTTCCTCCTCAGATTGTTCAATACTAGTATGCAGAAACATTACTGATTTTTGCATTTGATCTTGTCTCCTGCCACTTTGCTGAACTCATTTATTAGTTCAAGTAGATTTGTCATAGACATTTCATAATTTTCTAAATATGGGATCATGTCATCTGTGAATAGGGAGAGTTTTACTTCCTCTTTTCCTATTTGGATGCCTTTTTTTTTTTTTTTTTTTCTTATCTAATTGCTCTAGCTAGAACTTCTAGCACAATTTGAATAACAGTGGTGACAGTGGGCATCCTTGTCTTATTCCCAATTTTAGAGGGAAAGCTTTCAACCTTTCCCCATTGAGTACAATGTTGGCTGTGGGTTTTTCATATATGTCCTTTATCATATTGAGGAACTTTCCTTCTATGCCTATCTTTTGAAGCTTTTTTTAATCAAGAAAGGATGCTAGATTTTGTTGAATGCCTGCCTTTTCTGCATTGATCAAGGTGATCATGTGTGTTTTTTTTTTTCCACTGAATTTGTTAATGTGCTTTATTACATTAATTGATTTTCTTAGGTTGAACCACTCTTGCATACCAGGAATAAATCCCACTTGGTCATGGTGTATAATTCTTTTTATATGCTGTTGGATTCTCTTTGCAAGTATATTGTTGAGAATTTTTGCATCTATGTTCATTAGAGAGATTGGTCTGTGATTTTCTTTCCTTGTAGTGTCTTTATCTGGCTTTGGTAGTAGGGTGATGTTGGCTTCATAAAATGTGTTGGGTAATTTTCCCTCCTCTTCAATTTTTTGGAAGAGTTTTTTGGAAGGATTGGTGTTAGTTCTTCTTGAAATGCTTGGTATAATTCACCTGTGAAGGCTTCTGGTCCTGGACTTTTCTTTGTTGGGAGATTTATTTTATGACTGTTTCAATCTCTTTAAATGTGATTGGTTTCTTGAGTTCTTGTATTTCTTGTAGAGTCAGTGTGGGTTGTTTGGGTGTTACTAGCAATGTGTGCATTTCATCTAGGTTGTCTAGTTTGTTGGCATACTCATAATATCCTCTTATTTTATTTTATTTTATAAGCAATTTAAGTATATCATTCATTCATGAACACACATAAACTGTAAGTGTTCAGTAAATATCGTGAACTTACAAACAAAACATGCATAACATCACACAGGGCTTCCACACATCACCCGACCACAAATACTTTGCATTGTTGTGAAACATCTGTTAACAAATCATAAAAGAGCATAATCAAAGTATTACTACTAACTATAGTACGTATCTTCCTCCCCTATACATTTTTTTAAAGGATTTATTTATTTGTTTACTTTTATCCATTTTTACCACCACTCCCCCGTTTTTGCTGTTTCTGTGTCCATTTGCTGGGCAACTTTCTGTGTCCGTTTCCTGCCCTCTCTTCTCACCTTGTCCTCCTGTCTTCACTGGGATTTGATCCTCAGAACCTCTGATGTGGGAGAGAGTCGTCCTACTGCCTGCGCCACCTTAGTTCTTGGTTTTTAGGAGCCTCTTGTCTCGGCTCTCCTTTGTGTCACCCTCCTGTTACGTCATCATCTTGCTGCATTGTTCGCAGGGCCTGGCGGCCCACGCACATTCTATATTTTTCTTTTTTTTTTTACTGGAAGGTCCCGGGGATCGAACCCAGTTCCCTCCATAAGGGAGATGGATGCCCAACCACCCGAGCCACATCCGTCCCCCTGCTATATCTCTTAAGGTTGACCAAAGATACCCAAAGTTACAGTCTTTTCCCATACAGGATAGTCATATAATAAACCAGGCTTAGTTTATCACCAGCATTCTAAAAACCAGACCTAGGGAGAAAAACTAAATCTGGGGACACATGCATGTTTAGCCTACCCTGATTATCACAAAATCAGGACAGAGAGAATATTCGCACATAATATCCTCTTATGATCCTTTTTATTTCAATGAAAGTCAGTCCCTTTCATTTCTGA
Organism: Tolypeutes matacus; assembly: GCA_026826555.1. Lineage (NCBI taxonomy): Eukaryota > Metazoa > Chordata > Mammalia > Cingulata > Chlamyphoridae > Tolypeutes > Tolypeutes matacus. The sequence continues at coordinate 20,192,603 of JAKSZT010054335.1, read as the reverse complement.
TTTTATTTATTTGCATCTTCTTTTTTTCTTTGCTAGTCTAGCTAGGGGGATTGTCAATTTTGTTGATCTTCTCAAACAACCAGCTTTTGGTTTTGTTGATTTTCTCTATTTTTCTGTTCTCAATTTCATTTATTTCTGCTCTAATCTTTATTATTTCCTTCCTTCTGCTTGCATTGGGATTGGTTTGCTGTTCTTTTTCTAGTTTCTCCAGTAGTTCAGTAAGATCTTGAATTTTAGTTCTTTCTTGTGTTTAGGGCTATAAACTTCCATCTCAGTACTGCCTTCACTGTATCCTATAAATTTTGATTGTGTTCTCATTTTCATTTGTCTCAATATATTTACTAAATTCTCTTACAATTTCTTCTTTGACACATTGATTGTTTAGGAATGTGTTTAGCTGCCACAATTTGCAAATTTTGCCCTTTCCTGTCTATTATTGTTTCCAGTTTCACTCCATTATGATCTGAGATGCTTCATATAATTTCAATCTTTTTATATTAATTGAGCCATGCCTTGTGACCCAACATGTGGTCTATCCTAGAGAAAGATCCATGAGCAATTGGGAAGAATGTATAACCCACTGATTTGGGATGCAACATTCTGTATATGTCTGTTAGGTCTAGCTCATTTATCATATTGTTCAAGTTTTCTGTTTCTTTGTTGATCTTTTGTCTAGCTGTTCTAGCTAATGATGTGAGTGGTATGTTGAAGTCTTGAACTATTATTGTAGAGATGTCTATTTCTCCCTTTAGTTTTCACTGTTTCTGTATCCATTCACTGGGCAATTCTCTGTGTCTGTTTCCTGCCTTCTCTTCTCATCCTTCTCCTCCTGTCTTCACTGGGATTTGATCCTGGGAACCTTTGATGTGGGAGAGAGGCATCCTACTCCCTGTGTCACCTTAGTTCCTGGTTTTTTGGTGCATCTCGTCTTGGCTTTCCCTTGCATCACTCTCCTGTTATGTCATCATCTTGCTGTGTGGCTCGGCGGGACCTTGTGGTGTACCCATTCACATGGCCTGGCAGCTCATGCGCCTTCTATATTTTTCTTTATTTTACCGGGAAGTCCTGGGGATCGAACCCAGGTCTTTCCATATGGGAGATGGTTGCCCAACCATTTAAGCCACATCTGCCCCCAGCCTATATCTTTTGATTGAAAAGTTTATTTCATTCACATTCAATGATACTACTGTAAACGCATTATTTACTTCCACCATTTTATTCTTTGGCTTTTATATGTCATATCTTATTTTCATCTTCATTTTACTCTTTTGGTCATCCTTTCTGCTAGTCTTGCTTTCTTCACTCTCCTCCAAACCCCTCTCTCTTTTTCCTTTTGGCTGTAAGGCTCCCTTTATTATTTCCTATAAGGGCATTTCTTTTTTGCAAACTCTCTTAGTTTCTGTTTGTCAATATTTTAAAGTCATCTTCATATTTGAAGGACAACTTTGCTGGATAAAGAATTCTTGCCTGGCAGTTTTTCTTTTTCAGTGTCCTAATTATATCATACCACTGTCTTCTCAACTCCATGGTTTCTGATGAGAAATCCACTCTTAGTCTTATTGGGCATCCCTTGTATGTGATGGTTTGCTTCTCCCTCACTGCTCTCAGAATTTTCTCTTTATCTTTGATGACATTCTGAGTAGTATGTGTCTTGGAGTCTATCTATTTGGATTTATTCTGATTGGGGTATGCTGTGTTTCTTGGACATGTAAATTCATTTCTTTCATGAGATTTGGGAAATTTTTCAGCTATTATTTCTTCAAATACTCTGTCCCTTTTCCCTTCTCTTCCCCTTCTGAAACTCCCATGACATGTATGTTGTTGTGCTTTGTGTTATCATTTAACTCCCTGAGCCCCTGGCTCAATTTTTTCCATTCTTTTCTTTCTCTGTGTTCTTCTCCTCAATTCCAGCTGTTCTATGTTCTGCATCAGTTACTCTTTCTTCTATCATTTTGAGCCTGCTGTTGTAGGCCTCTAATGTGTTTTTTATTTCACCTATTGTGTCTTTCATTCCTATAAGCTCTGTTATTTTTTTATTCAGGGTTTCACATTCTTCTTTATGCTCTCCCAATGCCTTTTTCTTCTTCTTCTTCTTTTTTTTGAGGTACCAGGGCTGCGGATTGAACCCAGGACCTCTTATGTGGGAAGCCAGTGCTCAACCACTGGGCCACATTGGCTCCCCCAATGTTGTCCTGATGGCCTTTATCTCTTTAGCCACATTGTTTTTCAACATTGATTTTATTTAGGGGATTTGTATGAACCTTGCTGATTAGTTGTCTCAAATCTTGTGTCTCATCTAGGGCTTTGATATATTCCTTTTCTTGGGACATTTCTTCCATTTTCTTAGTATGGCTTGTAATTTTTTGCTAATGTCTAGGCATCTGATTATGATGGTGCATTTATTCTGATGCTCGATTTCTCTCTTTCATAGGTATTTAGTGGTGGGAGGTTGTGTGTTACTGCCGTTGTTTGATTCTTGGTCCAACTCTAAGTCTTTAGGATTATACCTGTTAGTTGCTGAAATCTGGGTCATGGACCCAGTAATATGTCTCACTTTGAAGGGCCTTGGGAAGAAAGGCTGTAAAGGCAGAAAAGCCTCTCTTTTTTATTTAAATTTCCTCACTTCCTTGACCTGCCAGAAGATGGCGCTCTTCAAAAGCCCTCTCAGTTCAAAGCCTGATCCGAGTGTATTAGCTGCCACACTGACCACAACAGTGTGACAGAGGATCCTGTCTCGAAGCTATTCAGGCTATTCAGAACTTTGCAATTCAAACTTTCTCAGAGGCTGTTCTCCAACCTTTGCTGGCAGACCCCTCCCTTTTCCCAGGTAAGAAATAACTCCCCTTCCCTCTACATTCTCAATAACCTGTCCTGGTCAGTAGGGAGGGTGATTGAAGGGGTTGGATGGCTTTAGTCCAGTGCAGGTTCCCAGGGCAAACAATGGTGTGGCCCCACCCAGCCTGGAAGGGCTCCTGGGACACAGCAGACCAAATTTGTTGGCCAAAAGCTGATCACTTCCTGGGGAGGTGGCTCCCGTATCTGTCAGCCATAGATCAGAGAATTCAAAACTGTCTGCTTGGAGTGAGTGGGGAAGGCACCGGCGACTGTAGCTGCAGCTTCCACTCAAAGATTGATTCTGTCAAGATTCTTTTCCTGTGCCCTTTTCTTCTGGGTGGTGTCCAGCCTTCCTTGGGTGTCCTAAATTGTAGAACATTATTTTCTTAGGCTGTTTCTGCCTGTCCTTTAGCTATTTTTCTGGGAGAAAAGTGAGTTCTGTGTCTCTCTAATCCCAGCATTTTAAAAAAATGAACAAAGAATTATGTCTCATGTGAATATTCTCGCTGTCCTGATTTTGTGATAATCAGGGTAGGCTAAATATTCGCTGTATTAAAAACCATGCATGTGTCCCCAGACCTAGTTTTTCTCCCTAGGTCTGGTTTTTAGAATGCTGGTGATAAACCAAGCCTGATTTATTATATGACCATCCGGTATGGGAAAAGACTGAAACTTTGGGTATCTTTGGTCAACCTTGAGATATAGCAGGGGGATGCATGTGGTTCAAATGGTTGGGCGTCCATCTCCTATATGGAGGGACCTGGGTTCAATCCCCAGGACCTCCCGGTAAAAATTTAAAAAAAGAAAAATATAGAATGTGCATGGGCCACCAGGCCCTGTGCGCAGGTGAGCCCCCCAGGACCCACATGCGGGTGCACCATCAGGCCCAGAGAGCCATACAGCAAGATGATGACATAACAGGAGAATGACACAAGGGAGAGCCAAGACGAGACGTGCTGAAAAACCAGGAACTAAGGTGGTACAGGCGGTAGGACACCTCTCTCCCACATCGGAGGTTCTGAGGATCGAGTCCCAGTGAAGACTGGAGGAGGAGGAGGAGAAGAAAAAGCAGGAAATGGACACAGAGAGCTGTCCAGCGAATGGACACAAAAACAGCAAAAATGGGGGGGGGTGTAAGAATGAATAAAAGTAAATAAATAAATCCCTAAAAAATGTATAGGGGAGTAAGATATGGACAAGAGTTGGTAGTAAAACATTGACGATGCTCTTTCATAATTTATTAACAAATGTTTCACAGTAATGTAAAGTATTTGTGGGGGGGGTGATGTGTGGGAGCCCTGTATGATGTTATGCATGTTTGTTTTGTAAGGTCACGATGTCTACTGAACCCTTATTGTTTATGTATGTTCATGTATGAATGATATACTTCAATAAATTCTTAAAAAATTAAATTTAATTTAATTAAAATAATAATAATAATTGTGTCTTCAGTCCCCTTCTGAAGAATTTAAGGATTTTGCTACAAAGCATCACAAGGTGTGGTGGGAAGGACTCTGGCCCAGGGGTCTGGAGGTTGCCATTGACCAGGAGTATGCCCACAGGCAGATCTGCTTTTTCTCCACTGTTCCCAGCCAGAACTTTAGGGATTTGGCTCTCCAAGGTTTCTTCTGGCTCTACAATTATATGTAATAAGTGGCATTGTTTCTGTATTCAATAGGTAAAGTAGTAAATATTTCTAGAAGGAAAGAAGAGCCAGTGCAAGTTTCTAATGGGTGTGCTTCTCCAGAAGCTCTTCCTTCATTAGTATATTTGCTCTCTTGGGGTGTGTCTGGGGAAATGCCCCAACCTCACAAGCTTTGAGAGCTTTCTTCTGTGAAACTTAGCTCCCTGGCTCTGTAAATTAAAAATATGTTAGTGACTTATTATTTTGAAATATTATTGATTCATGGGAAACTGCAAAAATAGTACAAAGAGATCCTGTGGATGCTTCACCCAGTTCCCCCTAATGGCTACATCTTACACAGCAATATTGATCCCAGATAGTACAATATCAAAACCAGAACATTGTCACTGGGACACTGGACACAGAGTTCTATGCCATTTTATCACATGTGGAGGTTCTTGTAAGCACCACCACAATCAAGATACAGAATTAGTTCATTGCCACAAAAATTCCCCCATGTCCTCCCATTATATTCTGATCTACCAGTCCTCCCACCATCCTTGGCAACCACTGATTAGTTCCCTATCTCTATGATTTATATATCAAGAATGTTGTGTAAATGGAATCACACAGTAGATTGACTTTTTTCACTATTATAATGCCCTTGAGATGCAGCCAAGTTGTCGTGTTGATCAATAGCCCTTTTCTTTTTATTGTTTAATAGTATCCCATGGTAGGGATATACTGCAGTTTGTCTAAAAATTCACTTATTGAAGGCCATTTTGGTTTATTTTATCAGCATTGTCTTCTAATTATGAAAGAAGTAAAGTCTTTAAGTAATGCTTTCAAAACCCAGGACTCCAAAATGAGAAACTACTATGATTGTATTGAAGGGAAGGTAAAGTTGGTTCTACTGAGGAAAGGCCATTCAGTTTAGAAGAGGCTGGGAGGAAATATAAATGAATAAATATATTAAAAATGAATAAAGAGGGAACGGATGTGGCTTAAGCGGTGAGGCACCTGCTTCCCACATGGAAGGCCCTGGGTTCAGTTCCTGATGCCTCCTTAAAAAAACAAAAAAAGAAAACAAGCAAACAAGCAAAGGAACCAACTCAGGGGAGCCGATGTGGCTCAGTGGTTGGGTGTCGGCTTCCTGAATATGAGGTTCCAGGTTCAATCCCTGGCCCTGGTACCTAAAATAATAATAAACAAAAAACACAAAAGAATAAAAAGTAACAAAAAAACAAAAAATTAATAATAGAACAAAAACAACAACAAAAAAAGCTGAGAGGAAATTAAGCCCTCAGTGCCAGCTCCTCGCCTTCCCCCACGCCCTCCTCTACAGCACACACCTCCTCTACACCTTCATTCTCCACACAGACCAGAAACAGGAACAGGATGGTTATATGAACATCACAGGGCCCTTTCTTTTCAAAGACCTCTGGCTGTGACATATTACTCATGAGCCTTTTATTAAGCAATGATTCTGTTCCTCCTTGATAGCAGGACCTGCTCCTAAGATGGAACAAAGCCATGCCTTTTGGGAAGTTGCACCACATCTGGGGAGACAGAGACTGCACAAGACACTAGAGGGTTATTTAACTCTAATTTTTACAGGTGCCATGAAGGACCGGAGGAGGCCACGGAACCCTCGACAGGACGATCTTTGACTTGGGGGATAGGAAAGGTTTCCCAGAGGAGCAAGTGGAGAGCAGCTCAGGGCACATGCACTCGACACACTGAGAACCAGCACCTGATTTATCTGATCACGTCCCTGCTCTTCAGAAGCCTTCATTTTACCAGGCTTATATGAATTATTTGACTCAGCATTATGTGGCCTAGCAAAAACAAACAACAATGGTTGCCTAATACAGGCAGATTTTTTTAAAAAGTCGACTTTCTCCATTTTAGTGATGAAAATATTGTCTAGTTTGTCAACCATTTTTTATCCATTATTGCTATGTTTAAGAAACTTTTAAATGTATACTTATTCACATTTATTTTGTGTGTTTGATTACGTCTAGAATGAGATTCAGAACCACAAATTAACAGAAATTTATTTTCTTTTAATTTCCTGTATTTCATCTTGCATGAATGTTTTCTTACATTGTTAATTCCACTGTGGTCTGAGAACATACTTTGTATGATTTCAATTCTTCTAAATTTGAGACTTGTTTTATGGCCTAGTATAGGGTCTGTCCTGGAGAATGTTCCATGTGCACTCGTGAAGAATGTCTGTTCTGCTGTTGTTGGGTGGCGCATTCTATAGATGTCAGTTAGGCATGGTTGTTTGACAGTGTTGTTCAAGTCTTCTACAGTCTTGCTAACTTTTTGTCTAGTTGTTCTATCCATTATCGAACATGTGGTCCTGAGGTCTCCAACTATTGTTGGATTTTCTATTTCTCCCCTCATTGCCTTCCGTTTACTGTTAACATTAAACTCAGAATAGGGAAGCGGCTGTGGCTCAATCAGTAGGGCTCCCGTTTACCATATGGGAGGCCCCGGGTTCAGTTCCCGGGGCCTCCTGGTGAAGGCAGGCCCGCCCGCACAGCGTGATTAGCTGACCCAGTGAGCACAAGCAGCAAGGGGGGGATAAATGAATAAATAAATAAAATCTTAAAAAAAAAAAATTAAAAAAATAAAAAGTGGGAAACGGATGTGGCTCAAAAGGTTTGGCGTCCGTCTACCATATGGAGAGACCGGGGTTCGATCCCCGGTACCTCCCGGTAAAAAAAAAAATAAATAAAAATAAAATAAAAAGTAAAAAAAAAATAAACTCAGAATAATCTTTTACAAAAATAAGTCAGATTATGTCACTTATCTGTTCAAAACCCTCTAATGCCTTTCCACGTCACTCAGAGTAAAAACCAAAGTGCGTATAATGTCTCAAAGTCCAACAAAATATAGCCCCTCCCATGTCCTCTGACTGTATTTCCCTTCTCCTCCTCCTCCTTTTTGCATCCCATTAGCACCCTGCCTTGCCTAAACACACCAGGTGCTCGGGTCCTCAAGATCTTTGCACTGCTTGAAATGCTCTCCCTCCGACATCTGCACGGCTCCCTTCCTCACCTTCCTCAGACCTTCGCTCAAGTGTCTTCACCTCAGCTCTGTCTTCTCTAACTGCTCTATTTTGAATTGCATTTCCTTTCTGGCTTGCTGGTTTCCTCCACAGCCCTCTCTCCATCTGCCATAATGTGTATTTTAATTATTCATTATCTATCTTCCCCCACTAGAATGTAGCTGTCAAGAGCACAGAGATTTGTGTTTTATTTCCCCGTAGCTCCAGCACTAGATCAGTGCCTGTCAAAGGTGTTCAATATACATGCGTGCTCCTTGAGTAAATCAGTGCCCTGGGCACGCCTAGGAGCAGGCAGCTGGGCAGCAGACGCAGTCATTGCCTCCACTCTCCAGTGGACCCCGAGCGCTAATTCCTTCTGTCGCTGTAGGACTGCAACTGTGAAAGATCCTTTTCTTAAAAGTCCATTCTGGGTATGATAATTACCTCACACTAACACTGATTCAACTGGGCCAACTTGTTGCTCCCTTCCATTGCCACCCTCCCCCTCCCTCTTTCCAAATATTTTGTGAGCATTTACTGTACCTGAAGCACTATGCTAACACTGGATACAAAGTGGGAAGGACACGGTGACAAAGTCGCTACCCTTCCATCTGGCCCCTTACATTACAATTTTGAGGTTCACTTGTACAGAAGCAATCAGACAACTACCTTCAGGTGCTCACTACTCAGTTTACTCCCCAGCTCCAAGAATCTTCTAGATCAAGTAAAATTAAATAGAATTCTAGCAAACAATTTAAACTGAACATTGACAATTTCATGCACATAGATGAGCTTTCAAATACTATAGAAATCAAATTTTAAGTGTCACAAGTATTTGAAAACTAGTTTGAAGAAAATGTTTGTCAGAGGAACTCCATCTATATAATTTGAAAGTTTAGTGAAAATTAGCAGCAGTAAACTAATGTCTGATACAAGTTCTTCACATTCCACTTGATCCAAGTCCCAGTACTAAGACTTTAAAAGCACTTTGTATCAATTATTTTGCAGAAATACTTTGATGTTATTGTGGTTGATTATAACGGTTAAAGTTATTGTCAGTTCTCCAAAAAAGTCCATTTCAAAAATTCCTGGGGGGAAGGATGTGGCTCAAATGTTTGGGCATCCATCTCCCACATGGAGGGACCCAGGTTCGATCCTTGGGACCTCCCGGTAGAAAAAAGGGAAAAAAAAGAAAAATTCCTGGCATACATGAAACATGAGGCAGGGTAATTTTTTCTAGTGGTTAAAACACTTTTAGTCTTTTCCAGCAAGTATTGTCATCAAAATATTTCAACCAGAGGTTCTTTGTATTCCATCAGAATACAGCAAATGTTTAAATCTACTCAGAGGACAGAAGCCTAATTGCTCACCTATTTCATTGCATTACCAGGAAACACTGTTTTGAGAGGGGAGAAATTATGGGTTTCTTTTTTAAGTGTCCCTGGAATAAATTTTAATAAGTATAACCAAGTGCTAGTTTATTATTTGATTTTCTCATAAATTTTTTTTTTTTTTTTTTTTAAGATTTTATTTATTTATTCATTTATCCCCCCCTTGCTGCCCGTGCTCGCTGGGTCAGCCAACCATGCCGTGAGGGCAGGCCCGCCTTCACCAGGAGGCCTCGGAAACCGAACCCGGGGCCTCCCATATGGTAAACGGGAGCCCTACTGATTGAGCCACAGCCGCTTCCCTCTCATAAAATTTTGACCTGATCTATTTTTAAGCGGATTCCCTGGAAGTCTAAGGACATCAGTGAATATCAGTGAACTAAAACCAGCCTAAGTCAGGATAAATAAAAAATCCAAGCCTTTCAATTTGAGGCAAATCAGCAAAATTGTACCATGACTTGTCCTAAATTCACAAAGCAAAGTGGAAATAATCCCATGAGGCCATGTTCCCGGCAAACTCTGCAGAAGCAAGATCACTATGGGAATAGTACATATTTTGGCTGGCCCTTGCCCAAAAAGTATAATAGTTAAAGTTTGCTAAAAATGGAAATTACTTCAGGACTTCTGGTGACCTCCCTGGTTTTTCCTTTGGAAGGGTCAACGCTGTTCCCAGCAGTAGCAGAAGGTTGTGGACAAGGACTTGAAGTTTAAGGTGTTCTTAAACTTTTTGTTCTCAGGGCGGGCCTCTTTACCTCTTAAAATTAATTGAGGACCCAAAGAACTTTTGTTTATAGGGGTTTTACCTATCAACATTTACTATATTAGAAATTAAAACTAAGACTTTTAAAATAAATAAATTTATTTAAAAATAACAAACCCCACTACATTAACATAATGTATTTTGATGAAAAATAACTGTATTTCCCAAATAAGAATTAGTAGACTGCATGGCATTGTGTTACATTTTTGTAAATCTCCTTAATGTCTAGCTCAATAGAAGATGGGTAAATACTCATATCTGCTTCTGCATGGAATCTATTGTCAAATGCTATTTGGTTGAAATATATGAAGAAAATCCAGCTTTATACAGATATGTTGTAATTAGAAGTATTTTAATAAGTTTTTCTGGTAATTGTGGCTATTCTTATTTGATACTACACTGTGGTAGATTGATTTATGTACACCAATTTAGACATGTTCTTAATCTGCATTCCTGTGAGTGTGAACCCTTTGTAAATGGGACCTCTTGAAGATGCTATTTTTAGTTATGGTGTGGCCAAGTGAAGCAGGGTGGACCTTAAACCAGATTCCTAGAGGCCTTATAAAGAGAAAAAAAGTGGAAACCAGAGTCAGAGAAAGCCACAGGGAAAAGCCAGAGGTTAGCAGGAACTCTGAGGAGGAAGGAGAGGACATCACCCTGTGTAAGGAAAGCCAAGGAACTCCAAGAACAGGAGAAAGCAAGCCTTGCCAATATCACGAGTGTGGACTTCATCTAGTCTCAAAACCATGAGACAATAAATTCCTATTGTTTAAGCCAATCCATTGTGTGGTATTTGTCATAGCAACTCTGGCAAACCAAGACATATATCAACACTCATTAAGTGGTAGTTTTTGTAAAGTTAAGTTGCAGTGTGAAAATCTGAAACTCTATCAATGAAATTTTCATACCATTACATTAAAATCTTGGTCTATCTTGCACTTCAAATGGATCTTTTCCCCATTATTTTGTAAACATCATGGATTGGCCATTTGGAATGGTTAACTTGGTCATGCAGATCATCCAAATGTTGACACATTTATTATACAATATAAAACAAATTACTTTTTATATATTACCTCTGATCTCAAAAGAAGTTTCTAGGTTTGGGGAACCTGTTAAGCTAGGATGGATATAAGTTTTCCAAATTTCCAATTATCACTTGAAAGCTCAAGTCTTTTCACTGGCAACAAATACTGTCAATTGTTTTCCTTGGAGTGGCAGTCTCATTCAGTTCAATTTCCAGAAAAATGTCTGCCAAGTGTTCAAGTGAGAATAACCAAAGCTTGTCTGCCGGTTGTTCTTTCGAGTAAAAAATAACGTTCACTGAAAAAAGTTGAGCCGACAATTCAAACTGAAGCACAAGTGCTTTTTCTGCAGATAACCATCATACTGGCATGTAGCAGGGGTTATCATATGCCTACTTCCCATTAATGATTTTTATGATTTTTACTGCCCACACCAAGCATTCTTAAGTAAACTGGCTTTTTCATATTTTTTTTTTTTAACTGTGAGTGCATAGTGGTTGGTGAAGAACACAATAACCACCAGTGTAGTAGCTGCCACTGCCTTGATTCGTGCTTAGCCATGAGGCTGTTTCTCCGACCTTTGCTTTTTGCACCACTGGAGATGCCAAATGCAGTGAAAAAGGCAAATGTCTTAGTATTATTATAAACATAGCTTTGACCTCACAGATTCCTTGCAAGGGTCTAAGAGACACCCAGGGATCCACAGACCTGATGTTGAGAGCCCCTGGACCTGGAGGAGGCTGTAAAGGAGATAATGTGCTCTATGCCTACCAGGTGCCAGGTATACAAAAGAAAAGGTGTTTTCTTTATCTCATATGATATTATAAATGCAAGCTTCGCTTAAATGAAGTGTTTGTGCCTCCATTTTAAAGACAAAGAAACAGAAGCTCAAAGGAAGTGACAGTACAGAGTTGGAACCTAGTCTGTCTGATGCAAAAACTAATGCTTTTGTCCCTATGGTGGAAGAAATCTTTCTTACCATCTTTGACATAAGGACTCCTCTTTCAGAATTTCTGGACTACTACCTATGTGCCCCTATGCTATGTCCTTGCCAGTTTCCATTATTCTGTAGACCTTTTCCTCAAACAGTAACATGACCTCTTCTGCTACCAGTTATGTAAGTCAAGAGATGACAAAAATACGGCATGGCTTGTGGAGGTACTTTTCTTCCCACTGAGCTCACATCAGGCACTAATAAGCTCTAATTTACGGTGAGCCTAGAATTAGCCCCAGAGACTCCTCAACTCAGGTCCAGGTAACAGTAAGCAATCAATCAATCAGGGCTAACAAGAGAAGTGACATTTACTTGTCACTCCTAAATGATCATGATGCAAATGCAAAAAAGAGGGTGAATTTCTTCCTTCCAAAAACAAAAGTAACTTTGCTGGAAGAGATACACATAGCTCCAGATGATAGTGTTATCTAGAGAAACTCACATTATCAATAAGAGTAGGAATTGTTGATCCCAACTGACCCATCATTCTTCTTGAATCTATTACATAGTCCAACAGACTACTAGGAGCTTCTCACCGGTATAAAACTTTAATGTATCTATTTCTGGATTTCTAAATTGTGCCTTGTTGCTTAAACATAACTGGGCCTCCATAAGCCACTGCAGTAGCTTCCCCAACTGTCCTCATCACTTCAACACACTTCTCATCTGAACACTTCTGCTATTTGATTAGGTGTTGCATTGGAGCTATTTTAGCAGCTGGAACAAGCAGCAGGGTTTGGGAACAGAGATACATGGATATGGACAACGAGGACCTGGGTTGGCAGGCTGGGATTCCATTTGAATGTCAAGTCACATAGTAACAGGCTTGCTCATGCCTCACCGTTTTCAGATAGGGAATCTGATTCTGGAAGACATCAGTTTTTGCCTCGGTTGGTAAAACACAGATTTTCTCTTGTTAACTGTGCTGCTTCTCAGGATCTTGGATGAAAAGTTTGATGGGAAAAAGATGAATAGATTTTATGTGATTATTCTTTGTAATATGCTTTTCAATTATTCATAGTATTTCTACCCCTTGTTACTCTAGCAATCTGCCATTACAGTGACATTCTTGTCTAAAGACAAGAATTCTCATTATATACCTTCTACACCAGAAACTCTTAATCAGTCCTTATTTGACATTGTTCTGTCAATCTACCAAGACAAAAGCCAAATGATGAGTGAGAGGTACAAGACTCGACTCTGGGTTCTCAACTGCAGCCTCACACCTGGAGGACAGAACCATGCTTCCTTCAGTCTTAGAAAGTTGTCCTCCTGGAGTTAAATTGCCAATGTCTTCTAAAAAACAAGATGAACCAAAACACATACTTTATTAAAATCTCTTCACAGGAATAAACCCACAAAAATAGTAATGTGGAGATGTAAATTTAGCTTAATGACCAAAAGTTGTGGGTTTCATTTAGTATTTTGCTCAAGACTAGTACAAAATTATGTATTTGCTTCATTTATTAAGTCACATTCCTGTTCATTTGTTGACCTATGTGTTCTCTGGTTGAAGTTCCTCTGTGAAGTTTCCCTTTGGTCCCTCCCTCTAATCTAGGTGCACTGATTTCATCCTGGGACTCCCACGGCCGACATCGTCTGTGCCCTTCCCTTCCACCAGTCTCTGTGGGGGCTTCCTGAACACACGGATCAGGTTTTATTCATTTTTATAGCCCCATCACTTATTATGGCACTTTATTTCATCTAGATGCTAATATTTATTGAATAGATTTTGAGGTTTCCTACTATCTACAGTTAATTTACTTCACATTTCTTTTTTATTTTCAATACTCATTCTCTTCACATTAATGATCTCAAATTGGAGACAAATTGACCTTTAAAGACTCAGGAAATCACTTTGGTTTGCAGACCTGTACAATGGAACTAACGAGACAATCCTATTTCAAAAGCCTGTAAAAATAAAGACCTTAACCTCTACAGAGCAAAACACTTAATACAGCGGGGGTTCACTTTAGAAAACCATTTGGCAATTTCCTATGAAGTCAGTCATAGGCCTACCTAATGATCCAGGAATTCTACTGCCAAGTACCCCAAAGACATGAAAACATTTTGACTCAAATTTCCACCAAGAGGAGAATGGATAAATAATTTGTAGTATAGTCACACAGTGGAATACTAAAGATACAGGCAAAAACATGGTTGAATCTCAAAAATATTAAGTTAAGCAAAAGAAGCCAGACCAAAAAAAGTACATACTGTATGATACCATTTACATGAAATTAAAGCATAGGCAAAACTAATCTATAACGATAAAAATCAGAATATTGGATGGTTCTGGTAGGGGAGGGGATTGATTGGAAATGAGTAGCATGGAACTTTCCAGGGGGTTGGCAATGCTCTATACCTTGATTGGGGGGGTACTGATTACAAGGATCAAGGGTACATACACTTGTCAAAAATACTCCAACTGTACATTTACGCTCTGTGCATTTTAAAGTGTGTATGTTTTTAAAAATCCCTTAATCTGCATGTATATATAAATATATAGAAATGTATACACATATATATGTATACACATACATACATATACACAGACTGTATCTCAAGAGCAATGTACAAAGTTCAAAATAGCGGGCCATAGCCAGAACATATTTAATTTTGGAATTAATTTATGTATACTACTATTTTTAATTGTTTTTCTTAGGGTAATAATATTTTGATTACACTTAGGCCAGATCAACTGATGAGATATATAACAGTATGTTAAAAAACATACTGGGAATTTAAATTTTGCTATAGCAAGTAAAGATTAAAAAGAGTTAACTAAAATTAAAATGCTTTGTTAACAGACATCCATAATACTAATTCTTGGTATTGTATATCAAGGTAAGTTTTTCACCCTCTGTGCAAAAACCTGCAATGTCATTCTAGAGGCTTAAGAGTTGAAACGTTACCTTCTAAGGTCTATGAACGGGGGTTACGTGTTTCAAGTATCAGAACCTACCTTGGCTGGCTTAAACAAGTCATTTATTGGATTTTATTTGATTTATTTTTGCAATTTATCAGAGGGATCCTGGCAGCTTTCAGAATTCATGAGCAATCAAGAGAGAAATAGGCCAAAGGAACTGAGACAGTGTCTGGTAGCAGGAAGTCAGGTAAGCAGGATCCTGCGACAGTCACCAACCTCCAACCGTGACTTCTGTCCTTTCTTCATTCACTCCAGAATTTAATGATGGAATGTACAGCATCCAGCTAGCTGAATTTAGGTCTGCCCCATGGTTATATCAGAGCAGGAAGAGGAAGACGGAGGGTCTGGGTAGGTTTTCTAAGAGTTTACACGTGGCACAACACTGTGATTATACTAAAAGCCATTGTTAATACACTTTGGATAGATCATATGGTATACAAATATATCCCAATAAAACTGCTTAATAAATAAATAAGCAAGAATAGCCAGAAATAGCAGCCATGTATAGCAGGAGAAATAGAGAGAGATGAGAGGTGAAGAATTGTTTGTTTGTATACCTTTTATTATTATTAAAATAATGAAAATGCTCTAATAATAATTAAAGTGATGAATGCACAACTATATGATTACAGCAAATAACACTGATTGTACACTTTGGATGAACTGTATGCTTTATTAATATTTATCAGTAAAATCGGTTTAAAAAATATATAGCTAAGAATATACACATGGGATGAGGAGTTAATGCTCCCAAAGTAGGTATAGGAACTATTAGGAAGAGGGAATGCATCTGGGTAGCCAGAACACAATGACCACTTGATAATCCAACTCTTCATCTAGCACTGAAACTCGTTCTTCAATTTCCAGTACAGCTAAAACAATAAATGGTTTAACCTGATTATTAGGTATACTACTTCTAAACAATTAATTCCTGGGGCTTCCAGGTTAAAATGGTGGATTAAATACTCATTGAATTTTGTATCCTCCTGAAACCCCACTAACACCAGTATAAAAACATGTGTGTGTGTAAGGACTTAAATCACAAGCTCAAAACAGCAACCCAATTATGAAAGCTAGAAAGCAGATGGATATGTGCCAGTTCCAGTTACTTAGCTGGCTTGAAAAGGCAGAATCCCAAACCAGCACTGGAGAAAGTGGAAAACCAACACTTTTTACAAGGTAAAATCTTTTAAAGGCATAGAAATAGGTAACACTAGAACTCACAAAATTGTGAGGATTTAATGAGATAATATTTGTAAAGTGCTTACTAGCACATAAGCCTTTACTAAATATCAGCTATCACCATCATCATCATTCCTCTTGCTAAAACTTGTGATTGATTCTCAACTTATCTATAGAATAAGGCTCAGTATTCTTAAGAGCCACACTAAGAACCCTCAGGCTACCTTTCCAGCTTTAGTCAACATTCTTGGATTGCATTCCACTACCACACTGCTCTAGTACTTACCTGCACACACCACAATGTTTCTACATAGGATGCTCTTTCAACCTTCTTTCTCTCTTACTCATTTTTCAATCTCTTAGGTATTACTTCTTCCAGGGAGCAAGTGGATAAGAAAGATGAGGAAAAAAAATAAGCTCTTTGAAGGGCAAAAGACAGCACGCAAGAGACCCTGCAGCTAGAAAGATCTTGATGTATTCATGGAACTGGAAAGGCAGTGGGAGGTACTAAGAAATGAGGCAGAGAGGGAGGCTGGACAAATAGGCAGGAACTAGTTTATGCAAGTCCTTGCAAGCCAAGGCAAGGCATTTAGGTATTACCTTAGAGCAAGGGAAAGCCTTTGGAGAGTTTCAAGCAAGGGTGTGATATAATCAGGTTTACATTCTAAAAGGATCACTCTGGCTACTAAGTCAAACATGGACAGGACAGGGTCAAAAGAAAAGAGTGACTGTAATGGGGCCAGTGCAGCCAGGTGAGAGATACCAGGATTGGTGGCCACAGAGATGGAAAGAGGTGGACCAACTTGGAGACATGTTTTAAGTGAAACTGGGACAAAACTTGCTAATGGATTGGATATGAAGGGGATAAGAGAATTTAAAGGTGAAACGTACATTTCTGGCTTATGCTCTTTACTGACAGGGAAAATACTGGAGCAGATATCAAAAGTTTTATTTTGAAATAAAAAATTTTATTTTGGGCATGTTAACTCTGAGAAGCTAATGGGTAGCCAAGAATAGATGCCATGTCAGGTTGAACTGAAGTTTTGAGGAGACGCCTGAATGAAAGAAATAAATCTGGTAGTAAGCAGCAGAGAAATGAAGTTTTAAATTATGGAAGTAAATTGAATTATCCAGGAAGAGAGTATAGAAAGAGAAGAGCAGGCCTTAGTCCTAAATCCTGAGCAGGTCTCTCATTTAAGGGACAGACAGCAAAATATACTGTGGCGTGGTCAGAAAGGGAAGTGTTCAAGGAGGAAGGAGTAGGCAACAGAGTCCAGTGTTTCTGAGAGATCAAGTAAGACAAGAACACAGAATGTCTTTTGGTTTGGTAACATGGAATTAGTCGATGGCCTTGACAAGCAGTTTCAGCAGCATAATTGGGGCAGAAGTTAGATTAGACTACATTGGAAACAGAATGGGAGATGAGGAAGAGGTGAGTTTCCATGTATTCGGTTAATCCATACTAAATTGCTGCTGCAGTTTTCAATGTTCAAAAACAAGTGATTTCATATGATTCTTAAAAAGAAAAAGGTTGACAGAAATAGAATGAAAATATTGGGCAGTAGCTGAAAGGGAATGTAAGGTCAAGCTGGGCCAGGAAGGAGAGGGTTTGTAGGTTTTAGGTGGAAAGACCAGGGCATGTCTGTATACTGATAAAACAGACACTCTTCAGCTAAAAGAACAGTGGAAAAGGGACAGGAGATTTGAAAATCAAAGAAAAGATGTGAAATAGTAATGTAAGAGAGGGTAAGCAAACTAACCCTGGAAATGCAGTGGCATAATTGAGTACATAATTGAGGCATAATTGAGTACCTACTTGAGAATGGCTGAGCTTGAGTTCATGGCAGGGCCTAAAAACTCAAATGCCTTCAGGGACTAGAGAGCTAAACGACTGAAGAAAGCTAAATGGAACTCAGAAATACATGCCCTGTCTAAAGGCAGCAGCCACGGCTCACCTCCAGGAGACTGCTACCACCGAGACTGTCAGTTGTTCTGTGTTGTCACATCTTCTGATTTTTCAAGAGAAACAAGAAATCTTGGATTTTTATATCATATAGCTTAATTTAAAAAGCATTCTATGGGTTTAAGAAAACAGGTTTGTGCAAAATGCAGCCCAAGGGTGATGACTTTGTGATTTACAGTCAACCCACTTTGCCTATTTGCAGGATGTTCTCTTCAATGCTCAGTGATGCAGGAACTGTCAGTGGAGAAGGTAAAGTTGCATTTATATTTGCTAGGGGAGTGATATGAAAGGGAGAGTGCCTGGAGGTAGCTGAAAGATGAACTACTGAAAACAACTAGATAAGGAAAAATACAGACGCCAAAGAAAGCTAATGGTTACAGTAAAGGTAAAGAAGTTAATGTACTGAAGGAATCAATGACTGCATAGTTATTCCTTATCAGGTTCTTGAGCAAGAGAGCCTAAGGGTTGAAGACTGGTCACAGAAAGGGATGTATAAATTCAAACATTTGAATTTGCTACAGTTTTTACATATCACAAGTTCCTGAGTCATTAGGGGAGTAAGGCAATGCAAATCTGAAACAATGAGATAACAATATTTATATCCAATCACAGAGTTTAAAATTTTTTTATGTTGCTGAATTGATTGTTTTTTGGGGGGCGGGTAAAGTATTTTAAAAATAATACACCCAATCAAGAAAAGCAAATCCCAGTAGTAGGGCATCCTACAAAATACATTACCAGTACTCCTCAAAATTGTCAAGGTCATAAAAAATAAGGAAAGTCTGAGAAACAACCACAGCCAAGAGGAGTTTAAGGAAACATGACATCTAAATGTAATGTGGTATCCTAGATGGATCCTGGATCAGAAAAAAAACATTAGGTGAAAACCAAGGAAATCTGAATGAACTACAGACTTCATGTAATAATAATGCATTAATATTGGTTCATTAATTTTAACAAACGTACCACAGTAATGTAAGATGTTAAAAAGAGACCAGATTCAAGAGTATTTGAAAACTCTGTACTAGACCCTTAATTTTTCTATAAATTTAAAGTTCTAAAAAATTTAGTCTATTTAAAAATAATACATAAAAGCATAATGAATAAACAATGGCCATCCATATATATATATATACCTAAGCAGACTATAGTATTGTTTTACGTTATTAAATGTGTCATGCTATCCTAAGCAAAATATGTAAGTTTTATGTTATGAAATTTCATGTATATATCACGCTATATATATTTCCATCTTGCTTTTTGCCATATATTTTTGAGCTCCGTCTGCTTTACTCGTTTAAAATATTCCGTTGCCTGAATATTCCTTAATGATAATTCCTTAATTGCTCCTCTTAATAGATGTTTCTAATTTTTTGCTTCTACCTATAGCACTGTCACGTAGTCTTGTCCACATGAGTCTCTGCGTCATGTGTTTAAGACCGAAATGCTGGAATCTAGTTGAAAAATCTTGAATGTTACTAACTTCGCCAAATTGCTTACCAAAGTGGTTCTAACAATTTACGCACCTACTAGCAGATACGTAAAATACGTAGTAGACGCAGAAAAGATTTTAAAAAGCTCTTGTACACACGAACTGGATAATTTGATTGCTCCATTACGGTTTGACTTTTGCGCCCCATAATCATTTTTGCAAACAAACAAATAAAAATAGAGTTAAGAGGTTACTCAATGGCGCAGACCGCTCAAGACTACCTCTCCGATCCCACAACAGAAGAAAACGCTTCCGGCGTAACCTCTGACGCAAAGGCTGACGGCGTGACGCTCGGGCGACGGCGTGACGCTCGGGCGTCGGCGTCCTATTTAGTGCACTTGAAGGCCCCCTTCTGGGCTGCCTGGCAAGAGCCAAGTGTCAGCTTGTGTTGGCTGATTACCTCTTCCTCTCAAGAAAGGAAAAGAGCCTCACCGACGCTTTTTTTCATGGGGACGATCCTTTTCCCCCCCCCAAAAATCAATTTCGCTGGGGCGTTTCTTTCAGGCAGCGCCGAGGGCAGCCCGCAGGCCCTTGTAAGGCGCGCGCCGCAGCTCCGCCTCCTTCCTTTCGGCCGGAACCGCCATCTTGCAGGTAGGCATCGCGTGCGTCTCCCGGTACCCGTGGTTCGACAGACTTGATCCCCGACTCTGCGACCATTTAAGGCCGTGCTCTGGGGCCCTAGAGAGATTGTCTTGCCAGTGTGAGGTCCACTGGCGTGGTCGAGAGGAGCCGTCTCCTGCCAAATCGGGAGCGGCGTGCGCCGAGCCGGGCCTGGTGCAGAGGCCGAGGATTGGACTGCGATGCTGGGGCCCTGCGGGGGTATAGTCGAGAAATAAGACGAGACCGAGTCATTGGGGAGAGGCGCTTCGTGTCAGTCTGGAAAGAATTTATCTTTCGCATGTCCCCACGGCTTCAGCCACTGTATCCTGTACTGGAGTTTCGGACCGGCTGTGTGCGGCCACCGGGCCTGATGCCTTCCGAATTCCCTTGATTGTAGCATTTTTGCAACTACCTTAAAACCTAAGCCTGTAATGCTGTTTCCGGCAAGGACTTCGGGGTAGTGTGGACGGGTTTTAGATCACATATTGGCTTTAGCCTCGATGAACCTTAGGTTTATGGAAGCCAGGGCTTGTGGTCGGAGTCGGGTGGGTGCCCAACGAATCCACCCAGGTAATAAATCCCAGACCATTCAATAAATAGACGAAATGATTTGCGATCCTCGGGTAGCAGCACCACTTTTTGCACCGAAGAAAGGTATTTTCATCCGAATTACTATATATCTGGTCTAGAAATTTAGAGAAAAGGTTATTTGATAGAATCTCTTCCTCCTCTTGTCTTTTTATCTACTCTGTAGATATTAACAATCAGCTACCAGAGTTAAACGTCCTTTCGGTCTTACGTGGAAAGGGGATCTAGTGGGAGGAGCATAGACTCTGGAGTCAGAAATTACTTCCATTCCTGTTTGCCACTTTGTGTGACTCCACAAAGCGACTTGAACCTGTAGGATATCTCTCTTTAGGAACTTAAGGCCAGCTCATAAATGTAGAGATTTTGAGGATTAGAACGGTGTACCTGGCATTTAACTGGTGTCTAGGTACCTTCCCCCACCCCCTTTAAAGTGAAGGGTGCGTTGTAGCAATGATGTCTCCTTTCCATCGTATTGTGTGGAAACGGTACTTTGGTAGCGTCATCAAGATTAAAGAGACCGATTTACGTTAGAACATTGTGAAATGAAGTTAAGCCTGACTTAGGTGTATTTTGCCTTGTGGTAGAATTAGTTGCCAGGGATGGCATTTCTGCCCCAAATGACCAGATAGGAATCAGGGAAGGGTTTAATTCTAAATGCTTATAATTGGATTCTTAGATATAGATATATTAGCTACCAGTTAATGCTATTAAGCAATTTACTTGCGCCAGGAATTGCTGAGAGCTTTGTAGACATTATTTCACTTAACCCCCTTTACTGATGAGGGTGAGAGCTTAAAACATGTAGGTCTCCCAACAAGTAAGACACAGAGCCTGTGTCAAATTTAGGGTAGTGTTCATAAACCTGTTTTTGTTTTTTTCCTGCGATACTATATACATTTCCTAATAAACTGATAAGTAATCAGAAATGGAAGGAGAGTTAGAAATAATTTTGACAGTTAAATAGATGCTGTATCAGAAAATGAAGTTGATAAGAAGGGTTTAATCTACCATGTAAATTTAAGCATGAGTTTTGTTACTTTCTTTAAATTATCTAATTAGTAATTCCAGTATTCTAGACTGGGAACTATGAATTTAGTGTTGTAGAAGTCTTGTGCTTTTTATATTCTAGTAGGAAAAGAGTTTTTCCCATTTCAAGTTCTGCTACTTAGGAGTTTGCCATAAATCAATTAACATTTATGTACCTGTGTTCTGCTTGCCTTCACAGACAGATCAGATAGTCTCAGCTTAAAAGGGATGTTTTTTTTCCTAGTAGGAAACAAGGAATGGAGAAAAAAATAGATTTATTATAGAATTTAGGCAGTTTAGACAAAAACTTTGCTTTTATTTGCTAAAATGATATTCATTTTATCCTTTACAGGGTATAAATAGTGATGCAGCTTTTTATCTGGTTCCTTAATTGTTTAATTGATATTTTTTTTTATTTTACCGGGAGGTCCCGGGGATGGAACCCAGGTCCCTCCATATGGCAGACGGACGCCCAACCATTTGAGCCACATCCGCCCCCTGTTTAATTGATATTAAGATGTCAACATTTAAAATTACAGATTTTGAGGGCAAAGGTGTGAATCTCAATTTTGAGGTTGCACTTAACTGCTTTATGTTTTCTATTTTCAGTAATTCGCCAAAATGACGAACACAAAAGGAAAGAGGAGAGGAACCCGCTATATGTTTTCTAGGCCTTTTAGAAAACATGGTAAGTAGTTTGCTTTCTTTGAGAGCAAATATGACATACATTTATATTACTACATTTCTCCTGTGGTTCTTAGAATGTATTCTATTTTGAGATACTGGGGCTGAGGGTTGAACCTTGTGTGTGGGAACCTGGTGCTCAACCACTGAGCCACATGGCGGCTCCCCTGAGTTGGTTTTTTTTTTGTTTTTGTTTTTTAGGAGGCACTGGGTACCAAACCTGGGACCTCTCATGTGGGATGCAGGTGATAAACTGCTTGAGCCACATCTGCTCCCCAGAATGTATTCTTAATAAATGGCATTAAATAACCAGCATCTACCTAAGTTATTTTGAAATAAAACATGATTTTTATGTAGTGGTTTCTTAAAACTAAATATTTATTGGTACAGGATTATACTTTATTTTAGGAGGGAAGTTGTATATTGACTATCAAAAATTTTGCAGGAGTTGTTCCTTTGGCCACATATATGCGAATCTACAAGAAAGGTGATATCGTAGACATAAAGGTAAATTTTTAAATTGTGCAACTAACAACAAAACAGCAAGTTAGAATTGTTGGATTCAATCTAGCATTAGAATTCAAAACTTGTTGGCTCCTTTTTATCCTAATAAGGAAAACTTTCCTGAATAAGAACTAAATATAGAAAGAATTTTAAAAATTTTACTTTAAGGAACCAGGTTTTTAAGTGCTATTCTTATTAAGTCTAAAAAAATTTGCTTATTACCTGCTTGCTATTAAATGTATCCTGGCAGTCAAGAGTTTGATGATGATTGTCTTTTTGATTGCTTTGAAGCAATGTGAAAAACACATTTCACCGGCTCTGAAAGCTCTTGAATGTCATTTAAGAATAGAGTTGAATACCTAAGTTTAATAAAAGCCTGGGGTTAAAAAGAAGGGGAATTGCTGGTATAATATTTTTTCCCTTATAGGGAATGGGCACTGTTCAAAAAGGAATGCCCCACAAATGTTACCATGGCAAAACCGGAAGAGTCTACAATGTTACCCAGCATGCTGTTGGTATAGTGGTAAACAAACAGGTTAAGTAAGTAATGTCATTCTTTGTGGCTAATTAGTTTCACTCATACCCACTTTTCACTTTGCCAATTGGACATATGTCTTCATTGGTCATTCAAGTGGGGCAAAGGAAACTTCCTTTTAAAACTCAGGCAAACTGAGTGTTTGTCTTGTATCCTGTCATAGGAAACAAATTAAAATAGATTCACTGGAAACTTTCTGCTTAACTTGGTAGTAAGTAGCTCTTGTTTTCAGAGTAAAAAAGAGCAATTTAATATGGATAATTAGCAGTCTAGCCTTGGTTAAATTGCCTTGTATCTCAAGGTATGTCATGAGAAGGGAGCTTAAAAATGGAGAGGTCCCCCCCTCAAGGCCCCTTCCAGTAATATTAATAATTGATTATAAATAGCCATCATCTTGTTTTAGTGTATCTTAAACGATTTTTTTGCTTTCTCCAGGGGCAAGATTCTTGCCAAGAGAATTAATGTACGCATTGAGCATATTAAGCACTCTAAGAGCCGAGATAGCTTCCTAAAACGTGTGAAGGAAAATGATCAGAAAAAGAAGGAAGCCAAAGAGAAAGGTACCTGGGTCCAACTGAAGCGCCAGGTGAGTGCTTGACTGAGGATTTCTTTTGGTTTCGGGGACATTAAAATTGTTCCTTAGTGGTTGTTTCTTTATGAAAGTTAATGATTTAAGTATTTCATATGTATTTGATTTTTGGAGCACTTCACATACTTTTATTCCTCTGCCCCCCACCCCTTTTTTTTTTTTTTAAATAGCCTGCTCCACCCAGAGAAGCACACTTTGTAAGAACCAATGGAAAAGAGCCTGAGCTACTGGAACCTATTCCCTATGAATTCATGGCATAAGAGATGTAAATAAAATAAAAGACTTGTGGATTGTAAAAATGTTGGGTCTTTGATTTTCTCTTGGGTATTGTGTCCCCTCCCTAAAGAAAGTATTTAAAGCAAACTATGTCCTAATTCATTGGGTAATAAATGTCTTTACTATTAAGTTTAATGGGGTTTTTAACTGAAAGATACGGGGTAACTTGTTCTACAACAAAGAGTATACCCATTTGGTGGTTAGAAAACTGTAAGTTGTTGATGAAATATTTATACTGGTTTGAAAATGGTCCCTTTAAATCACCATGGGAAAACAATTTACAAAAATTAATGGAAGGCTATCTACTGCATGACAGTTAAGCTCAGGAAAAGTTGGTAACTCATAATCGCATCATAAATAGATTTGAAGAAACAGAAATTTGCTTTTGAAGCCTACTTAAAAATAGATTGTTGAAAGTATCCTAAATCTAATCCATGAGCAAATTCTATTTACTATAACTTCAAAGAATATCCTAAATCCAGCCATTTCTCACCATCTCCAGCTGCTACCACTGTTCCAATCCACCATCAACTACTCTGGCACAGTTGGAAAAGTGACTTCCTCCTGTATCCCATCTCCCCAGTCTTCTCCACAGAAACCAGTCATCCTTTCAAGATGTAAATGTATCGCTTTACTGCACAAATCTCTAATTGCTTCCATAAAAAATCTAAAATTCTAACCCTGGCCTATAAAGCCATTGTCTGGCTATGGCTACCTTTTACTGCTTAACTCCAAAGTCACATTCAGTTACATCCTTGCCTTTTTTTGTGACTTGAGCATGAAAGGTACACCCTTGTCTCAGTCCTTTTGTATTTGATGTTCCCTGTCTGGAATGCTTTTCTTTCAGATCCCCATGTCTTAGTACTTTTGTTTACTCAGTTTGCTTAAATGCAACCTTACCAGAGACTGTCCCATATCATTCTGCATAAAATCACAAACTCCCCTCTTCCCTATCTTTTACCCTGCTTTATTTTTTATGGTACTTGTCATTGCCCAATATGTTTTGTTGGAGGTCTGAGGTTTTCCTATCAACTTGTATCATAAATGTAAGGGGCAGTAAGACCCAAATACATAATGCAAGGCAAAATAAGAGGACTCCAGAGAGATTAACAACAGGGAGAGAGCAAGTGCCAGCAAGGCTCTTTTTTCTGCCCTTTTTGTTTAACGGGTTATTCCTGGTCTCATATCCTTGACCCTTTCCGTTTTGCTGCTTCCATGACTGCAGTCTATACTTCCTAGCTAAAATATATCAACCAATCAACTTTTCCTCTGTCTTCGTTCCTCTCAGTTATATTTCCTGGCTGTGCACACTGCGTATCTGGCTTCTTCCCCTGCCACTGCCAAACTAGTCACCAAAACCTTGTACACTTCAGTGACATTAATTACATTCACAGTAGTGTGCTACAATCCATTGCTAAAGCTTTGCCATTCACCCCAAACTACCTATTTTTTCACCCTCTACTCCCCATGACCTGTAATCTACTTTCTTTTTTATTTTTTTTATTTTTTTACTAGGTAAGCATGCATTTATTTCTCCTGAATCCTGCTTAAGAGGGGCCCTCACCCACCAACAACTTTCACTTAATGGGCTTTGGAACAGCCCTGTTAGGAGGAAAATTTTAGGTACTCCTCACCCCAACACCTGTGAAGTAGGTGCTGTGATTCTCAGTCCAAATTTAAAGAACCGAGTCTAGGAGCTGTTAAATGCTGCACCCGTTCATCCTAGTCTTCCAACAACGTGCTCAGTCTTGCACTTGATGCACACTTCCCTTAAGCCTAGCTGTAGAATGTAGATTAGATGATTTTGTGATCATTTACGTGCCTACTTTGGTGCCCAGCCACATATAAGCAGTGGCTTGATGGCAGTTTTCCTGAACAGGTCACGGCAGCACTTTTGCCAGATGAGTTAAGCACGTTACACAGCTCATGACCTAAGCCAGTTTGCCAAGTAGACCACGACCTTTACGCTGCTCAAAGCCGAAGCCCGGGTTTTGTCACCTTCCCTACAGACATCCCAAGCCATATTAAACCTGCTTATCTGTTACTTCTCTCCCGGGACTCACGGTGATGGCACAGCAGCATGCCTCATGCAAGTCGAGGAGGACAGACAAGGGTCACACCTACAAGAGCCCGTCGTCTCCCCAGACCTTCCAGCCCTGAGGGGTTTTAAGCGCTGAGGCCTAGGTCGTCGCACACCCTCTGCGCAGCTTCTCCCCTCTGCGCAGCTTCTCCCATCGGCAGCCCGGGCTGCGTGTCGCTCGCGGTTAAAGGCGCGGCCCGTAGGGTCGGGCGGCCCCAGTTATGCGCAAGCACGTGCTCTGGCGCTGCAGCTTAACCCCCAGCGCCACGCGCAGGCGCGACGGGGGCTCAAAGGCAGCGCGTTGTAATCTACTTTCTATGCCTATGAATTTCCTTGTTCTAGCTATTTCACATAAGTGGAGTCATATAATATACGTCTTTTGTCTGGTGTGTGTTCACATTTCAGAGTTCATGTTGTAGCATCTATCAGAACTTCATTCTTTTTTCATGGCTAGATAATATTGCATTTTATGTACATACCATATGTATTAGGGTTCTCTCGGGAAACAGTCTCTCATGCGACCGTGAGGATGCACAAGTCCAGGTTCCACAGGCAGGCTGCAAACCAGTGGCTCCAATGAAAGTCTGATGAAAGGTCCTTGATGAGTTTCTGGGAGAAGTTGCCTGCCCAAGGGCGAGCTGGGAAATTCTCTCTGAATGTTGAAGTCACTTCCCCTTTTAAGTCATTCAACTGATTGGATAAAAGCACCACCCATTGATGATGTAATCTCCCTGATTGTTGCAGATGTAATGAGCCATCCATGCAGTAAACTCACTGGTGATCGAAGTCCATAAATGTTCTTGTATTACAATCAGCCCAGTGCTTGCTGGAACAAACACGTGGACACAATTACCTGGCCGAGTTGACACATTAGCCTAACCATCACAGTCCACTCCTTGTCAATTCGCAATCATACACATTACTCTAAACCATACTTAGTCTCTAAGTAAAAGCAGTAACAGACAAGCATATATATATTTCTGCCTAACAATGTTCAACTCGCTTCGTACAACCAGAAACGCATTAAATCCCCACAGAACAGAGTGCAAGTCCTTGGGTAATAGTCACTCTTAAACTTGACATCCTTAAATATTATGACATGGAATTAATAACTTTTCATGATAGGGGAAAAGGTTGGGGAAGAAAACATTCGTTTTGTGTACATATACAATCATAACGAAACATGACTATTACAGTCCTCGTTTCTGTAACTGGTCACGTGGTCGAAGTTCATATTTATCACTACCTTCTTCCACTACCCATTCCATGTTCCCGTTACCTTCAGCAAGCACTTCAGCTGACTGTGGTTCTTTGCCTGGTGGGGTGACCCAAACTTTAATTCCTGAAGATTCTGGGCCATTGTTAGTCCTGCTTGAATTGGTTTGTTGCAGTTTTCCATTGACTTTAATCACAGGGCATGGCAGGACTAGGAGACATCCTAGAGGATCTCCTGCATTCCAGGCACTCTTCTATACCCCCATTATGTAGATGTAGTCCTATTTCCCCTTGATAGTCAGGATCAATCACCCCAGCCAGTACAGTAATCCCCTTCTTTGCCTGTTGATTCACAGGTAAGAGGAGCCCAAAGTGGCCAGGTGGCAGTCTTAACTTCCAGGTCAGTGGAATTGTTATGTTCCCAGGTGGCAGCACTCCTCCTTTTGGGACTAAAACCTGTAGACCAGCAGAGCTTAAGGTTGGAGGGACAGGAAGCAAAAATTTTCCTAGTGGGTCACTAGAGGTAATAGTGAGTGGTGCCACTCCCATTTCCACCCCTTGATTCCTGGACCCATGAATCCTGGCTATGGGAGAAACAGCACCGTAGAGAGGACGCTGATTCAGAGCATACACAGCCTCTTGGAGAACATTGCCCCAGCCCTGCAAGGTATTGCCACCTAGTTGGCACCATAATTGAGTCTTCAAAAGGCCATTCCACCATTCTATTAATCCAGCTGCTTCAGGGTGATGGGGGAACATGGTAAGACCAGTGAATTCCATGGCCACGTGCCCATTCCCACACATCATTTGCTGTGAAATGGGTTCCTTGATCCGAAGCAATGCTGTGTGGAATGCCATGGCAGTAGATAAGACATTCGGTAAGTCCACGGATGGTAGTTTTGGAAGAAGCATTGCATGCTGGAAATGCAAACCCATAGCCAGAGTATGTGTCTATTCCAGTTAAAACAAATCGTTGCCCTTCCATGGTGGAAGTGGCCCAATGTAGTCCACCTGCCACCAGGTAGCAGGCTGGTCACCTCGAGGAATGGTGCCATATCTGGGGCTGAGTGTGGGTCTCTGCTGCTGGCAGATTGGGCATTCAGCAGTGGCTATAGCGAAGTCAGCCTTGGTGAGGGGAAGTCCATGTTGCTGAGCCCATGCATAACCTCCATCCCTACCTCCATGGCCACTTTGTTCATGAGCCCATTGGGCAATGACAGGAGTGGCTGGGGAAAGAGGCTGAGCATTAGCCACAGAGCGGGTCATCTTATCCACTTGATTATTAAACTCTTCCTCTGCCGAAGTCACCCTCTGGTGAGCATTCACGTGGGACACAAATACGTTCATGTTTTTTGCCCACTCAGAAAGGTCTATCCACATAGCTTTTCCCCAGACCTCCTTGTCACCAATTTTCCAATCCTGTTCCTTCCAAGTCCCTGATCATCCAGCCAAACCATTGGCAACAGCCCATGAATCAGTGTACAAATGCACCTCTGGCCATTTCTTCTTCCAAGCAAAATGAACAACTAGATGCACTGCTCGAAGCTCTGCCCACTGGGGGGATTTGCCCTCACCGCTATCCTTCAAGGATGTCCCAGAAAAGGGCTGCAGTGCTGCAGCTGTCCACTTTTGGGTAGTACCTGCATATCGTGCAGAACCATCTGTAAACCAGGCCTGAGCTTTCTCATCCTCAGTCAACTGATTGTGAGGGACTCCCCAAGAGGCCAAAGCTGTGGGCTGGGAAGGAGAAGGTAACATGGCAGGGGTGGTGACCATGGGCATTTGGGCCACTTCCTCATGTAACTTACTTGTGCCTTCAGGACCTGCTCGAGCCCTATCTCGTATATACCACTTCCACTTTATTATGGAGTGCTGCTGTGCACACCCAACTTTATGGTTTAGTGGGTCAGACAATACCCAACTCGTGATAGGCAACTCAGGTCTCATGGTAACTTGATGGCCCATGGTTAAGAGTCAGTCTCTACTAAGGCCCAGTAGCAAGCCAAAAGCTGCTTCTCAAAAGGGGAGAAGTTATCTGCAGAGGATGGCAAGGCTTTGCTCCAAAATGCTAAGGGTCTGCATTGTGATTCCCCTATAGGGGCCTGCCAAAGGCTCCAGACAGCATCTCTATTTGCCACTGAAACTTCCAGCACCATTGGATCTGCTGGATCATGTGGCCCAAGTGGTAGTGCAGCTTGCACAGCAGCCTGGACCTGTCGCAGGGCCTCCTCTTGTTCCAGTCCCCAATCAAAACTAGCAGCTTTTCTGGTCACTCGTAAATGGGCTGGAGTAGCACACCCAAATGAGGAATGTGTTGTCTCCAAAATCCAAAGAGGCCAACTAAGCTTTGTGCCTCTTTTTCAGTCATAGGAGGGGCCAGGTGCAACAGCTTATCCTTTACTTTAGAAGGGATATCTCGATGGCCCCCACCACTGGACACCTAGAAATTTCATTGAGGTGGAAGGACCCTGTATTTTTGTTGGATTTATCTCCCATCCTCTCTCAGGCAAATGCCTCATCAATAAATCTAGAATCTTTGCTACTTCTTGCTCAGTAGGTCCTATCAACATGATATCTTCAATATAATGGACCAGCATGATGTCTCGTGGGAGGAGAGACGATCAAGGTCCCTGCGGACAATATTATGACATAGGGCTGGAGAGTTGATATACCCTTGAGGCAGGACGGTGAAGGTATACTGCGTGCCTTGCCAGCTGAAAATAAACTGTTTCTGGTGGTCCTTACTAATGGCAATTGAGAAAAAAGCATTTGCCAGATCAACAGCTGCATACTAGCTACCAGGGGAAGTTTTGATTTGCTCAAGCTATGATACCACATCTGGGACAGCAGCTGCAATTGGAGTCACCACCTGGTTAAGTTTACGATAATCTACTGTCATCCTCCAAGATCCATCTGTTTTCTGCACAGGCCAAATAGGAGAATTGAATGGGGATGTGGTGGGAATCACCACCCCTGCATCCTTCAAATCCTTGATGGTGGCACTAATCTCTGCAACACCTCCAGGAATCCGGTATTGCCTTTGATTTACTATTTTGCTAGGCAGGGGCAGTTCTAGAGGCTTCCACTTGGCCTTTCCAACCATAATAGCCCTCACTCCATGAGTCAGGGATCCAATGTGGGAATTCTGCCAGTTACTGAGTATGTCTAGTCCAATTATGCATTCTGGAACTGGAGAAATAACCACAGAATGGGTCCGGGGACCCACTGGACCCACTGTGAGACGGACCTGAGCTAAAACTCCATCAATCACCTGACCTACATAAGCCCCTACTCTGACTGGTGGACCACAGTGACGTTTTGGGTCTCCTGGAATTAATGTGACTTCTGAGCCAGTGTCTAATAATCCCCGAAATGTCTGATCATTTCCTTTTCCTCAATGCACAGTTACTCTGGCAAAAGGCCGTAGGTCTCCCTGGGGAAAGGTAGGAGGAAGATTAACAATATAAATTTTTGGCAGTGTAGCAGGATCCTTCCCCAAGGGGACCCGGCCTTCCCCTCATTCAAGGGGCTCTGGGTCTGTAAACTGTCTCCAGTCTGAGAACTGATTAAGGGACCGTGATTCTCTGCATCTGTAATTAGAGTTAGGATTTTGTTCACTTGACCTAGAACTCTTCTGCTTATACAGATCCAGAAGAAATTTAGTAGACTGCCTATGTATTGAAGTGGGACACTTCATCCAGAGAGAAACTCAGCACCCAGACAATGTGTTTAGGAGAGGAACCTTTATTTCTGGCCGGCCGGGGCCTCCTCCAGCAGTATGGAGAGAAGCGACCCCCCGGCTTCCCGTGGTGGGTTTTTATAGGGAATTTTCCAGAAAGGGTTAGGGGCAGCTTCAGTTGTCTTTACTAGGGGTGGGTTTTGCCATCTCCATGGTGGAGTGACTGGTCAGGCACGGATGCATATCCGGGGTATTGTTTTAAGCAGGTTTTGTGGGCCTTAGGAACTTCCATCAGTGTTACTATGTTTAAAAATCTCCATTATGGGAAGTGGCTGTGGCTCAATCAGTAGGGCTCCCGTTTACCATATGGGAGGCCCCGGCTTTGGTTCCCGGGGCCTCCTGGTGAAGGCAAGCCCGCCCGCACGGCGTGGTTAGCTGACCTAGCGAGCACAAGCAGCAAGGGGGGGATAAATGAATAAAAAAAAAAAAAAAATCTCCATTACAGTATTTCACTTCTAGGTACCCCATGATCTGTTAGCCAACGCCATAACTCCATGCGACTCAGACTATTCTGTGTGCTGCTTTGAATCTGCCTTTCATTGTGGTAGCCACGCCCACCTTGCCTTTGGCGATTAACTGCTGATACTTGACTTTTACATGGCCTTGATCTGATCATCCCCATAATATTTAAGGATTCCAATTCCATTACAGCCCCCCTACAGTAATATCTGGACTGCAGAGAAGAGCAACCACAGAGCTCTTCAGAGAAGATGGAGTTAGTCTTACAAATTTATTCCTCACAGTCCTGGTTAAAGATGTGTCCTCTGGACATTCCTGGGGTGGGTGGGCAGGTCTCAAATGGTAAATCCATTCTAGCATTCCAATCTCTCTAAGCCTTTGAATCCCCTCATCTATTCTATACCAGGCAAATCGGGCATCTCAACATCAGACATGCTAGGCCATCCTTTGGTCCATGTTTCAGTCAGCCACCTGAACAAACTGTTAGAGCCCTTATTTTTTTTATTTTTTTTTATTTTTTTTTTATTTTTACCGGGAGGTCCGGGAATCGAACCCAGGTCCCTCCATATGGGAGACGGACGCCCAACCAGTTGAGCTACATCCAACCCCTGTTAGAGCCCTTTCTAACCCCTCGAGCTATAGCGTTGAATCCAGAATTTCTGCTTAGTGGGTCCATATCAATAAATTCAGCCTGAACAACTTTATATTCCTTCCACCATTATCCCATACCCTTAGTATCCATTCCCACAATACTCCCCTGATTTCTGTCTATATAAGTTGGAAAACTCATGCAGTTCTTTCAGAGTATAGCATACTTCCTCACGGGTCACACTTTGTATTTCACCTTTGGGGGCTTGTTGTGATTTTAATCTAGTAATAGGTCTCGAAGACAAGAAGAGTGATGAGGGTGGGTAAGGAGAAGGATTAGAGATGTCTTGCAGGCTACTGACCTCAGGGCATTCCTTTGCATTTTCTTCTGGTGAGACAGGATTATTCTCTTCAGGCTGGGGTTGGAAGGCAGATTCCTCAGAGAAGACTGGAAGTTGGGCAGTGCATGCTGGAGCTTGGCTGGTACCTGCCTCATGGCTGGGAGGAGGCCCAGACTTCTTGGGGCAGGCCCAGAGGCTGGGCAGTGCAGGCTTCCATTTTGCTTGTACCCACCTCAGGGCTGGAAGGAAGTCCAGACTCCTTGGGGCAGGCTGGAGGCTGGAAGATACAAGGTTGGCAAGGTGTGGTCTCCACAGGGCAGGCCATCGCAGGTTTATCTGGTAAAGTCTCAGCAGAATTTAGAGTTCCAGTTTCCCCACCAATATTATCGTCATCCCATATGTCTCCATCCCAATCCTTGGGGTTCCACTCCTTTCCAATCAATGCCTTCACTTTAATTGCAGAAACCCTGCGAGGTTGAGATTTTAGTTTCCTCTGTAATTCTGCTACTCGTACAATGAAAGTCTGGGTTTGATTCTCAGATATCTCAAGTCTGTGGCTACAGGAGACAAGATTTTCTTTCAAGGCACACATAGAAACTTTCATATCATGCATGCGGCATTTAAGTTTCAAAT
Source organism: Tolypeutes matacus (assembly GCA_026826555.1). Lineage (NCBI taxonomy): Eukaryota > Metazoa > Chordata > Mammalia > Cingulata > Chlamyphoridae > Tolypeutes > Tolypeutes matacus. Next base: position 20,159,496 of record JAKSZT010054335.1, on the reverse strand, counting down.
TTGAAGACTTTAGCTCATCTCTTTCTTTTGTAACTGTATCCAGAGTATCTAGGAGGAGCCAACCAACATCATTATATTTTTTTACTCCACAAAATTCTGTTAAGCTGTTGAAAACACTCTCACCCAGATCCTTGCTTCTTATAAGCATGGAAGTAGGGGAATCCAGTGATGCTGTTTTGCGTATCTCTATTGCCAGCTCATGCCATGGACTGTTAGTAACGTCTTCATTACTGGAAAGGGAGTCATTAGTACCCGTGAGTCCAATTAGAGTAGAGAGCCAATTACAAAACTCCCAGAGCCACCTCAGACATCTCATGTTTAAGACTCTGTTCCTCAAGAACCACTCCCGGTACCAAGCTGTATTAGTCAGGGTTCTCTCGGGAAACAGAATCAGCAGGAGATAGCTGGCAATAATATGAGATTTTATAAGAGTCTCTCACGCGACCGTGGGGATGCACAAGTCCAGGTTCCGCAGGCAGGCTGCAAACCAGGGGCTCCGATGAAAGTCCAGTGAAAGGTCCTTGATGAGTTTTTGGGGGAAGTTGCCTGTCCAAGGACGAGCTGGGAAATTCTCTCTGAATGTTGAAATCACTTCCCCTTTAAGGCATTCAACTGATTGGCTAAAAGCATCACCCATTGATGATGTAATCTCCCTGATTGATGCAGATGTAATGAGCCATCCACGCAGTAAACTCACTGGTGATCGAAGTCCATAAATGCTCTTGTATTACAATTAGCCCAGTGCTTGCTGGAACAAACACCTGGACACAATTACCTGGCCGAGTTGACACATTAGCCTAACCATCACAGCGTATTTTAATTAAAAAAAAAAACTTTCAACTTAAAAAAAATAAAGCGCAGCTTAACAAATCATGGAAGCATTACTTTAAAAAACTGTCCACCAGTTATGTTCCCAGTACCTCCTAAAAGAGAAAAAACAAAAAAACCTGTCCAGGCATATTTATCTTATTTAATCTAAAAACAAGCTCAGTTGTTTCTCCAATGTTCTGAAAGATGAATAAAAGCACAGATTGGCTAAATGACATGACCATGGTCTCCTTGTTAATGAAGGGAAAAAAAGATCATATTCACAGTCCACAAAACTAAATCCCATATATATATATTTTTTACCTATAAGCATTGATACAGTTCCTTCTTTGCCTTTGCTACAAAAATATTACAATATTATTAACTATAGTCTAAATTAGTTGTATTTTCCCCATGTATCACCACATTCTTGTTTTTGTATTATTATTATTATTATTATTATTTTTTTTTTTTTAAGATTTTATTTATTTATTCATTTATCCCCCCCTTGCTGCTTGTGCTCGCTGGGTCAGCTAACCATGCCATGCGGGCGGGCTTGCCTTCACCAGGAGGCCCCAGGAACCGAACCCGGGGCCTCCCATATGGTAAACGGGAGCCCTACTGATTGAGCCACAGCCGCTTCCCATTATTATTTTTTAAGATACTAACAATTAAATAGATTTTATTTTTATATGAACTTGATTTTTTTTTTTTTTTTATTGTGGGTAAAATCAAAATTTTCACAATACATACCAACATTTGCAAAATGATATATAAATATATATGCATATATGTGTATTTGCTTCCCTGTTTTTGTATTATTAACCACAATATATATACCTTTTTGTTTGTCCATTCTTCTGAGGATGCACACTTGGTTTGTTTCCACCTTTTGGCTATTACGAATAATGCTGCTATGAACGTTGATGTACACATATCTGTTTGAAACCCTGTTTTCAGTTCTTTGGGAGTATATTATGTAAAAATGGAATTGCCAAGTCATGGTAATTCTATGTTTAACTTTCTCAGGAACCGCAACAGCGTGGCTGCACCATTTTACATTCCTACCATGTACGGGGGTCCCAAGTTCTCCACATCCTTGCCAACACTTATTTTCCATTTTTAAAATAACAGCCATCCTAGTGGATATGAAATGGTCTCTTATGATGGTTTTGATTTGCATTTCCCTAATGGTTAATGATTTTGAGCATCTTTTCATGTGCTTATTGGCTCTTTAATATTTAGCAAAGCCAACATATCTTTTTCTCTTCAGGAGGCTTCTGCCATCATGCTTTAAATGTTCTGCCTCTGTGGCTCTCTTCCTTCCCTCTAAGTTCTTCCTGGGTGACGTAAGCCAGCGGTTATGCCAGCCAGCAGCATCAGGAGCACCTGGGAACTTGTTAAATATGCACACCTACCCCAGGCCTGCTGAACCAGAAGTCCTTGGGGTGAGACCCAGCACTCTGTTTTTTTTAATTTTTAAATTTTATTTATTCCCCCCGCCCTGCTGCTTGTACTCGCTGTCTGCTTTCTGTGTCCATTTGCTGTGCCTTCTTCTGTGTCTACTTTGTCTTCTCTTCTCGTCTTCTTTTTAGGAGGCACCAGGAACTGATCCCAGGACCTCCCGGCCTGGGAGAGAGGCACTCAATAGTTTGAGCCACCTCAGCTCCCCAGTTTGCCGTGTCTCTCATTTTCTTTCTCCTCTGTGTCTCTTTCTCCTCTGTGTCTCTCTCTTTCTTTTATTGCATCATCTTGTGCCAGCTCTCCACGTGGGCCCGCTTGCCTTCACCAGGAGGCCCCGGGAATCGAACCCGGGACCTCCCATATGGCAGACGGGAGCCCAATTGCTTGAGCCACATCCACTTCCCAGCACTCTGGGTTTTTGTTTGTTTGTTGGTTTGTTTTTAAAGATTTGTTTTATTTATTTCTCCCCACCCTCTCATTGTTTGCACTTGCTATGGCTGTTCATTGTGTGCTCATCTTCCTTTGTTAGGAGGCACCGGAAACTGGACCTGGGACCTCCCATGTGGTAGGTGAGAGCTCAGTTGCTTGAGCCACATCTGCTTCCCAGCATTCTGTTTTGAACAAGCCCTCTGGGTGATGCAGACGCTGCTCAAGTCTGAGAATCACTGACATAGCCATTCCTATGCCCTGAGCCCTTAATACACTCCAGACTCAAACTTCAGAGCTCTCTTTCTCTGAAGCTCCAGATCTGTATTTCCAAGTTGCTCTTGGGCATCTCCATTTGGATGCCTTGCAAGTACTGTGCAGATTAATATGTAATGTTGTATTAGTTGACAGATGAACCAAATGATAAAATTATATGGCTGCCTTAAATGGAGGCCTTTTTTTTTTTTTTTAAAGATTATTTATTTCTACCCCCCTTGTTGTTTGCACTCGCTCTCTGCTCTCTGTATCTGTTCTTTGTGTGCTCATATTCTTTTTAGGAGGCACTGGGGATCGAACCCAGGACCTCTCATGTGGGAGGGAGGGCCCAATGGCTTGAGCCACCTCTGCTCCTTCTTGTTGTGTCTCTCATTGTGTTTCCTCGTTGTGTTTCTTTGTTGCGTCAGCTCATTGCGTCAGCTCGCCACACTAGCCTGTCTTCTTTAGGAGGCACTGGGAACCGAACCCAGGACCTCCCATGTGGGAGGTGGGCACCCAACTGCTTAAGCCACATCTGCTTCCCAATGCAGGTCTTTTTAAGTAATGAGCAACTCCCACAGATTATGAACTTATGAATTAACTCCTTACTATACAGTTCCCTTTCCTACACTTGGTGAAAATGAAGAAAAATATTCTAACTATAAAACCATTACACTGTTTTTAAAGAGCCCTGGCTATAAATGAGGCTGCGTGGCCTTTTTGACTTAATTCTGTCTCTCGATTTAGCCAGATATTTTCTAAGGCCTTCTGATTTCATTCAGGTGAATGCAATCCCAAGGGCTGGATGAAATCTCATACTCCTTTTGCAATTTCTCTGAATGTTTTGGCACACAACACCCAGGAGCATATCTCTTTCATATTCCTATTAGTAGTATTAGCATTTTCTCTATACTTGGGTGGAAAAATGCTAAAATATAAACAATTGTTAAAAAATTGCCAAAATATAAAGGTAGGTTTATCTCATTCTTTTTTAATCACAGGAGAAATAATTTACAACTGTATTTTATTCATTTGGAATATGAATATTTATAGCATTTTTTCATTCTCAAGTGAAAATAAAGGTATCATTCATGCAAAAACCTTCGCAGAATCTGTTAGACAAGTTACTAGATTATGAATAATATTAGGCAGCACCTGCAGCTGTTATTGCTGAGGTAGGAAATATGTACAGAGCAGTGAATAAGCAGCTGGAGGTTCTGTATTGTGATTCTTTTCCAACAGCAAAAAGCATGTGGTTTGGAGCGAACTGACAGGGCATTTCAAAAAGCCCCTAATGGAAGAGGCACGGAGAAAATATTCTTATATATACTTTTTCAGCAAGATGACAATTTATGGAAATCATTGGGATTGACAAAGAAATGCAATGGGAGTACTCTTTACTGTCTCCTCTGTAAAATGAAATGATGGCTTAGCTCAAGTGAAGATGCAATTGGATTTCTTGCCCCTCCTGAGAAGAAAGGCAGGCCCAGGTTAAATTAATTGCTCGTGGAGGATGAATAAGGAAACAACTTGAAGGTCCTTGAGAGCAGGGACCATATACTGTTTCTATGCCCCTAACATTGACACTATTGCTTATAGTAGGTGCTACCTTCCTCAAAAAGTGTTCAGTGGCTTTCCAGAGCCTCAAGATGAGTTCCTCAGCATGACAGTCGTCGCCATCCGCAGTCTGATTTGTAAACTTTTGGGTCACCCACCACAACCTTCTTACCTTTGGGACCACTCAGAGTTCCCCAAACTTATATCATTTCCATGCTGTCGTTTTCTCTACTTGATCTGCCTTTTTCCACCCTTTTCTCCCTATCAAAATTAACTCATGCTGGAGACCACCTCCTTTCCCCCTGTAGCTTTCCCTGATAGCCCCAGTCAGATTTAAACCTCTTGTTGCAGCTCTCTTGGAGCTAGCACCCCGACCTGCTTGGCACTTCATTTACACGGCAGGGCGCTCTTCACCCAGCTCTCCATCCTGGTGGGAAGTGCCCAGGATTTGAAATCAGGGGGCTTGGTGTCTCCACTACTGAAGAAGGCTCTACTCCTTTGGATAAACTGTACAAGCTGTCTGAACCTCGCTTTAGAAGATATTTACTTATTTCACAGGATTAGTTAAGAATTAAGATTAAATAAGACTAAAAACATTTGAGATTTTAAAAAACAAATGATAATGAACTTCCCCACTAGATAGAGAGATCTCTGAAGGCAGGCAGGCACGTCTTATACTTTGTTCTTATACTCAGTCCTCAGTATGTGCCTGGCACTTAAAAGACACTAAATGTTTGAGATGAAATGGTTAGCTGTTCTTTGCGTTCTGTGCCAGCACTTAACACAGAGCCTCACAAAAAGTAGATTTTCAATAATTTTATTTGTTGAATTGAAATAAAGTGCGGAGCTGGTAGAGGACAGAAGCATGATGCCTATTCTGGGGAGAGAGAACCTCAGAGACAGTCTCTGAGGCTCCAGGAAGCTCAATATTTAAGGAGTTAGGGTATCCTGTAAAGGTGTTTGATCCTGGATGATGGGTGGTGGGGGGGACATTCATGACCCTTGACAGATTTGCCTGAAGGCTAGAATTCAAGCTTATTCAGATTCTAATAATTCTAAGGCTGGTAAAGGGTTAATAACTTCTCAAGTCTAATATTATTTGCGTTTTCCCAAATTCTGCCCTTCACATTCACTTTAAACACCCACGGATTTGTGCATCTACATCTGTGCCTCCGCACTTCTATTATCTGTTTGAAACCATTTCAGCATGCCTGTGTTATTTTGGTTGCACCACAATTTTACATAACTGAGCCTAAAGAAATCCAAAATGAAACAGCAGGACACAAACAGCAACACATTTTGACAAAGCTGTTTATAATTCTACAGTTCAGTGGCTTATTATCTGCATTAAAAGGTCATGGATTATCGTGGGTATTTGTAAATGCACAAAACCTTACCAAGGACAGTGGAATCACATTTTGGGCTTTTCTGAGCAAAGGTGTGATGTAAATGCAAAATGGAACATAATTATCACTGGGCAGAGAACAGCCTTAGGAATCCCTATCGGATGATCTTAATAAACTAGAATTATCTTATTCCTGATAGGGAATGAGGTGAAGAGATAAGCTCAAGATTCAACCAAGAAAGGGATCTCTTTCCACGGCAGGTTCTGCATTTTAACCACAGGAAAGTGAAGGGTATTTGTGGCAGATCCCATTGGTTTCTGCTCAGTAGTCATTCTCTCTTATATTTTTTTATTTAGAATGAGGTAGCAATGTGTCCAGTCCCAGGGGAGGACCCCTGATTGTCTAAACAATGGCAATTCCATTCCTTTTTGCTGGGTACTTGGACAATCCCTTAGCCAGCTTCTGGGGGCTGGCCATTGGGATGTAAGGGAAAGGCTGCTGAGTTCTTCTGAGAATTATTTTATTTTAGGATAAAGAAACAAAGGCAGGAAGAGAGTGCCTTCCCTCCCACCCTACTTGGGTGAGGACTTGATGTCTGATGCCACAGCAACCACCCTGTATCCAAGAAGGAGAGGCTAAGAGAGTCTTTGAGACATCAACCCAGACCCTCCCTCCCTGAGCTGTGCAGCGATGCCCGGAACCGGCAGTTGTGCCTTTTCCCCTTTGGGGGACGGAGGCACCCTGAGTCTTTTCGGTTTAACCAAAGGGAATTGCCTTGGAATGACAAAAAGCCAGTGTAACTTAAATATGACAATTCGTCTCAGACATTTCCTGGAACACTTCCTCCTGAGAGCAGTGTGCTCTCAAAACCAAGGTACTGGTACAATGGCCAGTACCTTCTCTCTTTTCCAGGTTATACAGGAAGACAGCATTCATTTATTCAATCAGAAAGTCAGGGAACAAACATTTATGAAGGGCCTTGTATGTCCCAGGTACAGTTCTGTGCTGGGTACTAGAGTCATGAGATGGAGTACCTGCCTCGTGGAGACAGACAGAAACAATATTCCCCCAGTGAGGAAGGACAGTCGAGATCAGTGCTGCCAAGCTGCTCTAAGAGGAATTAGGAGAAGGGGGTAGGCGTGGGAGACTCAGGGTGGTGGTGGTCAGAGATCCAAGAGAAGAACATGTAACTTGAGTCACCGTCTTTTCATAATATACTTCAGGATTACTCAGGGTTACTCAACTGAGAAATGATGAGAGCAGTAGGGATGGAGAGGAGACCCCAAGAAATTTAGGAAGTAGAAGTGATAGAACTTGGTGATTAATTGATGTGGAAGCAAGAGTGGTTAGAGCCAAGGATGACTCCCGGGTCCCTGGCTTGGGCTGCTGATTGATGCGGTAGATTGCAAAAAGCAGCCCCGCTTCTCTGCCCCTCTCTGTACCCCAGCCCTTTCGCCTGGGACGCTGCAGCTTCTCCCTCCTAGGGGAGGAGTGTAACTCCGCACCCCTTGAATTTGGGCCGGCCGCCGTGACTAGCTTTGGCCACTAGAAGGCAGCAGGAGTGATGGGTTCCATGCCAGAGCCTGGGTCTCGAGAGGCCTCGTCTGCTTCACGCACTCCCTTGGCACCCAGCTCGGCCCCCAGGAGAGCAAACCCCAGGCAGCCTGCCGCTGTGATGAGAGGCGCGTGACTCAGCTCCCACTCCCGCCCGGACCCCCACCACTGCTGACAGCCAGCCCGCTACAGATGTGAGCGAGACCACCCTAGGCAGCGGGCTCTCTGCAGAGGCAGGGAAGAGCCCCACCAAGACCCCTGGGCCGCGCCCTAGGGCTGACCGTGGACTTGTGCGCAGACGGAAGGGGTTGTTGTTTTAAACCCTTGGTTGTCTTTCAGAAAGGGGTGAGTAACGGTGGGGCCCTCGAACAGGGATTGGACCAGGCTGGCACCCGCATCAGAAGCGTGAAGGCCCCTTACAGCTCCAGGGAAAAACCCAAGGCTCCCACCTTGCCATGAAACCCGAGCGCCAGGCCAGGCCCCTCTTTTGGGTCCTCCTTCCCCCTACCCCCTACCCCCACTCCCCACCCGCCCCAACTAAACTCCACCAACGCGGCTCGCTGTTCAGGAGACTCAGCGCAGACCCAGCGCTGCGGCGGCAAGGGCTCCTCGAGTGTCCCACCTTGTCGGAGCGGGCTGCGTTTCCATCGCCCAGCTGAGAACAGTGCCCGCGCCAGGAGCCGGCCCCTGCCAGAAGCAAGGCCACTGGACCTCAGCCCTCGGCTGACACTAAACCAGGGCCTCGATTCCCGTCCCTCCCCTTTCCCATAGAGATGCCACCTCTCAACACCTTTTGAAAACACCAAAGGAACCATTCCACAGGAAGCCTTCCCTCGCATTGTTGCAAAACGTCGGACGGATTGCCCTGCTCCCTTCCTTTCACCCCAGCCCGGCGCGCGGACCCCAGGTTCACCCACTGACCTAGCGGCCGGGCCCGACGCGCCCTCGCCCGGGGGCCGTGCTCCCCCTCGGGCGCCACCTGCAGCCGCCGCGCGCGCCGCGGCCAGAAGGCAGAGCGCGTCAGGCGGCGAGGCGGTGCGCACGCACGCGGTGACGGTCCCCCGCGCCCCGCACCCTGCCACCGGAAAGAGGCGGGGCCGAGGAGGAGCTGCGAGGCTCCCCCGCGCGCAGAGCCCTTCAAAAGCCGCGGGCCTGGACAGCTCCGCTCGCCGCCACCGCCGCGGGCCCCGCTGTCCCTGCGCCCTGCGCGCTCGCGGGCCTCCTTGCGGACGAGCCTCAGGGCGCCCCGGGCCCCGCCGCCCCCACCCGCCCGGCTCGCGCGCCCCATGCGTCCGCCCAGCATGTCGGGGAACTTTCTGCTCGCGCCCATCCCCGAGGCCGCCTCCGACTGCCCGCTGCCCAAGAACATCAAGCTGGCCGTGCTGGGCTCCGGCCGCGTGGGCAAGAGCGGTGGGTGCGGGGGGCCCACACAGCCCGACCTTCTGGAGGGGACGGGGACGGGGAACCCCCCACCATCGCGCCTCTTCCCGCCCGCCCCGCTTCCCGGGCTGCTTTCTCCCAGCACCCAGCCCTGCTCGAGGATGGGAAGGGCGCGGGGGGGGGGGGGGGGACCCGGCTCAGACCCCAGCGGCGGCCCCGGGGCACAGCATGCAGCTCCCGTGTTTCTGCGACCCACCCCGCTCCCTGCAGTTCCTCCGGAGTTGAGGTCGTTCCCTGACTTGACCGTCGGACCATAGACTTTTGTCCTCCCCATTCACGTGATTTTCTTCCTTCATTTTCAGCAATGATCGTGCGCTTCTTGACCAAGAGGTTCATCGGCGACTATGAACCTAATACAGGTTAGAGAAAGTCCCTTCGTCCTGCTCTTACGGCTTGCATGTTCCGTTTGTCTTTTTCCTGATTAGAGGGTAAGAATTTAAAAGCAAGCTCTGCTTCCCTCTCCAGACAAGCTGTATTCGCGACTCGTCTATGTGGAGGGAGACCAGCTGTCCCTTCAGATCCAGGACACTCCTGGAGGCCTTCAGGTGAGCAAGCAGCTCAGCTCACCCAGCCCACCCCTTGCACTGGAGCATGGCAGGGAGCACGGCTGGACTGGTGTGGGCATGAGATGGCTCAGTGCTGAGCTGCTGTGATGTATTTATAGGCAGGAGTGGACTGTCCACAGGTGGGGCCGGTGATGTGGAGTGTCAGAACCCTCCAGAGGGGGTGGTTGGAGACTGCTGCCTCCTGTCTGCCACCTTAGCCAGGGGCGAGAGGGGCTTCACTTCTCTTTGCCTCCCTGGAGGGGCCCTTGCACTTTAGGCTGGGCTCCCCTCCCTCCTTCAGAAGCCTGCCACCCTGGTGCTTGCTAGAATTCTTTCACTGGCTCTTCCCTCAAGTTAGGAATTGCCATCAGATAACCCTTTGGCCCACATTCAGGAATGTCACTTGATTAACAAGTTACTAATCACTATGCCTTCTAGGGAGTAAGGTCCTGTAGAGGAACCAAAAGGAGGAATTTGTTTCTGTGACATTCTCAAGAAGTGCATGCCAAAAATATTTTCATGGGTTTGGAAATAGATATTTATCTTGGCTTCTTTTCAAAGTTTTGTTTATTATGAGTTGTTTCCCTAAAAATCGAGCCCTTCTGGTGGAAAGGTCTAATTTGCAAGGAACCAGAGTTCAACAGACCGCCTGTCAAGCAAGGGGTTTAAAAATAACTGCTTCTAGGCAGGGAACTGGCCTGAGAATCTGCTCTTTCTATGTCAAAAGCCTCCCTCTGCAGAACCTGGGTAGGACCAGAAAGCCCCATTTGAGTGATTTATTTTTCAAAAGTTTCTTCAAGGGTCCTCTGATGTTATTTTGAGCTCGGCTTCCTTTGGTCTCCGCAGGTCCCTGACAGCGTCCTGCAGGCGGCCGACTCCCTGTCCAGGTGCGTGCAGTGGGCAGAGGGCTTTCTGCTCGTCTACTCCATCACAGACTGCAGCAGCTACCAGTCCATCCGGCCCCTTTACCAACACATCCGGAAGGTCCACCCCGACGCCAAGGCCCCCGTCATCATCGTGGGCAACAAGGGGGACCTCCTGCACGCGCGGCAGGTGCCCACGCAGGATGGCCTGCAGCTGGCCCACGAGCTGGGCAGCCTGTTCCTGGAGATTTCCACTAGTGAGAGCTATGAAGACGTCTGTGACGTGTTTCAGCATCTCTGCAAAGAAGTGAGCAAGCTGCACAGCCTCGGCGGGGAAAGGAGGAGGTCCTGTGTCATTCCGCGGCCTCGCTCTCCCAACATGCAGGACCTCAAGAGGCGCTTCAAGCAGGCGCTGTCGTCCAAAGTCAAGTCCCCGTCGGCACTAGGGTAAACCCGTTTCAGACGGCTCGATCTCCTTCAGATCACACGTTTGTGCAGCTGAAAAAGACTGGGGTTCCCCCTTTTTAAATCACACAGTCAGAGTTTATTTTTATAAAGACCCTTGGTTTTCCAGTGTATGTGTATTTCTGAAAATGCAAGCAGTGATTGCCTAGAAGTTGGTTGGATATTGTTTTTTTTTTTTTAATTGAAAGAACTTTTTATTTTATTTTCTTTAACTGCTTGCCACTTTTCCATTAAAGGCAAAACGGCAACATTGCTCATTGTTTTTTTTTAAATGTCTTTTTATAGAAATCATACTTGCACCAGAGCCCAGAACAGCTCAATGCTCTTGGTCTGAACTCTGATTGGTGTCTTGCCTTGAGAAGGGTTTATGTAGAGGGAATCCTTTGTGAAAGGAAAGTATGAGGAGGAAGAGGATTTGAATAACTCCAGCATATCTTTAATTAGACTGCCTTACCATAGGCATGAACTTGACATCCTGTGATTTTTTAAGGGACGGGGTACATTGTGAGCTGATGCTAAAAAGAACTTACAAATTAGGAGTAACATTATTATTCACTGGTACAAATTTATTTAAGTTTATCCTTCTAACCCATATTTTAAAGAAAAGCAAAACCCCTTTTCCTGTGTTCCCTGTGCCAGGAAGTAGGCCCCACCACCCGGAAGCTGCCCTGGAAGTCCTCTCTGCCCCCCTCTCCCTGACCCCCACGTCCTGCAGGGCACCACATCTCTAAAGCGTCACTTCCCCTCAACCCAGAGCTTCACCGCTTTTGCCAGACCACCACCACCCTCCCTGGTCTCCAGGCTTCTGGAAAAATAGCCCTCTAACCCTTTCTTCACATCAGAGCAACCTTATTGAAACCGAGCCTAATCCTTTTATTTCCCTGATTGCAAAAGCTCAGCTAGTTCCCCCTTGTCTCCTGGATAAAATACATGTGAGGAACGGCATTCAAGATGCTTCACCATCTCAGGGCTTGCACAGAGAGTGGTAGGTTTTCAGGAAATCTTTGATTAATAAATGAATGGATGCATCCTTTTTTGGTGCCCAGGAGCGAGGATGGGAGATCATAGGGAAACAATTTGTCACTACTGCAGAGCATCCAGGAGGTGTTCTGAGCAGTTTCCTTATTAGCAGGAACTGACATAGATGTAGCTTCAAGCAATTGCAGACCAGCACTTTCCGTGCAGACACCTCAGTCCACACCTGTGAAGGACACACCGTTTTCCCCCTTATTTGAGGGGTGTCTACTTATGCAAAATGCCATGAAGGGAAGAATGGCATGGAAATTAGTCAATTCATGTCTAAAGGAATATTCCAAGAATTGAGGAAAACTATTATTTTGCATTCAATCATTGTTTTAGTTTCCTAGCTGCTAAAACAAATACTATACAATAGGTCAGCTTAATAACAGAAATTTATTGGCTCACAGTTTCAGAGACTTGCTCTTGGCGTTGATATCTTCTGACTGGCTCGCAAACTATGGGCTCCTTGGCTTTTCCATCCCATGGCAATGCACAAGGCGGCATCTTCTCCTTTTTCCTCTGGGTTCCATTGACTTCCAACTCCTGGCTGCTACAATTTCATTCGCTTTTTTTTTTTTTTTAAAGATTTATTTATTTACTTACTCCCCACCCCCCACCCCCCTATTGTCTGCTCTCTATGTCCATTCACAGTGTGTTCTTCTGTGTCTGCTTGTCTTCTCTTTAGGCAGCACCGGAAACTGATTCTGGGACCTTCCGGAGTGGGAGAGAGGCACTCAATCTCTTGCGCCACCTCAGCTCCCTGGTCTGCTGTGTCTCTTATTATCTCTCCTCTGTGTCTCTTTTTGTTGCGTCATCTTGCTATGCCAGCTTTCCGCGCAGGCCAGCACTCCTGCGCAGTCCAGCACTCTGCGTGGGCCAGCTTGCTGTATGGACAAGCTTGTCTTCACAAGGAGGCCCGGGGACTCCAACCCTGGACCTCCTATATGGTAAACGGGAGCCCGATCGCTTGAGCCACATCTGCTTCCCTCATTTGCTCTTAAGGACTTCGGCCCTCTTAGATTAAGGCCTCATTCAGTTGGGCCATGCCTTAACTGTAGTAACATCTTGAAGACTTCTTATATACAATGGGTGAATGCAATTCAATCCACCTCAACCATCTTTTAAAAAGGTGCCTTAATTCTCCTTGCTATTTTGCATAGCCTCAGAACAAAGGTTCTTTCCATTACCACCCATGCTTCTGCCTGGGTGCAAACTACATTCTCACTCAGTAGGTGCGGACATGGGAACAACTGATTCACCTAATGATTTTTGCCGTGTCTACAGCATGCCCAGACTTCCCTTTTCCTAAACCAGCCCCTGCACCCAAGGATCTGAGGAGCTCTACCATCCCAACAGTAATATAAAAGCTGAAGAACAATTAAGTGACGTCCCGAGCCAGCCTGTGATCAAGCTCCAAGCGAGCACCTTTATTCTGCTGGGAGGACAGAGCTCCTGGGTCCTGACACTGGAAACTCAGCTGGGCGTGGGGATGGTGGGGTAGCATCTACCCTTTTTCTTTTTTTTTTTTTTTTTGCTTGTTGCTTGTTTTTGTTTTTTCAGGAGGCACTGGTCACGGAACCTGGGACCTACCAGGTGGGAGGCGGGAGCTCAACTGCTTGGGCCACATCTGCTCCCCTACCCATTTTTATCCAGGAGTTTTGCTGTATCTCTGAGGTGTCAGCTGTGGTGTGAGAATTTCTCTCCAGCCTCACAAGGAAAGAGGAACCTCACAACCCTCTTCAGTGAAGTCGGAGGAGGTCGAGGAATAATGGATTCCTCTAGGTTCTTGGCTATGTTACATAAAAGAATTTTTTTTTTTTTTTTTTTACCGGGAGGTCCCAGGGATCAAATCCGGGTCCCTCCATATGGGAGATGGATGCCCAACCAGTTGAGCCACATCCGTCCCCCTACATAAAAGAATTTAAGAACCTGCCAGTTTAGTTAGACTAGTAGTTTTTTGAGAAAATGGGGGAAGAAAACAGAAACGGGAGAAAATAAAAGATTATGCATCCCCAGATGTAGGTGCGGGACCCTCCAGGCATTTGAAGGGAGAGACGATTTGGTTGCAATAACAGAACAGTCTTCACCATAACAGGGCAGAACTTTGCATCTCCCAGATAAAAGTACAGTCAGTTTGTTATTGGAGATGGTGGCTGGGCTCTTGGCTTTGTCACGAGAAAGAATTCAAGGACAAGCCACAAATTAATTAAACAAGCAGAGTGTTTATTGGGGGGCAAAGTAAGGAAAAGAGAGTACACCTTCAGAGAGAGAGGCGGGCATTCTCCAGGGGGAGAAACGCAAAGTTCTGCCCTGGGTCCCCCTGTTTTATGGGGGTACAGGACTCTAGGGTCTGTGTTGATAAGCAAGGGCTTAGGGTGCAGGGACCCAGGGTTGTGGGGTGCCTAGGGGTATGGGGGGTGCTGTCCAGTGGTGATTGGCCTCTGGCTGTTGTCCATGACCTCGGCAGGGCACGCTGGCCAGCAGTGATTAGCCCCTGGTCACTGTCCACGAGGCACGATGTCACTGTTCGTGAGTTGTGGGGTAACCTGAAACTAGGTGGGTCACGGTGGTGCCCCTCTTGCCCCCTCCCGCTTTGCTGGCCGCTTCTGATAATGCAGCATTTGGGTGTGTGCTTGTAAGCTGCCCCTTCCTAGCTTGCCCTTTACTGATGCTAGTAAACAGGTCAATGCCTCAGTTTCTTATTAGGTTTTCTGCTCCCTTCCTCCTCAGGTCCCTATTCTATCCTTGGGATGTCCTGGTGTACCTCTGACCCCATGGGAAATGACCTCTGTTAGGGCTGGGGCCATTCCTCACTCACCTTTTAGCTCTGCAGCCCCTGACCCAAATCTGGGAGGGGGGTGTCAAAAAATTAGAGAAGGCACAGGCAGATACCCCAAAGATTGTGAAAGTACCCTTCCTAAGAAAATGGCCCTTCTTACTGTACACTTTTTTTTTTTAGGAGGCACTTGGGAATGAACCCAGGACCTCATACATCTGGTTTTAATATGAGTTGTTTTTTTTTCCCATTGTTTGTTTGCTTTTAGGAGGTACTGGGGATCGAACCTGGGACCTTGTACATGGGAAGCAGGTGCTCAACCACTTGGGCTACACCTGGTCCCCACTGTATACATTTTAAAGCAGTATTTTCTTGGAGGCATGTACTCAGTTGAGGGTTAATGAGTTAAAATCGCAAACTATTCACTGCCATTTCTTATCAGCATTCTCTATTTAAATTAGGTTTTAAGCCATTTATTTCAAGGCTTACTTGTATAACCAGATTTTGCTGAGAAATATTAACATAGGTTTATAACTCTGGGAAAATCGAGGTTGCAGGAACTTCTTTCACCGAACAAACAGTGTCTAAGTAGATTTCTGGAGTCAGGTCGGAGTGGGTTCCAGAGGGAGATCTGGGTTCAAATCCCAACTTTGCCATTTGTGACCATGTGGCCTTAGGCAAGGTATAGTACAAGTTTTGTCAAATAAAAAACAAATCTGGTCTTGGAGAACACTGTAGCCACGGGGTCTGCAAGCCTGCCCAGAGTTAGGCAAAAGGGGTGGGGGGATGAAAGGGTGCCATGATCAGATAGGGGATCTGAGCATATTTTATGCGAGGCAGCCTATTTTCTGGGAGGCATCCTAAAAGCTCAAGGGTCTGGAGAAAAGAGAGAAGTTAAGCACAATTTGGCTACCAAGCATTTAGTTCCGATTGATCACTGGGGACCTGCAGTTCAGCTAATCATTTGTGGAAGCAAAGAACAGGAATTTGGAGGATCCGTGTCTGGCCTTGTCATAAGTAAACAAGGGGCATCGAGAGTCTTATCTGAGCCTATGGGGAAGGGGTTTTTTTCTACAACACAAAGGCAGAGGGATTTCTTAACCCCAATGTTTTCCAGGTAAAATTTAACACTGTCCTTATCTTAAAATTGGATAATACTGTCTGTCTGGCAGGGTTGTTGGGAGAGCCTGATACATAGAAGTGTTCAGGGCATTGTCATTGTCTTCTCAAAAAAAGAAAAATGTTAACACTGAAAAAAGGTACATTCGGAAGCTGTTTTTGGCCTGCTCGTGCACTCCAAAAGCTATAGCAGTTCCTTCAAAACGTGATTTTTACCCCATTCACACCTGGGAAAAAGAAGTTTGCAGGGGATCAATTATTCCTTCAGTGATAATAACTAATGATTGTTGAACCCTTACTCTGTGCCAGGTGCTTGAATTTTCTCCAACCCATTGAGGTAGAACTATTTTCGCTCCTGAGGCTCAGCGAGGTTAAGCAGTGGCCTCGAGTCATGGCCAGGTAACCCAGGGGTCTGTCCCCAGGAAGGGAATTCCCTTCAGCTCCCGGCTTTTCCCCAACATCTCTGGGGGAACTTGTAAAAATGTAGATTCCGAGGCCCAGTTCCTGGAGATCCCCATGCTATGCATTTGGGTCGTGGAGGAGGAATCTGCCTTAGATCAAGCTCCCGGAGTGGTCGGATACCGGGTGACTCGCTCGAGTTAGGTGCCCCGTGACACTCTGGGCGTGCTGGTGGCTTATCCAGGGGGAAGCCAGACTTGAAGGGCGAGCAAAGCTTGACGGGCAGAAGGCTGGGACTCGACGCAAGGGGCTGGAGGGAGCCCCTGCTCTGCCTGCTGCTCACGCCTGCGGGGCTGGGGGCTGGCTGGGTGGCCCTGTCGGAGTTTCATTCATTGTCCCCGGTGGGGGCTTTCCCTGAGTCACCGCTGTCATGGGGCGCAGTGGGCGGGGAGGGGGCTGCGCAGTATCTAAGTCGACGTGCCCAGGGACACTGCCCGCTGGCCACATTCTCTCCTCTGACCGCGTCCTGAGCTGCAGCCTCCACAGCAGACCCCAGTGAAGAAGCACCCCTGGGCTTTCTTCTCTCCTGGAGGCACAGGTCAGCGCCTGGCGGGGGAGGAGGAGGCGTGGGAAATGTCAGCACCCCAGGGGGCTGTGGGAGGGAACGGTTTACTAGGGAACCGGAAAAGATGCCAAAGGCAGGGATTGACGACGCACGTTGGTGAGCTAAAAGCGTCCCCCTCCCCAACTCAGTCTGCTCCAGGAGGTCTCTAGGAATTGCTTGTGTGTGCGCAGGCGCGCTGGGAGGGGCAGAAGGAGGCAACTGGCTTACGTGGAAAGAGAAAGGGCACTAAAGAGCTGGAAACTTGGTGGAAATATGGGGCTGGGTGCTGGTGACATCATTTGTACTATAAAAATAAAAATAGCAACAAAACAACTAGTTACCCTAATTACTGAGTATTTACTGTCGTCCCATGTATTACAATAAAAGTTTTTGGTGCATCTGATTTAATCTTCTCACTGCTTCTATTAAGTAGCTTCATATCATCACCACTTGACAGATGAGAACAACGAGGTTAATTAACTTCCTCATGGTCTCTCCGCTGGTCCGTGGCCAGCTGAGGCTTAGATCTGGGTTGGTGTAATTTGAAAGCCTCTGTGCAGTGTTGCTTCCCAAGCCAACTGTCTTACCCTAGACGCAGGTCATTTGGTAGCTGCCTCTCTTCTCCTAACCAACCATTTGGTCTTGAGTATTGAATGGCTCTCATTTGCAAGCAACAGAACAGATTCTGGCTGATTTGGTACAAAAGGAATTTTTTAAAAGGCTACCAAGTAACTCACAGACTCACTGGGAAGGCTGGAGAGCCACAGCTGGGGCTGCTAGGATGGGAAGAGTAAGTGTCTGGCCTTTTCAGCATCTGCTGAGGTCTGCTCTCCTTGGCTGGTGGCCCCCTCCCATCTGCAGAGCCAGCAGTAGCCGGAGCAGACTTTCCCATGCTGCTTCACTCCGACACTGACCCTTCGGCCTGTTTCTTCTGTATTTAAGGACACTTCTAATTAGAGAAAGTTAGCCTTGGGAGAAAGCAGAGATTTCCAAGATCAATGCCCTCTTTTACAGATGTGGAGACAGGGCCAGGGAAGTGGCATGATTTGTCTAAAGTCACACACAGGCAGAAACAGACAGAACCGGGCTTGGGTCTCAGGTTCCCCTGCCCCAGGGACAGCCATCTGATCTGAGGGAGCAGCTGTGCGGTTAGCCAACCTGGCTAGTTCTATTCTTGAATGGAAGCACAGGAAAGAGTAAGTGCACCTTGGAGGGGAACTTGACACTTGCACTGTGAAGTTTAGATTTGATAGGCAGTCAAGCAGGAGCCGCACAGTCTAAACACCCTCTGGGAAAGGAGTCTAGTTGAGGGTGGGATAGGCTGGAGCAGAGAGATGCTGGAGGCAGTTACCACTCCTAATTAGTGGTGAAATTTTTTTTTATCTTCTTTTAAAAAATTTTTGTTTAGAAAGAAGCTTTAGAATACATAAATATTACATAAAAAATAAAAGGGGATTCCCATATACCCCACCCCTTCCCCTCCCACACTTTTCCCCATTAACATCTTTCATTAGCATGGTACATTTGTTACAATTGATGGACACATATTGAAGCATTGTTACTAACCATGGTCTACAGTTTACATTATAGTTTACACTTTGCACTGCACAATTTTATAGGTTTTGACAGAATGTGTAATGACTGTATCCATCATTGCCGATGTCATGCAGGACAATTCCAGGGTCCCCAAAATGCCCCATGTTACACCAAGTCTCCCTCTCCCTCCCCTCAGATCCTCTGGTGACCACTGCCTTTATACCACTGTTACAAGACATTCCATTACTAGAATAATAATAAGTCTACTTTAGTCCCTAGTTGCAATCCCCCCCTTATATTTGTTCATTCCTCAATCTTGAGGGTTTTGGGATGGTGAGGCCCATCCTGCTTCTGATTGAGAGGGGGCTTAGGTCCCATGGAGCAGATGGATGGAACTGTCTTGCATGCAGTTGTAGATACTCTCTGTTTTTTTGGGGTGGGCATTGTCTGTCATCATCCTTTTGTCAGTTGTCCTGGGCAAGCCCAAAGAACTGGAGAGTAGATGTTACAACTGCAGAGATTCAGGGCTCAACTGGCATATGAACAGACTGAAAATTTAAGTCTTTGGGACATATATTTATTGAGTATGGTGCTAAATAAAGTTTCAAATAAAAGGGACAGAAGAGCCACGTGTAGGGAAATTATAAATGAGTCTATCTCTGTTACACTGGGGAATATATATTCCAAGGTAAGGAATTTGATATGGTGCCAAATTCCTGAGATTGTCTGCCCTGCCTGTAGTGTCTAGATGTGTCTAGAGACCTCAGGAGCCTCCCTGCTTGAGGCACTGTTTACTGTGGCAGTCAGTGAGATCCTCCTGAGATATGTATAAAGCCTAACCTCTGGAATCACCTCCTGACTCACTTTGAAATCTTTTAGCCATTAAAACTCATTTGTATTTAATATTTCCCGCTTTTGGTCAAGGTCTTTTTCCAAATGTATCACTAGTTGGTGCTTGGTAATAA
Source organism: Tolypeutes matacus (assembly GCA_026826555.1). Classification (NCBI taxonomy): domain Eukaryota; kingdom Metazoa; phylum Chordata; class Mammalia; order Cingulata; family Chlamyphoridae; genus Tolypeutes; species Tolypeutes matacus. The sequence continues at coordinate 20,140,355 of JAKSZT010054335.1, read as the reverse complement.
TCCCTTGGTACCAGGGAGGCTCATCCCCAGGAGTCATGTCCCACACTGGGAGGAGGGGAAAGGTGGTATGTTTATATGTTGAGTTTGGCCTAGAGAGAGGCCATATTTGAGCAGCAAGGAGGTTTTCAGGAGGTAACTCTTAGGCAATATATAATACTAGGCTAAGTTTCAATTTTACAAGAACAAGGTTCATAAGTACAACCACCAATATCAAGGGCCTGGAATAATGGTGTGTCCTTTTTCACTAGGCACTGCCCATGTACTTGGGGTTCTTGCACCTCTATTAGAGAATGTAGCAGGACTTCCCAGGATGGGAATACAATATTTTTTGGTTATTGTGTGTGTATCCACTCACCAAGACAATACCCCATACCACTTGAACATATTCATATGCCATAGAAGCATGCCCCATGTGCACTCCTCCTCACACATCCCCCCATCACTGACACTAGCACCAGTGATACTCCCTTGCCACAGTTGTGACCCTTCTTTTTTGATCTGGTTTCTCCTTCCATCTCTTGCTTGGGGGATTTAGTTTTGAACACTAGTTGTCTGGGTACCAAGAAGGGGAAGGAACTAGTGAGCTCCTTGTTCAGTAAATAAGTTGTCATTTAATCCCATTTTTATTACGGTACTCACCTCTTCCCCTCACCTGTGCTTTGTATCTTTATATCCTCTACTGTTTAATATTTCCATAGAATAAACCCTTTGCCTATGGTACAGGTAGGAGAAGGATAATGCTTGGCTGACTGGTTTGGGGGAAGAGGATACAGTTGCCTTTTTAAAAACTCTCACCCATTTATCTTGCTTTCTATTCTGCCTTATATTTAAAAAAAAATTTTTTTTAACAAATCAATTTTATTGATACATATTAATAAAGTATAAATCCATCCAAAGTATACAATTAATGGTATTCAGTATAATCATATAGTTTTTGCATTCATCACTACTATCATTTTAGAGCATTTTCATTATTCCAGTAATAATAATAATAAAAAAACAAACAGAACTCATCGCCTCTCAATCTCTCTATACTTTCCCCTACTGTACATAGCTGCTACTTTGTTTCCTTCTCTCTAGTTTATTTGTATTTATTTTATGTAAAAACAGTCTTATATATGCAATATCACCCATTTTCATATTTTACATGAGTTTTCACCATGTTATACAGTCCCTTGTTACATTTTTAGCTTTCCTTCTAGTAATATAAATGTCCTTAGGCTTTTCCTTTCAACCACTGTCATACCCATATACTAGCTCTCCTAGTCACAAACACCATGATGTGTTCTCACCATTTCCACTCATTTCCAAAGATTTACAAACAACATATTAACCAAGTCTGCTTTCCATTTTTTTACCTTCATTCTATTTTCTGGCAACCTATATTCTAATTATTAATTCCATGAGTTTACATAATATATTTAGTTCATAATAGCACAATCATACAGTGTTTGTCCTTTTGTGTCTGGATTGCTTCACTCAACATAATTTCCTCCAGGTTCATCTATGTTGTCATTTGCTTCATAACTTCATTTCTTCTTACCGTTGCATAATATTCCATCTTGTGTACACCAAAATTTCTATATCCATTCATCAGTTGATGGACACCTAGTTTGTTTCCAACTTTTGGCTATTGTGGATAACACCGCTATGAACATTGGTGTGCAGATGTCTATTCATGTCACTGCTCTCAGTTCTTCTGGATATATACCTAGCAATGGTATTGCTGGGTCCTATGGCAAGTCTATATTCAACTTCCTTAGGAACTGCCAAACAGTCCTCCACAGTAGCTGTACCATTCTACATTCCCACCAACAATGAATAAGCATTCCTATCTCCCCACAACCTCTCCAACATTTACAATTCTCCGACTTTTTAATAGTGGCCAGTCTAATAGGTGTGAGATGATATATCATTGTAGTTTTGATTTGCATTTCCCTAATCACTAGTGATGTTGAACATTTTTTCATGTGTTTCTTTGCCATTTGTATTTCTTCTTTGGACAACCATATTTCCAAGTCTTTTGCCCATTTTTTATTTGGGTAGATTGTCTTTTTATTGCTGAGTTATATGATTTCTTTATATATTATGGATATTAAACCCTTGATGGATATGTGATTGCCAAATATTTTCTCCCTTTGAGTTGGCTGTCTTTTCACCCTTTTGACAAAGTCCTGTGAGGTGCAAAAGTGTTTAATTTTGAGGAGATTCCATTTACCTATTTTTTTTGTTGTTGTTGTTGTTGCTCGTGCTTTGGGTGTAAAGGTTTAAGAAACTACCACCTACCAAGATCTTGAAGATGTTTTTCTACAGTTTCTTCTAGGAATTTTATGGCTGTTACTTTTATATTTAGATCCTTCATCCATTCTGAGTTAATTTTTGTATAAGCTGTTAGATAGGGCTCCTCTTTCTTTTTTTTGGATATGGATATCCAGTTCTCCTAGCACTATTAGTTGAATAGACTGTTCTGGCCCAACTGGGTGGGCTTAACAGCTTTGTCAAAAATCTCTTGACTGTAGATGTGTGGGTCTATTTCTGAGTTCTCGATTCAGTTCCATTGGTTAATCTGTCTGTCTTTATACCAGTACCATGTAGCCAAGTAATATGCTTTAAAGTCAGGAAGTGAGAGTTCTCCAAATTTGTTCTTCTTTTTAAAGACATTTTTGGCTATTCGGGGCCTCTTACCCTTCTAAATAAATTTGATGATTGGCTTTTCCATTTCTGCAAAAAAGGCTGTTAGGTTTTTTATTGGGATTACATTGAGTTTGTAAATCAATTTGGGTAGAATTGACATCTTAATGATTATTCTTTATCTAGCCGAATTGCTCTAGCTCGACCTTTTAGCACAATATTGAATAATAAAGGTGAGAGTGGGCATCCTTGTCTTGTTCCTGACAAACAGCAGGAAAGCTTTCAGTCTTTTACCACTAAGTCCAATGCTAGCTGTAGGTTTTTCATATATGCTCTTTATCATATTGAGAAAGTTTCCTTCTATTCCTATATTTTGGCGTGTTTTTATCAAGAAAGGGTGCTATATTTTGCCAAATGCCTTTTCTCCATCAAACGAGAAGATCTTGTGATTTTTCTTCTTCAATTTATCAATGTGGTTTATTCCACTGGTTGATTTTCTTGTGTTGAAAATCACCCTTGCCTACCTAGAATAAAACCCACTTGATCGTGGTGTATAATCCTTTTAATATGTTTTTGGATTCAGTTTGCAAGTATTTTGTTGAGGACTTTTGCATCTATATTCATTAGAGATATTGGTCTGTCATTTTCTTTTTTCGTAGTATATCTGGTTTTGTTATTACGGTGATGGTGGCTTCATAGAATGAGTTTGGTAGCATTCTTTCCTGTACAATTTTTGGGAAGAGGTTGAGCAAGGCTGATATTAGATCATCTTTGAAAGACTGGTAGAATTCACTCGTGAAGCCATCTGGTCCCAGGCTTTTCATCTTTGGGAGGTTTTTGATGACTGTTCCAATCTCTTCACTTCTGATTGGTTTGTTGAGGTCTTCTGTTTCTTCTAGGGTCAGTGTAGGTGGTTCATGTGTTTCTAGGAACTTGTTCATCTTGTCTACATTGTCTAGTTTTTTGGCATACAGTTGTTCATAGTATCCTCTTATGATCTCTCTTATTTCTGCTGGGTCAGTGGTAATGTGCCCCCTCTCATTTCTGATTTTATTTATTTGTGTCTTCTCTCTTTTTTTCTTTATCAGTCTAGCTAAAGGTTTGTCAATTTTGTTGATCTCAGAGAACCAACTTTTGGTTTTGTTGATTCTCTCTCTCTCTCGTTTTTAATTTCATTTATTTCTGTCCTGATCTTTACTATTTCTTTCCTTTGGCTTGGTTTGGAATTAGTTTGCTGTTCTTTTTCTAGTTCCTCCAGGTGTGCAGTCAGAGCTTCAATTTTAGCTCTTTCTTCTTTTTTAATGTAAGCTTTGAGGCTATAAATTTCCCTTTCAGCACTGCCTTTGTGATGTCCCATAGGTTTTTTGTTTTGTTTTGTTTTGTTTTTTTCACTTTCAGAGTGAGATATTTTGTTATAAACTTACTTATTGAAAGATAGATCAATAAACACTATTAAAGTTGATCATTCAGACATGTACTGAACCCTGGACCTACTCAACAACAAAGAAAATACACACTGTTTTGAAACACAAGAAACACTTATAAAAACTGATCACACTTTGGGTTTATAAACTCAAGTTCTAGTTATAAACGCTAAAATGACTTAAAAAAATTTTTTTAAAAAGATGCTTAGATTACATAAATTTTACGCAAAAATTACAGGGATTCCCATGTTCCCCACCTCCCACACCTCCCACAACCTTCCACATAAACATCTTTCATTAGTGTGGCTCATCACCTGCAGTGGATATACACATCCTGGGGCTTTGCCACTAAGCATGGACCATAGTTCACATTGTAGACCACACTTTCTCCCACACAGTTCTGCATGGTATATGCTGATGTAAAATGGCCTATATCTGTTGTTGTAATGTCACTCAGGATAATTCCCTATTCCCGAAAAAGCCCCTGTATTACAACTGCTTTTCCCTCTCCCTGCCCCTGTCCCTTAGGTTTTGATATGTTATGTTCTCATTTTCATTCATCTCAAGATATTTGCTGAGTTCTCTTGCAATTTCTTCTTTGACCCACTGATTATTTAAGAGTGTATTGTTTAATCTCCATCTATTAACGAATTTCCTTTTTTCTATCCATTATTATTTCCAGCTTCATTCTGTTATGATCAGAGAAAGTGCTTTGTATGATTTCAATCTTTTAAAATTGATTGAGACTTGTCTTGCGACCCAACACAAGGTTTATCTTGGAGAAGGATCCATGAGCACTTGAAAAGAATGTATATCCTGCTGTTTTGGGGAGCAATGCTCTATAGATATCTGTTAGGTCTAGTTTATTTATCATATTATTCAAGCTCTGTTTCCTTAGTTATCCTCTGTCCAGAAGTTCTATCCAATACTGAGAGTGGTGTGTTGAAGTTTCTTTCTCCCTTCAGCTTTGCCAGTGTGTGCCTCATATATCTTGGGGCACTCAGGTTAGGTGCATAAATATTTAGTATAGCTATTTCTTCTTGGTGAATTGCCCCTTTTATTAATACATAATGACTTACTTCATCCCTTATAACAGTTTTGCATTTAGAATCTATTTTGTCCAATATTTGTATTACTACCGTAGCTCTTTTTTTTTAAAGATTTTATTTATTTATTCATTTATCCCCCCCTTGCTGCTTGTGCTCGCTGGGTCAGCTAACCATGCCGTGCGGGCGGACTTGCCTTCACCAGGAGACCCCGGGAACTGAACCCGGGGCCTCCCATATGGTAAACGGGAGCCCTACTGATTGAACCACAGCCGCTTCCCGTACCCTAGCTCTTTTTTATTACTATTTGCATGGAATCTTTTTTTCCAAACTTTCACTTTTAACCTGGTTGTGTCCTTACATCTTAGGTGACCCTCTTGTAGACAGCATATAGATGATTCTTTTTTTTTTTAATTTATCCATTCTATCTGTCTATGTCTTTTGTTTGGGTAGTTCAAGCCATTAACATTCAAAGTTATTACTGTAAAGGCATTACTTCATCCATTTTGTTCTTTGGTTTTCTGTTGTCATATTGTACTATTGTCTGTCTTTTTACCCTTTAATTTACCCTTCCTAATAATCTTGATTTCTACACTCTTCTCCAAGTCTCTCACCCTTGTTTTTTCCTTTCAGGTTGCAGCACTCCCTTTAGTATCTCTTATAATTCTGTTCTTTTGGTAACATATTCTATCAATTTTTGTTTGTCTGTGAAGACTTTGAACTCACCCTCATTTTTTTTTTTTTTTTTTTTTTTATTTTAAAGATTTTATTTATTCATTCATTTATCCCCCCCCTTGCTGCTTGTGCTCGCTGGGTCAGCTAACCACGCCGTGCGGGCGGGCCTGCCTTCACCAGGAGGCCCCGGGAACCGAACCCGGGGCCTCCCATATGGTAAACGGGAGCCCTACTGATTGAGCCACAGCCGCTTCCCTCACCCTCATTTTTGAAGGACAGTTTTGCCAGATACAGAATTCTTGATGGGCAGTTTTTCTCTTTCGGTATCTTAAATACACCATACCAATTTCTTCTCTCCTCCATGGTTTCTGATGAGAGGTTGGCACCTAATCTTATTGAGGTTCCTTTGTATGTGATGCTTTTCTTTTCTTTTGCTGCTTTCAGAATCCTGTCTTTATCTCTGTTATTTGTCATTTTGAATAATAGATGTTGGGGTAGGTCTATTCAGATTTATTCTGTTTGGGGTGCATTGTCCTTCTTGGATATTGATATTTATGTCTTTCATAAGGGATGGCAAGTTTTTGGTCATTGTTTTCTTGAATATTCTTTCTGACCCTTTTCCATTCTTGTCTCCTTCTGGGACACCGATAATGTGTTTATGTGTCTCACATTGTCATTCAATTCCCTGAGACCCTGTTCCATTTTTTCCATTCTCTTTTCTTTCTGTTCTTCTGTCTTTTCCAGGTCAGATGCTCTGTCTTTGAAATCACTCATTCTGGGGGTGGATGTGGCTCAAATGGTTGGGCGTCCATCTGCCATATGGAGAGACCTGGGTTCAATCCCTGGGACCTCCTGGTAAAATATAAAATATATATATAGAAGGCGCATGGGCTGCCAGGCTCTGAGTGCTGGTGAGCCACCAGGCCCTGGGAGCCATGCAGCAAGATGATGACGTAACAGGAGAGAGACGCAGGGGAGAGACAAGACGAGATGCTCCGAAAACCAGGAACCGAGGTGGCGCAGGTGGCAGAACACCTTTCTCTCCTACATTGGAGGTCTCCAGGATCAAATCCTGATGAAGACTGGAGGAGGAGGATGAGAAGAGATGGCAGGAAACAGACACAGAGAATTGCCCAGCGAATGGACACAAAACAGCAAATGGGGAAGGAGGGGAGGTTAAAATGGATAAAGTAAGTAAATCTTTAAAAAAAAAAAAAGAAAAAGAAATCACTAATTCTGTCTTTGAGCAATTCAAATCTGCTCTTATGTGACTCTAAAGTATTTTTAATCTCATCCATTGTGTCTTTCATTCCCATTAGGTGTGCTACTTTTCTTTGCAGGCTTTCAAATTGTTTTTTATGCCCACCTAATGTCTTCTTAATATCCTTTATCTCTTTAGTCATATTTTCTTTCAATTCTTTAAAATTATTTAGGAGAGTTGTGTTATTATCATTGATTAATTATCTTAAATCCTGTATCTCTTCAGGATATTTGGTTTGTTCCTTTGGTTGGGCCATCTGCTCATGTTTCCTAGTATGGGTTATAATTTTTTGCTTATGTCTAGGCATCTAATATGTTGGTGAATTTACTCTGATGGAAAATTTCTCTCTCTTGCCTTTTTTCCCCCACATTTCTTCTTTGATATTTGGTTCAACTTATTCTAAGTCTTTAAAATTGCCCTGCTTAAATTATCAAAATTGTACCACGGACTCACTAATGGGGTGCAGATTTTCTCCAAGGAGTTAGGATTAAAACATCCCTAAAAGCAGTTTTTGTTCATGCAATTTCCAGACAGTCCAACAGATAGAGCTTGTTGGCATACCTTTCCATGAAAGGAAATCTCCATTTTCCTGTGTTTTGGTCTGGCCAGAGCTGAGATTCAAAGCAGGCTTTGCTGTCTGAATTCACTGAAGAAAAGCCCCCTGACTCTCCCTCCCTTGTCCCTTGTAACAGCTGACAGGAAGGAAGATATCTGTTCCCCTCTCAGTCAGCTGCAGTGAGCCAGGGGTTTTACCCCAGCTTAATATCTTGTGGGTAGGGGAAGGGAGCCCTTCCTGGCCTCCATGGGGGCTTGGTAACTCACGTTTGTTATTTTGGGCTCTTCGTCTCTCTGTCCCTCACCCTCCAGGGAGTTGTGTAGCACTATCCTGGTCTGCTGACCCCCAAAGCAGGTCCTTCAGACAGGTGTTAGCTCTTTCTCCATTGTTTTTGTGAGAGAGTTGAGCTCTGCCTGCATAGTCCAACACCATCTTTCCACAATTCCCTAGTGGTGAACTTTTGCATTCCATGATATAGTTTAGCCCATTCCCTGTAGAACTCTCTCACCTTCTACCTTAACATGGTGTTGATACAATTCTTGCAAAACAAATACTCAAACACGCAAACAAATACCACGAGCAATTTAAGATGCTTTTTGTGTATCAAAGGACTTGATCGTGAAAATAAAGAGACAACCTGTAGAACAGGGAAAAACTATTTGGAAATGACATATCTGATAAGGGTTTAATATCCAGAATTTACAAAGAAATTCTACAACTCAACAACAAAAAGACAAACAGTCCAATAGAAAAGTGGGCACAAGACTTGAATAGACATTTCTCCAAAGAAGATATACAAATGGCCAAAAAATGCATGAAACCTGCTCAACACCATTAGCCATCAGGGAAATGCAAATCAAATCCACATTGAGATACCATCTCACACCCACTAGAATGCCTACTATTAAAAAAAAGAAGAAAAATAACAGGTGTTGGAAAGGATGTGCAGAAATAGGAACACTTGTTCATAGTAGGTGGAAATGTAAAATGGTGCAGCCACTGTAGAAAACATTTTGGAGGTTCCTCAGAAAGTTAAGTATAGAATCACCATATGACCCAGCAATCCCACTTCTAGGTATACACTCAAAAGAGAGCAGAGACTTGAACAGATATTCACACCCTGATGTTCATAGCAGCATTATGCACAATCGTCAAAAGATGGAAGCAACTCAAGTGTCATCAACTGATGACTGGATAAGCAAAATGTGGTATATATATATACACAATGAAATATTATACAACCATCTTAAATTAAGATGCGACCACCTCATTCAGCCTAAGTCTTAATCCTACAACTGGAGTCCTTCATAAACAGGATTAATACGGAGGGAAAAAGAGAAAGCCACAGAAGCAAGAAGCTGGGAGCAATGAAACCCGGAAGAGAAGGGGGAGACCAGCAGATGCTGCCACGCGCCTTGCCAGGTGACTGAGGAGTCTGGAATCACCGGCAGCCAGTCTTCAGGAAGAAGGTATCGTCGTGATGATGCCTTGATTTGGAGATTTTCACTGCCTCAGAACTGTAAGCTTGTAAGCTAATAAATTAAGTTGTAAAAGCCAACACATTTCATGGTATCTGCTTTGAGCAGCTTAGCAAACAACTGCTAGAACCATAAGCAAGAGGAGAGGTTGTCAGGGAGGGCTGGCCTTGCACGCTGCCCTCTGTTTCCCCTGTTTGTCCAGCTCTTTGCTTTTCTTCTTTATCGGGTCCCATGTCAGTAGCTCTTGCAGGGGGTCCATAAGCTTTTCAGGTCCCAAGAAAACCTCCTAGGTAGTGGTGAGGGAACAGCACCTCTCAAGTTCCAAGCCAACTGGTGTGCTAGGAAGAGGAGGGAAGTTCAAGTCTTCAGTGTTAGGCTCACCAGCATCTTCGGGGGAGCTTCTAACAAGTGCAGAATTAGTCGTGTGTGTGTGTGGAGGGGGCCGGAGTCTCTCTCTCTCTAGGAAGCCCCCAGGTGATTCTGATGCGGGCAGGTTTTGAGCTGATTTTTGAGTAACACTGAAATGCATAAAAGGACTGGAATCAGACTTGGGACTAGGGGAAAATATAGAGCAGTAAATAAAATGCATTGGGGGGAAAGAACTTCTAATGGGATAAAAGGAGTTATTTTCCTTCTTCTAAAAGGAAGATGTTTAGGCTGCCAGATCTCTAACTTGTTTGGGTTTAAAGAAGAAATCCATCAATCATTCTCATATCAATGCCAAAGGTTGAATTTTTAGCAAGTTTTCAAAAAAAAAGATAAAGCCTGGCTCAACAGAGGCAGTGTTATAAACAGAAAGCACTCTGGCCTAGAAAACTGGAGAGTTTTGCTACTAACTGGCTCTGTGACCTTGACAAAGTTACTTAACCTCTCTGCAATGGAATTGCTTTATTTGTAAAAAAGAGAAGGATAGGACTAGATCACATTAATGGCCCTTGTTTCTCTAATATTTTTATTTTTAGTCTTTATAAATAATTTCAACCTCACAGAAACATTGCCAGAATAGTAAAAACACCCACCAAAGAACACTCCTTACCCAGATTTATCTATTCTTAATGTTTTTCCCTATTTGCTTTATCATTTCTTGCTGTTTATTTTTATACATACATATTACTGTTTTTTTTCCAGAGTCATTTAAGAGTAAGTTGCAAGGACAAATATTGAATGATTTCACTGCTGTGGAATAATTAGAATTATTCCACAACTCACAGAGTTGGAACCTAGAATATAGGTTACCTGGAGATGGGGTGGGAATAGGGAATGGGAAATTAAGGCTTAAAATATACTGGGTTCCTATTTGGAACTATGGAAAAAATTTTTTAAAACTCCTCCCCCCTGCCACCCCCAATGGCTCCTTCGTCTGCTCGTCTTCCTCAGAAGGCACCGGGAACCAAATCTGGGACCTCCCATGTGGGAGGCGGACGCCCAACTGCTTAAGCCACGTCTGCTCCCTGGAAATGTTTGGTAATTCATGGAAGCACCACACTGAACATAATTAACAGCCTTGAAATATATATGAACGTGGTTAGAAGAGGAAATGTTAGGTTTTATATAGGGTAACAGAATAAAAATTTTTAAAAAAATCCATGGAACTGCACTACACTAGCAGTGAACCTTAAATTAGACCATGGATTATAGTTAGTAGTACAAATAAAAATGTGCTTTCGTCAATTGTAACAAATGTTCCACATCAATGCAAGATGTTAATAATTGAGGAGTATATGGGAATCCTGTATTTTATGCATGATTGCTCTGTAAACCCACAACTTCTTTAATAAAGGAAAAAGAAAAGAGTAAATTGCACACTTCATAGCTCTTTATTACAAAATACTTCAGTGTAGGGAAGCGGCTGTGGCTCAATCAGTAGGGCTCCCGTTTACCATATGGGAGGCCCCGGGTTCGGTTCCCAGGGCCTCCTGGTGAAGGCAAGCCCGCCCACACGGCGTGCACAAGCAGCAAGGGGGGGATAAATGAATAAATAAATAAAATCTTAAAAAAAAAAAAAAAAAATACTTCAGTGTATATTTGTAAGAATATGTATGTTCTTTTACCTACCAATGGACAGAACCAATTTCAGTAAATTTAACACTGATAGAATACTTTTATCTAAACAACCACCTGTATTCCACTTTTATCAGTGATCCCGATAATGTTCTTTTTTTTTATTTAAAAGATTTATTTATTTATTTCATCCTCTGCCCCCCATTATTTGCGTTTGCTGTCTGCTCTCTGTGTCTGTTCTTGTGTGCTCTCTGTCTGCTCGTCTTCTTTTAGGAGGCACCAGGACTGAACCTAGGACCTCTCATGTGGGAGGGAGGCACCCAATCGCTTGAGCCACATCCTCTTCCTGCTCCTTGTGTCTCCTCATTGTGTCATCTCGTTGCGTCAGCTTGTTGCGTCAGGTAGTCACATCAGCTTGCCATGCCAGCCCATCATGTCAGCTGGCTGTCTTGCTTGTCTTCTTTAGGATGCACCAGGAACTGAACCAGGGACCTCTCATATGGGAGGCAGGCACCCAACTGCTTGAGCCACATCCGCTCCCCCCAGTAATGTTCTTTTTTTTATTTATTTATTTTTTATTTTTTTAAAAGATTTTATTTATTTATTCATTTATCCCCCCCTTGCTGCTTGTGCTCGCTGGGTCAGCTAACCACGCCATGCGGGCGGGCTTGCCTTCACCAGGAGGCCCCGGGAACCGAAGCCGGGGCCTCCCATATGGTAAACGGGAGCCCTACTGATTGAGCCACAGCCGCTTCCCAGTAATGTTCTTTATAGTAGATTTTTCCTTCCTCTATATGAGGATTCAGTGTAGGATCACATATTGTATTTATCATGTCTTTTTGGTCTCCTTTGTTTAGCTCTAATATTTTTAGATTCCTTTCTCCAAAAGCTACTTTGGCAAAGGCACTTTTAGGAAATAATATACTTCATGGAGTCGTTCAAATTGCCACCACAAGTTTTCCAAACAGCACTAGATATTTCCAACCAGGTAGTGCCTCCCTCTTTTCCTTGGCATAAAGCACACTACCCTTTTATTGTTTTCAGACTCCTTAAGGGACATAATATTTTACAAGTGTCCCTTACTGTTTCTTGGAGACACTGAAAGCTCAGAATCCCACAAACAAGCATGAAGGAGATGCTCGAGTGACAAGATTGGACAGGAAGCCCCTGTTTTTGTCAGTGATCCAGCTGCGTTGGAAACGTTTTGCTGGCTGTCCCAGAACCCAGTAGTTCCTCTCAAATCTCAAGGGACAGAGCCCTCTCTTTATTACCTTCCGTCCGCCCCCAGCGCACATTAGGAAGCCAAAGGAGTCACTTCCGATTCTATTTTAGGAACATTTGCCACCACCAGCCGTGGCGTTTGTTTTCCACGCCTCCCACCACATCAGTGCTTTGAAAGGAAGTATCTGCATGAGCGGTAACACTCATCCTGTGCATGGCACACACCAAATTATTCAACTAGTGACAGATTTAGATGTGCAGACATGGTCCGTGAAGCCTCTTTTCCCACACTAACGTGCACCGGAACGATCTGAATCAGGGGCTACAGCACGTCCCAACTAGAAGAATGCTTGTGTCGTTCACAGTCAAAGCATCTGGTCATCTCCACCATGGAATGAGTCCTTTTCCTGCCGGTTCTGCCCCTTCTCCTTGCTCTGTGCTTGTTGACTTCTAGCCTGTCTTGAGGCTCAAGAGGGCGCAGGCGTCTAGCCTGGCACCCCACCCTTCCCTGACACAACCCCATAAGAACTTACTGCTCATCATCCCTAAATATGGCTTACGTTTCCTCTTTCAGCCTTTCTTGTGCCATTCCTTCCAAGTGGAATTCCTTCTGCCCGTGAACATCTTAGCCTGTCTGCAAGGGTAAACTCAAATGGCAGTTCCTCCATGAAGCCCCCTCCGATCTCGTCACCCCTCCCCCCATGCACCCCTCTCATAGTAGGTGCTTGATGAATTTTTTTTTTCCTAAAAGTAAAACAATACATAATAAAAGAGTCCTGATCTTATGATTACACATTAGTAAGGCAACTTTTACTGATTTAAGAAAATGCTGATTTTCAAAATTCTAAACTTTAGAAACTTGTTTTTTCTTTTAAACAATTTATTGAAGTACATCATTCATACATGAACATACATAAACTATAAGTGTTCAGTAAATACCGTGAACTTACAAAACAAACATGCATAACATCATACAGGGCTCCCACACATCACCCCCCACAAATACTTTGCATTGTTGTGAAACATTTGTTAACAAATTATGAAAGAGCATCGTCAAAGAATTACTACTAACTGGAGTCCGTATCTTACTCCCCTATACCTTTTTTTTAAATAAGGACTTATTTATTTATTTATTTACTTTTATCCATTTTTATACTCCCCCCACCCCCCGTTTTTGCTGTTGCTGTGTCCATTCACTGGACAACTCTCTGTGTCCGTTTCCTGCCCTTTCTTCTCATCCTTCTCCTCCTGTTTTCACTGGGATTCGATTCTCAGGACCTCCAATGTGGGAGAGAGGTGTCCTACCGCCTGCGCCACCTTAGTTCCTGGTTTTTCAGTACATCTTGTCTTGGCTCTCCCTTGTGTCACTCTCCTGTTAGGTCATCGTCTTGCTGCGGGGCTCAGCAGGGCGCACGGGGCCTGGGGGGCTCACCTGCTTGTGGGGCCTGGTGGGGCACCCACGCACGGGGCCTGGTAGCCCATGTGCCCTCTCTGTTTTTCTTTTTTTTATTTTTACTGGGAAGTCCCGGGGATCGAACCCAGGTCCCTCCATATGGGAGACGGACGCCCAACCACCAGAGCCACATCCGTCCCCCTGCTATATCTCTTAAGGCTGACCAAAGTTACCCAGAGTTACAGTCTTTTCCCATACAGGATGGTCATATAATAAATCAGGCTTAGTTTATCACCAGCATTCTAAAAACCAGACCCAGGGAGAGAAACTAGGTCTGGGGACACATGCATGGTTTCTAATATAGTGAATGTTTAGCCTACCCTGATGACCCCAAAACCAGGACAGCGAGAATATTTGCATTGTTTGATGAATATTTGTTTCATGAGTGAAGGAAGCAAGGAAAGAAGAAACATTCCTTGCCTCTGTGGTTCTTATGGGATTTCTTAGAGCACAGAAGGGCTGAGAGCACAACCAGGCCAGGGGAGAGGAAGTTCCTTGGAAAGTCAGGACCCACGGCTGATGGCTGGCAGAGATGGGATTCAATTACTTTAAATCCTGCATGTTCTTCTGCCTAAGCTGGGAAGCTGGAGACAGAGACATGCTGTACAGGGCTGCGGCCCTGCCTCTGCTCTTTTATCCAGACGAGGATGTGGTCTTGCTGACGTTGAATTTGTTCAGGGACCAGAAGTCTCATGTTTATAAATATTCCTTAAACGGAAGCATTAAGTGCGGAGGTCGTTCGTTGAAGTTCTTCTGGAGAGTGTTGAAAGCCTGTGTATGATAGTTACGGCACAGGGCAAAATCGAGCTTCTCCAATCCAGTCAGACCCTCCCTTGCATGGTCAGTGGCCCTGGCAGCTGCCCACCTCCTGCCACCATCCTCCAGCCGCCGCCCCAGCCACCATACTGCTTTTGAGGGCCCAGAGAAGCTGCACTGAGATATGCCCACGATGCTGCTAAGTCTCTGGGGCTGCGGCTAATTATATTGGGCACCTACAGTGGGTGTGGGCTCCCTACAGGGCGGACATCCTCAGGCAGACTGCAAGCAGTCATTGTATCTTCCCTGCCTGCAAGGCGTGCTGTGTGTGGAACCCTCTACGAACTGGAAATCGCTCTACAGCTCCAGGTTGCCTACCTGTGGAGCTCAGGGCTTGTGTCTGTCTTATGCTTCTTGGCAATGCTCTTATCACCTCCTAGAACGGGAGGTTCACAGTAGGAGCCTACTAAACTCTAGTCGGTCAACTGAAAAGCGAGACCAACGAGTGGACTGTTCACCAGTACTTTACTGTCACTGGGAGCTTTGGGGTGTGCAGGACAATCTACCTCCTCCCTGGGTGTTGGTCCTGGCTCCAGCCTAGCGGGGTGGGGGATTCCGTCTTCCAATCATTTCTGCCATAGCTCCAGAGGCAGCAACAACGGGGGTGAGCACTGCCACTCAGCAGCTGTCAAAACACCTAACCTGGCCAAGCCTCAGTTTCCTCCTCTGCAAAATGAGGATGTTGAAGTAGGTGATTCCTAAAACTCCTTCTAGCTCAAGAATTTATGCTTCTCTCCTTGCATCAATTGGCAAGCACTTGGCTAAAATCCTGATCTCAATGGCCTCTGACAATAAAAACACATATAATAATCTCATATAATAGCCAGTTCCTTCCTCTGTCTTCTTTATGTCCTCTGTGTCAACTTGGTTTTAAGGCTGATCCCTTTCTTGGATGCACAATGGCAGCCCAAGACTACTGGGGGCATCACGTCTACTAAGAAAGAGTGAAAATCTTTCTCCAACTTCAGGTCACAAGTCTTCTCAGTCCAACTGGCCAACTGAGGACACACATCGCCCCCGATCTGTATTGAATGCTAGGGGATGTCACGCGCTGACTGGTGGGAGTCAGCCACATTCACGTGTCAGCCACACTCCTACTTACTTTCCCGGCCTCCCTTGGCACTGGCGCCACGGCTCTCAGTCTAGAGCTTGAGGTCCCTGAACCAGGGAGTCTAAAGCTGAAGGAAGGAGACCCCACTCAGGGCTGGCATCCTCTCCAGCAGCTCGTGGCTCCAGCGTGGAGGAGCGGGCCTCTCTCTTTCAGCAGCCAGTGCCTGCAGGACCCCTGAGCCCAGGCCTGGGGCCTCTGCAGCTCGCCGGTTTCCATCGCGGCCCCTGGTGCCGTCCCAGAGGAGGCCAGCACTGCTACCTTGTCCACCTCGTCCCCACCACTGTCCTCTTCCCTCACTCTGCACCTGCTGACACACTGCTGCAGGGCCCTGCTGAATGCTTTTCCTGGAAACCCACTTGGTTCACTCTTGAGTCTCCCCTTCTCCACGAGGCCTACCCTGACCACTCTATTTCCCGCACACCCTCCCTCAGCCAGCACTCCTGGTACCCCTTACCTCCGCTTTCCTTTTATTTTTTTCCATGGCATTTTCATCCTCTGTCATGCTCTAGAATTTACTTGTTATGTTTATCGTCTCTGACACCCCCACCAGAATCCTGGTCTGTTCATTCACTGCCACACTCCAGATGCCCAAAGCAGCCCCTGTCGTAGAGTAGGCGGTGACTAAATATTTGGTGAAGGAATGAGTGAAAGGGACGCAGGGGAAGACATGAAGGCTGCATTCTTTCCTCAAGGAAGGGGCCCGATGTTCGTCTGCTTTTGAACAGAGTTGCTGTTAGAGTTTCCCGTCACACTTCCTTTCTCCACTGTGCTCCTCTATTTGCGTATACCTTTGTTCAGCTGACGATTACCAACGCGTGCCTCTCCACCCGCTCGGCTCCCACGTTCTCAGCTGAGTAAATGCTCTCTGCCGTCAGTTGTCTCTGCTCGCTTGTCTGATCACCCCAACCTGCGTGCTCAGACGCACACACTTTGCCACATACGGGGACACAGATGAGGCAGGGGATGAGACAGAAGGCGCTGGCTGCCCATGCCCTCGCCACGGCACAGGTGATTCCTAGAAGCAAAGGGAGTTTCACAGCGCTGACTGCTCTTTGCATATACGTAGCAATCTAGAGTTTTCTAATATTTTTTGTGGATATTTATCTCATTCAACCGTCAAAAGAATCCTGTGAATTAGAGTGAGGCTCACAATTCCAGTTTTATGAGGAAACTGAGGCTCAGAAAGATGCCATGCATGGCCCAGGATCAATTAAGAACTTTATGCCACTGGTGGTTCTGTCCTCAGCATAAAATTGGCTTATCCAGTGATCAATATGACGGCCCTGGTGCCACCTGGGCACCAGTCAAAGCAGATAATTCACCTGCAGTAACATCTCACACCCTCAGGAGGTAGGTTCTGTAGTTACCACCCCCATCTTGTAGATGAGAAAACCGAGGTAATTTGCCCTAAGTTGCACAGCCGATAAGAAGCAGACGCAGGATTTGAACCCAGACAGTCTGGCTCCAGTGTTGACGCTCATAACTGCTCATAACCGCTGTGCCGCTGTGCCGCTGTGCCGCTGTCTGTGCTCAGGACTGTGGGTGGCCGAGAAGGCCGTGCCTGCCATCCTGCTCCCCTCCAGTGCACCCTGTTGTTGAGGAGGGTTTCCCACCTAGATAGCACGAGGTGGTTGAGCACAGGGCACCCGATGCTGGGCAAATGGGAGCACAGCAGTTAGTCCGTCACACGTGCTCACAGCCCGGGGAGGAGGACGCCGCAGGCCAGGCGGGCATGCAGGGAATGCCCTCGGGGGCAGAGTGGACCTGCAGGGGCTGCAGGAGGCAGGCTACCTAGTAACAAGGCGGGGTGCCCTGGTTCCCACGGGAGGATGTGGCTGGTTGGTTTGAATAATTCTGTGCACTGGCAGGGACGCGAAGCCCTTCAGGTTGAGGACCTGGTGGCTGATGGGGAAACGGCCGGGTGGGAAGCCTTCCCCGCTGGGTGGGGGCCTATCTGGCGACAGCAGGACAACTGTGGGCCCTGTAAGGCTCCACCATGTCAAGGCAGCATTTGAAAACGTTGAGTCTTACAGTAGAAGGGGCCCTGGAGAAGGAGGGCGCTCTCGGCTCCCTCCCTGACTCCTGGGGCTGCGTGTGCCTCTGAGCTTCCTGTGTCCGCTGGCTGAGAACATGGTGTCCCAGGGTGCTGGGAGGCCCTGCCGACGAGCGCGATGATTCAGGCTGCCTTCCTTGAGGTTTAGAACAGGCTGAGTACATTTTAGTGGCTCTGCCTGTTCCTTGCTTATCGTGGCAGAGATTGTTTTTTTTTTAAAGATTTTATTTATTTATTCATCTATCCCCCCCTTGCTGCCTGCGCTCGCCGGGTCAGCCAACCACGCCGTGCGGGCGGGCTTGCCTTCACCAGGAGGCCCCGGGAACCGAACCCGGGGCCTCCCATATGGTAAACGGGAGCCCTACTGACTGAGCCACAGCCGCTTCCTTGGCAGAGATTGTTGATGTGTGGAAGTCTTATCACGCTCTCAGCAGCTGGCTGGCTGGTGGCTGTCCCTCTGTGCTGGGCGCAGGACTCACACTCACTAGAGGCTCTTGCACGGCTGGGAACAGGTCTCTGAAGAGGAGAGCGGGGATGTGGGGTACCCCAGGGAGCTTCAGTGAAGCAGATGCCACCGGGGAAGCGAGCTTGGCTGGAGAGCTCAACAGGCGCAGTCTCACGCCTCGGCTGCTCACCAGCTACGTGACCTTCTCCAACAGGAAGACAGCAGCCTTGCTGGGGCGCTCGTTAGGGCCAGGCCCTAGGCTCAGCATTTTACATGCATTACCTCATTCGAGTCTCACGGCAACCCTGGGAGGGGACCTTGTATTACAGATGAGGACATGAGGCTTAGGGACCCAGAGGTTGAGTTATTCACCCAAAGTCATGCATTTAGTAAATAGCTGGGATTTTCTTATTGTTTATTTACTGCCATTTTAACCACTTTAAAGTGCACAATTCAGTGATATTAATTATGTTCACAATATTGTGCTACAATTACCACCATCTATTACCAAAACTTTTCCTTCACCCCAAATAGAAGCTCTGGACTCAAGCAGTAACTTCCCATACCCTTCCTCCAGCCCCTAGGAGCCTCTAATCTACTTTCTGTCTTTCTGAATTTGCCTATTCTAGATATTTCATATAAGTGGAATCAGACAATATTTGCCCTTTTGTGTCTGACTTATTTCACTCAGCACAACGTTTTCAAGGTTCATCCATGTTGTAGCATGTGCTGGAACTTTATTTCCTTTTGTGGCTGAATAATATTCTAATGTATAGATACAACACATTTGTTTATCCATTTCTTTATAGGTGGACATGGGCTGTTTCCACCTTCGGGCTATTGTGAATTATGCTGCCTTGAACATTGGTGGACAAGTGTGTTTGGGTTTCTGCTTTCAGTCCTTTGAGGTCTACCCCTAAGAGTGGAATTGTTTAACTTTTTGACCATTTTACATTCCCACCAGCAATTCACAAGGGTTCCAATTTTCCACATCCTCACCAACACTTGTTATTTTCCATTTATTTGATGATCACCATCTAGAGGTTGTGAAGTGTATCTCACTGTGGTTTTGATTTGTACTTCCCAAATGGCAATAGCTGCGATTTGAATGTAGGTTACCTCTCTATTGCCTCCCCCCCCCTCACTTTCCCTCCCACTCTCTTTCCCTTCCTCCTATTTCTTCTTCTCAACAAATATTTACGGCATCTAACATGCGCCGGGCGCTATATAAACTGCTGGAGATACAATGGTGAGTAAAACCGAGAGGTCCCCTGCACTGTAAGGCCCACCTTAAGATGCAATGTCAAAGTGCTGCCCTGACAGCCTTGAGCCTCATCCAAAGCACTAGCCGTGAGCTCCCCTGCTCCTGCCAGATATGCTCCGCCCAGCGGAAAGGCTCCTGTGGCAGTTTGGAGCTCTGTACCCCAGAAAAACATGTTCTCATACCATCCATTCTTGTAGGTGTGACCCCATTGTAAGTAGGACCTTCTGATGAGGCTCCTTCAGTTAAGGTGTGGCCCACCTCAGTCAGGATGGGGCTTAATCCTATTACTGGAATCCTTTCTAAGTGGAATGAAATACGGACAGGTAGATAAAAAGCCACGGAGGGAGCAGCCAGAAGCTGAAACAGAACCCAGAAGAGAAGGGAGAAGCCAGGAGAGGCCCCCACGTACATCGCCATGTGACAGAGGAGCCCAGGACCGAGGGTCACAGGCAGCCGGCCCCAGAACACCAGTCTTTGGGGAGAAAACATTGTCCTGATGATGCCTTGATTTGGATTTGGATTTCTCCTAGCTTCAAAACTGTGAGCCAATAAACTCTCATTGTTTAAGCCAACCCATTGCATGGCATTTGCTTTAGCAGTGAGGATACTGCTAAACGCCCCCTTGCCTGGCCGGTTTCCCCACCAGCTGGACCAGCTTTACCCACCCGGTCCTCAACCTAAAGAGATTCAGGTGCCTGCCAGCCCACAGAATTATTCAAATAAGCCAACCACATCCTCCTGAAGGAACCAGGGGGCACCTCGCCTTCTTGTTACTACAAAGTCTGCTTCCCACAGCCCCTGTGGGCTGCCTCTGCCTCTGAGTGCCTCCCCCACGTGGACCTGCGTGGCATGCGGTGTCCTCCTCCCGGCTGTGAGTACATGTGATGGATCAACTGCTGTGATCTCATCTGTCCAGCGCTGGTGTCCTGAGTTCAGCCACCTTGTGCTACTTATGTATTCTCAAGTCCTGGATGTAAGAAGTGGGATACATGTGCTACAGGAGTTATTTTACATGCTGTGGGAAGCAAATTAACTGATATCCATCGAAATGCCTTTCAGTATAACAAGGAAGTGAAGCCTGTGAACTCTGCAGGAGTCCTAGCCTCACTGAGGGATTACGACTACTATGCAAGTCGAGTTCCAGAACAGGTTAAGAATGGACTTGTTCCTTAAAGGAGAACCTCATTTTCTTAACTAGGAGTCGGACTTGATTCTCAGATTAGTACATATAAAAATTAATTGGATGGGACTAGAGCGTTACATTTACTTTATTCATTGGTGATCAACAATTTTAGTTACTTAGGAGTAGACAATAGAATTAAAAATTTTATCTTGTTTAAAAATCAACCAGACCAATTTTTAAATTTGGAGAATTTATAGTCAATATATATATTTTTCCTCCTTTTATTCATAGAAATGAAAGGTTTAGTTCCAACTGATTATCAAGGACAATTGTTTAATCAACATTCCTATCAAGTAAACCATATATCTTTACTGCACGGAACCATTAAGTTCTTACAGGAATCTTACTTTGTTTATTCTAGTTATTTTTTAAAGTTTTCCCACTTCAATTATATATACACTAAAATGCCATTGCATATGTTGATGAAACAGATTTCTGAAAAAATTTCTTTATAATTATTTAATTAAAAAAAGGGGGCGGGGGAACTTGCCTTCACTAAAGGGGTAAATCGGAGGTGGTCAGAGCACACCCACCTTGCTTAACCCTTGCTCGGCTGTCTCCCAGGTCACCTATGCCTTGCCCCAGGCCAGCCCCACATGGAGACAGCTTCCCCCACGCAGCCTCTGAAGGTCTTCCCTTGGCCTTTTTTTTTTTTTTTTTTTTTTTACCAGGAGGTCCCGGGGATCAAACCCGGGTCCTTCCCCATGGGAGACGGACACCCAACCAGTCGAGCCACATCCGACCCCCTTCCCTTGGCTTTTACATTCATTCAAAGGTGGACACATTGAGCAGCCTGCAGGGCACTGAGGCCCTTGGTCTTTCCTGTTTGAAACTTGGGGAAAACCAATGGCTGGAGATAGAAATTTGCGGGTCAGCCTTTGGGAGTGGGTGCATTTGTCCAGAAAAGGTATGCAGAGGAGGAATGGAAGGACAAAGCCAAGGACAGAAATGGTTGTGGAGGGGCTTGGGAATCCATGTGTGGGTGAAGAAGAGATGCTTAACATATGTTGGAAAATTTTCTATATTAAAGTTTCCTCATTCTTTCTTTTTCTTTTTCTATATTGAAATATGGGAAACATTTTTAAAAAAATCTTTCATCTATGTACCTATTTTATTTATTACATCCCCTTGATATCATACGAGATGCTGTTTTCTATTTGCACAGTCCCCTTTTGCTGGGCATTTGGGTTGTTTCTCATCTTCAGCTATCTGAGACCTGGCTGTAATGAACTGGGCATTTTCCTGGCTTCTGCTGAGAAATGCCATCCTGCGGCTTAGGTCAGAGTGCGCTGGGGCTGTTCTTATTATGGGGTGGGGTCTGGTCTCCAGCTTGGTGATACAACCTTCTACAGCCCCCGTCTTCAGCCCTTGGGGTCAATGGGGCCTCCTTACATCACAGACTTCACTTGTTGCCCCATCACCAACTCCTGGCCTTGTCAGTTTTCCCCTCCTTCTTCTTCCACATCCCATGAGGCTTACAGGGCTTCCTCACCCCAGTCTCCCAATTTTCTTAGTCATTCTTCAGTGTCACCAGATTTATCTTTTCCTGAAACACATACCATTTCCCTCCTCAAAACCCTTCAGAGGGCCTGAGTTTAGATGGGAAATAAAGTTCCAAGGCCTTAGACTGCCTCCAGTTGCACCAGATCAATCACAAATCCTGACTCCAACTCCTACTTTGGTTCTGCCCCCCAGCCCACCCCCTGCACCCAGGCCCTCAGCTCAAATAATGTAGCTTCCATGGAGCCTTGTCTAATTCCTTATCACTCCTTTTGCCAGCAAAAGTGACTTGGGGAGACAGAGAAAGGAGCTCTTATTCTAAGGTACTTGTATTATTATAGTTAGTTGTTTTTGCCTGGATATCTCTAGAGAAGGGGTCTGCAAACGTTTTCTGTACATACTTAGACTTTGTGGGCCAGGAGATAAAATCTAGGTTATTCTGTAGGTACTTCTATAACAAGTGAGAACAAGTTTCCTTACATTTTTTTGATTGATGAAATTCAAATGATAATGATAATAATTGAGTACATTTTTAAATAAAACTCTACAAATGAGAAAAATGGAATTTCTTTATGGACATTAGAATTAGAATTTCCTATAATTTTATGGGTCACAAGATATTCTTCTTTTGATATTTGTTTCAATTATTTTAAATGTAAAACTCCAGTTCTTAGCTCTACAAAAACAAGTAGTAGCCTGGATTTGTCCTGCAGGCCATAGTTTGCTGACTCCTGCTTTTGAGAATGTTATAATCTCTTTGAAAGCAGGGCCTCTGACTTATCTCAGTATCTCCTATGTTTCCTTAAAAAGTCTCAATAAATATTTTTTGAATGAATGAATCCATCCATCAACCACAAGGGTCTTGTACAGTAAGTACTAATTTAAGCTAATATTTAATGATCCTAATTTTGCCAAAGATGATAGGGTCTTTGAGGATATTAGTTAAGATGAGGCCAAACTGGCTCAGGGTGCTTCCTAATTCAGTATGACTGTGTCCTTATACGGAGAGGAAATTGAAGCAAGACAGACAGAGAGAAGACAGCCATGAAACAGAGCTGTATTATGGACTGCCAGCAAGGCACTGGCAGAACCCTACAGGCTTCAGAGGAAACATGGCCCTGCCGACACTTTGATTTTGGATTCTAGCCTCCAGAACTGTGAGACGGTAAATTCCTGTTGTTGAAGCCAACAAGTCATAGTCTTTGTTATAGCAGCCCAGGTAAACTAAGACAACCTCCCACAGTTCAACAGGGGCAAAAGCAATCCACCGGTTTGACCGAGTTAACACTTGAATCAGGACATGGATGGTAAAAATTAAATTCCTAATATGTGCTAGGCATGTTACTAAATGCACTCAAAAGTGTAGTACTTGGGAGCTATTAAAATAATGGTATAGAAGATAATCTAATGATATAGAGAAAAGTTCCCTATATTGTTAGGTAGAGGTGATGGATTGAATTGTGTACCCCACTTCTGGTACCAAAAACTATTTTAGTTTCCTAGCTGCTAAATTAATGACCATACAATGGGTTGCCTTAATAGCAGGAATTTATTGGCTTATGGTTTCAGAGGCAAGAAGACTTACTTCCTCCTGGGGTCAGTATCTTCTGCTGGCTGGCAATCTTTGGGGTTCCTTGGACTTTTGTGTCACATGGCCATGCCCATGGAGGCATCTTCTTCTTTCTTTTCCAGATTCTGTTGACTTCCAGCTTCTGGCTGCCCCCATGGCTTCTTTCTCTACTTGAAATTCACTTTGTTTATAAAAGACTCCAGTAATCCGGATTAAAGCCCAATTTAATTCAGTTGGGCCACACCAGGTTAGAAAACAATCTGAATACTATGATCCCATTTCTGCAAGAAAGCACGTATTAATATTTATAGAAGGAAAGATAAAGATTGACTATGAGCATGTTGATAGTGTTTACCTCTGGGTGGTAGAATTTTGGTATTATTTTCTTTGTTGTTCTTATATGCATTTCTATATCTTTTCTACAAAGAACTGATTGCATTTGCAATCAGAAAAAATGTTGGGAAAAAAAAAAAAGAAAAGAAAGAAACCACGAAGAGCTAAGCATGGTAAAACAACCACACTATGGACCACATGGGTGTACACAGAATGTGCTTGATCCTAGGTGCAGTGATTTCCAACATAGTGCATGCATATCATGCTGGATTTGAACGCTAGTAGCTTCTGTTTGGAATGTGGATTCATCTGACAATTGAGAAAAACACACCTGTTGAGCCTAAAGTTTGACTTTGAATTACTCTGAATTCAAACCAAAGATGTTTTTTGTTGTGGTTGTTAATCTTTTTAAAAAATTTTTATTGAAGTATATCATTCATACCTGAACATACATAAACAATAAGTGTATAGTGAAAGCTGTGAACTTACAAAACAAACATGCATAACATCATACAGGGCTCCCATACACCACCACCCCACCAATCCCTTGCGTTGTTGTGAAACATTTGTTAGAAATTATGAAAGAATATCGTCAAAATATTACTACAGTACTAACTATAGTCCATACCTTACATTTGCTGTATTTTTCCCCCAACCCACCCTATTATTTTATTTATTTATTTACTTTTATTCATTTTTACCCCCTGCCCACCCTCCACCCTGTTTTTGCTGCCTTTGTGTCCGTTTGCCAGGCAATTCTCCGTGCCTGTTTCCTGCCCTCTCTTCTTATCCTTCCCCTCCTGTCTTCACCGGGATTCGATCCTCAGAATCTTTGATGTGGGAGAGAGGCATCCCACTGCCTGCGCCACCTTCATTCCTGTTTTTTTGTCACGTCTCGTCTTGGCTCTCCCTTATGTCACTCTCCTATTAGACTCATCCGCACACAGGGCCTGGCGGCGCACCCACTTATGGGGCCTGATGGCCCACACGCCTTCTATATATATATATTTTTTCCCTTTTTATGGGGAGGTCCCGGGGATCGAACCCAGGTCCCTCCATATGGGAGATGGACGCCCAACCATTTGAGTCACATCGGCCCCCTGCTATATCTCTTAAGCTTGACCAAAGATACCTAGAGTTACAGTCATTTCCCATACAGATGGCCATATAAATAAATCAGGCTTGGTTTATCACCAGCATTCTAAAAACCTGACCTAGGGAGAAAAACTAGGTCTGGGGACACATGCATGGTTTCTAATATAGCGAATGTTTTGCCTACCCTGATTATCACAAACTCAGGACAGTGAGAATACTCGCATCAAAGATGTTAATGTAAACTCTTAAGTAGAATTTTTTTTTGTATAGTTATAGAATTGGGCGCCTCTTTCTATTCTGTTGGAAAAGCAGTTCCAAAATGTCCAAATGTTCAGAATGTTCTAAAAACATAGTGAACAAATTAAATTCACCCGAGGACTAGTCAGGCCTCCCTGAATCAATACCTGGAAGACTTTTAACAAATAGATCATCTTTCCATTGGATTAAAACTTGTCTTTTGCCCAAGGGCAGTTCACGGTGCATGTTAGGATTCAATAAAGAGCAGAATGAAATATCGAGTATGAAGTTCCCGGCTGGTTGGAGCCACACTGTCACTGATCTGGTACAAACTGAAAAAGTGAGACACTGGGTGATATTTAGGCTGGTGGGCAAAGTCTTCAGCCCAGATCAGTGCCTATGAGGGCCCCCGCGGGTAATGAAATTTTGGCAATATAGTGTGACATATGGGGCTTTACTCTTAAATTACTGACTTTCTTTTTAAAACAAATATTTCAGGACTCCTATAGCTGAGTGAATATTGCTCTTCAAAGCAGTTCTTAAGAAGTAATTTGGGAGGCGGCTGTGGCTCAATCAGTGGGGCTCCCGTTTGCCATGTGGGGGGCCCCGGGTTCGGTTCCCGGGGCCTCCTGGTGGGGGCAGGCCCGCCCGCACGGCGTGGTTGGCTGACCCGGCGAGCGCAAGCAGCAAGGGGGGGATAAATGAATAAATAAAATCTTTAAAAAAAAAAAAAAAAAAGAAGTAATTTATACTCTTCCCAAAGATGTTAAAATGCTGAAAAACACTTTGGGAACTCTTCTTTCATAATTGTTCTCTGAGCTAGTTTATGGACAGACAATGCAAGGAAGTCAGTCTTATTACTTTATATTTAGGTCAAATTTACAAATCAAAATGGCATTGTCCTAGCTGGGAAAAAAAAAATCAAGTTGTGTTCCTATTCATACCTTACACCAAAACAAAAACCCAATGGATATAATCTTTTTAAAAAATGAAACCATAAATGTCTGAAAAGGAATTATGGAAGAAATTCTTTTAATCATCTCAGAATGGGGAAGGCCTTTCTTAGTAAGATGCAACACATAGAAGATGTAAAAGAAAAGACTGACAAATCCGACTTCAGATACGAAAGTGGCAGCATCCTGCTACCATGGAGTGTGATCCCTGGCAGAGTGTGGGTCCCATGGGACCTGCACCCCCTATGGAGCGTGCGCCCCCATGGAGCGTGGTCCCCCAGGGAACATGGTCCCTCAGGGAGCGTGGTTCCCAAGAAAGCGTGGTTCCCCCGTGGAGCGAGCCTCTAGTGGCATTGCTGTCACTTTGTCTGCTGGTACAGCTGCCTCTCTTCTGGGTGAACCGAACGTGGAAAGCTGTCACTTTTCTTCCTAAAGGGTTTCTACTGAGACTGATTAGGCTGTGAACAGAATCCGAGGGATTCTTTGGGAGTGAATTGGTTGTCTGGTTTAGCACATGGAGATACCTGTTGTTACGTTTTGCTCCTTGGTTACATTTTTGTTTTTGGAGATTTTATGAGTGAGAAGCTTCTGGTAGTAGAGCAATTACTTTGTATTTGATATTAACTTTTCATACCAACTTGACACT
Organism: Tolypeutes matacus; assembly: GCA_026826555.1. Lineage (NCBI taxonomy): Eukaryota > Metazoa > Chordata > Mammalia > Cingulata > Chlamyphoridae > Tolypeutes > Tolypeutes matacus. Next base: position 20,113,403 of record JAKSZT010054335.1, on the reverse strand, counting down.
GACTGTTTCTTATGAAAATAGGTTTTTTTCCCTTTTTAAAATGGCAACTCCATTTAACTGAATTTAAAAGCTTTCAATGAAAAAAAAGTCCTGCTTTGTGTGTCTTTCCTTTATAATATTGAAGTATTTGGAAATGTCTATTTATTACTATAATTTTATATGTTATATTATAATTCTATTAAAATATATAATATTATGTATTTCTTACTGTCAATGATAAAAGGAAGAATAACAAAACAATAGTGAATAAAGAAACAACATGAATAATCATCATCGTGGTTTTGATATCCAAAACTTCAGTATGGTTTTTTGGTGAAGTTGATTTGCATAAATCTTTTCCAAGAAGTATGAACACTTATGATGGATGTAAGAATAGGATTATCTTAAAATTTTCTAACTTCTCATGAAAGAAGAAGAAGCAGTGGATGACTCACATTTAACAGATGGAGAAGGCATGGGGAAAGGCCACTCTCTCTTACTAAAGTCAGGCCAAACCGATTGTTTTGGCCTAAAATTTAGGAGACCATGAGGCCCATGCTAATGTTATTTTCTCTGGTTCTAAGTTATCACCTGATTGGATGATGGGTCTTCAAGCATCTCCAATATAGAGCTTTTACAATGATTCATCTCTAGAGGGAGGGAAATAGCAGCAGTTTTATTTTTTTAAAACAGGAAGGAATTTATTATATGGTGGTCTTTCACCCAGAGAGGAACACTGAACAATTTTGTTCTCTTAGTGCAGTGTAATTTGGTCTTTGATTTGGCCATTTAGTTTCACAAAGGAAGAGATTCAGTGATGTGAGTAATGACAGGAGAGAAAGTATTACACACGATGTACCACAAACAGAGCTGAAAAGAAAATGGATTGTCACCAGTGCTGAGGACACTTCCTTGCTGAGTAAGGTCGGGTTGCCGTCAAGTCTGAGTTTCGGGGGAGAAAATGTTCTGGCCTGCAGAGCTGAAAATCACGTTGGGGGCAACAAGGAGCTGACCGCGACCGAGGCCGGCAGGCCGTAGAGGCAGGAACCCAGGCGGTACCCACGCCTTCCTCATCTCCCAATCCCCTGCTGTGGGCTGAATTGTGTCCCCCAAAAAGACATGTTCACCTCTGAAAACCCCGTCCCATAAATGTGACCGTATTTGGAAATAGGGTCTTTGCAGATATGATCAAGGTAACAGTGAGGCCAAACTGGGTTAGGCTGGGCACGAATCCAATACCTCTGCTGTCCTTAGAAGGCAGGGAGAAGTGGCCACGGACAGACTCAGGGGAGAAGGCCATGTGAGGGTGGAGGCAGAGACAGGAGTGCAGCAGCTGCAGCCCAGGACCCCAAGATGGCTGGCAAACCCGAGAAGCTGGAGGAGGCCGGGAAGGACATGCCACAGGGTTCAGACTTGCAGTCCCCAGAATCAGAAGCAGCACATATCTGTTGTTTTAAGCTACCAGTCTGCAGCAGCTCTAGGAAACTGAGACCACCCCCCCACCCACATGGGAAGAACGCTGCGAAGCTCTTGCTTTGGGTTCAGTAGCATCACCAGAACCTTCTCCACCTTTCCTCACTGTCCTCTACAGAGCTGAGCCTTAAGGGGCTGCCTGTGAAAGGATGAGGGGGGAGGATATTTTGTCTTGTGTCATTTTGCTTTACATGAAAGCCCGTTTGTTTGCTTAGCCCAGGGATAAAAAGGATTTTACGTGAGTCTTTCATCAGCTCTCAGTCCATAATCTGTACAAACAAGTCCTTTGAAATGCCCCCTCTTGGTGTGCTTCAAGCACCAGCATTAGCAGGCATTGGGTGTCCTTCCCAAAGGGAGAACAGACTTATCATATAAGCCACACGAGATGGCAGGGGAGACACAAGCCATGCTCAGGAAAATCAGGGAGAATGAAATTGCTTTGGACGGAAAGTGGTAGAAGGAAAAGCGATAGGGAGAGGAGATCATTCTTCAATCGTACAAGTCCAGTGTGGTCAGACAAGCTTCAGCTGACAGAGGCACCACTGGAGTTGGGGGGCTCAGGCACCAGCAACACGCTCTGCAGTATTTGGATGGTTTGGACGCTGAATCAGGAAATCCGGTTGTCTCTACGTGGTCGTTAAAATCTGCAGGAAAAGCTTTTGAAGTTTCCCCATTGGCAGTCTTCAGAAGTTTTCCATTTGTATCCACAGGCCCCAACCCCAGATGTTCTGATTTATTAGCTGTGCTGTGCTTTTGACGCTCATGGTCTCCATGCCACACTTAGGGAGCGGGACCAGCTGGAGTGGGACTGAGCCAGTGGCTGCCAGGAAGTTCCCACCGTGCTGGTTTCAGTCATTTGAGGACTGGCTCATGATGGGATTAGGAGCACAGACGCTGAGTGGACAAATCTGGGCTGGGATTCCAGCTCCACCACTTACTGTGTGAACTTGCTCAGACAACTCAAGCTCTCTATGACTCAGCTCATACGGGATATGGGATGGCGCATAAACTGTATCGGAAGGGGATTGGCATACGGGAAGTACCCGATACGTTTGTATTATTTTTGTTGTTGTTGAGGTTATCACTCTCGCTGTCTTCATATTTTCAGTTTATGGCTTTTCATACTGCATTTAGATAAAAGTTTTTATAAACTGGTTATCACGCAGGACTTCATCGTAGGATAGTACATTGATAAATCCTGTCCATTAGAGTCTGTTCTCGTTTGGTACCGGTTTTGCTCCTTGCTGGGAAGAGCTTTGAACAGGTCATGCCAATGTTACTTTCTGAAATGTCAGCCTGTCGTCTTTCCTTGCCTGTATTGCTGTGGGCTGCTCACACTGACCACCGGGCACCAGGGTGACCCAGAGCAGTGGTCTGAGGCTGTGGGGGTGGGCAGCCAGAGGGGACAGCAGGTAGACAGCAGCAGGAAAGCAGACCAAGGGCAGTGCTGGGCTCAAACAGCCACTTGGAGATGGAGTTGTTATATGGCGCAGGCGTGCAGTCTGGAATGAGGCATTTTCAGGTACAAGAGTTGAGGACATGGGCAAGGATGGGACCAGGCAGACCAGGGGTGAAAATGCCAGGGTCGGTGGAGAGAGACCACCGTATACACCAGGAGAGCTGCTGGAGGACAGGTGGCACCAGCCAGGGCTCATGGGGGCTCCAGGGTCTGAAGGGAGATGTGAGCTTGAGAAGAAATGAGGCTCCAGCACCAGGAGGCTCTCAGTGAGGGAGGCAGCCCCTTGCCCAGGCAAGGAAGCCAAGGGAGACCACCTGCCCTAACGATAGGAAGGTGAAGAAATGGGAACCCCTGTCCGGGTGGGTGAGCTGCCCTGGCCCAGCTGCTGCTGATGTGCCTGACTCTCAGCTGTGCACTTAGATCCAACCAGTGACCAAGACGATGTACTGGGAAGCGGTGATTCAGGTCTGCACAGTGAGAATGGTGGCTCTTCTTGTCAGAGCAAAGCCAGGGACGCAGATGGTACCCCTTTCCCCCTCTGCTCCCTTAAAGGGACCATAACCTTCCAAGCCTCCCCCACGATGGCCTTTTCCGTGCTGGAACCGGCAGGACTTCTGAAACAGAGAACATGGCGCCCAGGGCTCCCTGGCTGGGTGGGTTTCACTGAACTCAAACAGAATTTTCCTTTCCTACGTCATCGCCCCCAACCCCCTTGCTGACCAGGTAGAAAGATGCTCTTTTGACAATATGAACTGGAGCCCAGATAATTAAGGTTGACTATCTTTTTGCATGTGAAGAAACCGCCCTGTTTTAGAACCATTATACATCTGCTGAACTATAATTAACAGGGAAAGGGTCAGAACCTCATAAGAGACCATTTCTGCCAAATCTCAGGCTTTGAATATCGGAAGATACTAGAGGAAACTTGTCAGTGGGCTGGTTTGTACTTATCTGTAAATATTTAGTGCTTATATATCAGATGAGGGAAGGAAGCTTAAGGTAATTTGGTAGAAAAGTGTCCATTACAAAAATTCCTGTAACAGATATTTTTCTCTTCATTCAAAACACACTTGTATCAGTCAGGATTCTCTAGAGAAACAGTCAACAGGACATGTGTGTGTGTGTGCATGTGTGTGTAAATTAAGGAATTGGCTCACGATTGCAGGAGCTGGCAGGTCTGAAATCTGTTGGGCAGGTGAGCAGGCTGGAAACTCAGGCAGGATTTGATGATTGTGTGGTTAATTTCATGTATTCAGCTTGGCTAGGTTATGGTGCCCAGTTGTTTGGTCAAGTAAGCACTGGTCTGCTTGTTACTCTGAGGGTACTTCATAGATGTGTTAGCATCTATAGTCAGTTGATTGCGTCAAAGGTTAATTTCATCTATAATCAACAAAGGATATTAGACTCAGCAATGAGTGGATTCTCTTCATCCAATCAGTTGGAGGTCTTAAAACCAGAATTGAGGATTTCAGAAATTAGAAAGCATTCCTGCCTCTACTTCACCCAGCCAGCTTCTCCTGGGGAAGCCAACCTCACTTTCATTCGAGTTACCAACTCACGGCCTGCCCTATGGACTGTGGACTTGCCAATTCCCATGGTCTCATGAGCCAACTTCTATAATAAATCTCTTAATGTTTACACACAGACACACACATATAATCCACTGTTGGTTCTGTTTTTCTGGAGAATCTTGATTAACACAATGACGCAGTCTGGAGGCAGAATTTCTTCTCTGGGAAACTTCTCTTTTTGCTCTTGTGGCAGTTTGGTATTGTTTATGAATTCCAAAAATAGATATGGGACTGTGTTTGTAAACTGGTCTATTCCTCTGGGTCTATTAGATTGTATTAAAATTCAGAGATTTCACTTTTACTTGATTAAACTATGATTAGGGTTTTGATTTAGCCATGTCAGTAGGGGGCAGGGACTCACAGAGAAAATGACACAGCAGAGGAGAGAGTTTGAGTTTTGATGCTGGAGCCCCAGGAAGTAAACACACAGGAGAAGAACACAGAGGAATAGAGATGGCTCTGTAGACCTCACAGAGGCCCCAGGAAGAGAGAGAGCCTGATAGTCTACAGCTGACCTTGTGAAGAGAACAGAGTAGCTGAGCCCAGAAAGAATTGAGCCCCTGGGAAAGAGACAAAGTTGTGTGCCAGCCTACAGCTGAGATCGGAAGGAGCTAGAACCACGGAGCCTTAAGAGGAAGAGGAAGGCTGAACCCTCGCAGAGACCAGCAGCCATCTTGCTCTAACATGTGGCAACAGACTTTGGTGAGGGAAGTAACTAATGCTCTATGGCCTGGTAACTATAAGCTTCTACCCAATATAATTACACTTTATAAAAGCCAACAGATTTCTGATATTTTTGCATCAGCACCCCTTTGGCTGACTAATACAGCTATTAAGGCCTTCAACTGATGGAATGAGTTCCATTCACATTATCAAGGGTAATCTCCTTTACTTAAAGTCAACTGCTTATAGGTTTGGGCCATACTTAAAATAAAAAGTTATTTGTTGTTTATTTGAAACTCAGTTTTAACTGGGCATCCTGAATTTTTCTTTGCTAAATCTGGCAGGTATTTGTTTTGTTTTGTTTTGTTTTTTTAACTTTTTTATCTTGAAATAATTTCAAACTTACAGGATAGTTGCAAAATAATACAAACCCCATACAGAGAACTCCAACATACCCCACTGTATTAGTCAGGGTTCTCTGGGGAAACAGAATCAGCAGGAGATATCTGTCAATAATATGAAATTTTAAAAGAGTCTCTCATGCGACCGTGGGGATGCACAAGTCCAGGTTCTGCAGGCAGGCTGCAAACCAGTGGCTCCGATGAAAGCCCGATGAAAGGTCATTGATGAGTTTCTGGGAGAAGTTGTCTGTCCAACGAGGAGCTGGGAAATTCTCTCTGAATGTTGAAATCACTTCCACTTTTAAGTCATTCAACTGATTGGATAAAAGCACCACCCATTGATAATGTAATCTCCCTGATTGATGCAGATGTAATCAGCCATCCACACAGTAAACTCACTGGTGATTGAAGTCCATAAATGCTCTTGTATTACAATTAGCCCAGTGCTTGCTGGAACAAACACCTGGACACAACTACTTGGCTGAGTTGACACATTAGCCTAACCATCACACCCACCCTCCAAATACCCAGATCCAATAATTTTAACATTTTGCCACTTTGCCATATCTATCATCCATCTATCTATCTATCTATCTATCTATCTATCTATCTATCTATCTATCTATCTATCTATCTATCTATTCTCCTTGAATACATAATACTTCCATGTGCACTTCTACAAACAAGGATATTCACTTATGTAATCACCTTAAGTGCAGTTATCAAGTTTAAGAAATTTAACATTGATACAAAGCTTTCATTCTATATTCCAATTTTTCTTATGTCACAATAATGTCCTTTTAAGCCCTTTCTCCTCCATTCTTTGATATCATCCAGTATCACGTATTGCACTTAATTGTCATTATATCTTTGGTTTCTTTTTATTCTTTAAATTGCGGAAACATATACAGCATAAATCTTCCTATCCCAAACACTTCCAAGTATATCATCAGTGGGATTAATCACATTCTCAATGTTGCAGTACCCTCACCACCACCCATTACTATTCTTTCTCTGCCCATTTTTCTCTTTCTTTCCTTCTGAGACTCTACAATGCATTTATTGGTGTGTTTGATGGTGTCCCACAGGCTCCTCAGACTCTGTTCACTTTTCCTCATTTATTCCTCATTCTGCTCCTCATACTGGATGATTTCAATCATCTTATCTTCAAGTTCACTGATTCTTTCTTCTGCCAGCTCCATTTTGCTGTTGAACCCTCTAGAGAATTTTAAATTTCTTTTGCTGTGGTCTTCAACTTTTCATAATTTCCATCTCTCTATTGATGTTTTCTTTGTGTTCATCTATCATTTTCTTGATTGCCCTTAGTTCTTTGTCTATGTTTTCCTTTAGCTCTTTGGGCATATTTAAGATCATTTTTTAAAAGTCTTTATCTGGAATGGTGCTGGTCTGATCCTTCTTATTGATGGTTTCTAATGCTTTTATCTTCTCCTTTGTCTAGGCAACCACTTCCTGTTTCTTTGTATGTTTTATAATCTTTTCTTGAAAACGATTTTAGTGTGCCATCGCTGGAATTTAGACCCTGAGGTGTCTGTTCCCTAAGCTTGTATCCAGCTAGTGTTAGGACAGAGCTTTCCCTGAATGCTGGGAACCACCACCAACAACAACAAAAAGAAGAAGAACTGCCTCAGTTTCCTCATCTGTAAAATAGGGATAACATAGTCCAGCTCACAGAGTTATTGGAAGACAAATAAGATAACATGTTATCTGTGAATTGTTTACCACATGGTACCTATTTGACAAAAGAAAGCCTTTCTCCCTTTGTCCTCCACCCAAGGCTGAATCCTTTTCTCACTGCTGAGAAGATCTGTCACTTGCCTCTTAATCTGCAACTCCGAGCTGGAGGCCAGAGGATTTGTACATCCATGGTCACCTAAACTCCTCTTGCTCAAAATTGATCACACCTTCTTCTAGTCTCTCTTCCTTGACTCTTTCCTTCTGTCTATCCCAAATCTGTCACCAGCTCTGCACCTTCCTAATTCTAAATAGTGCAGGGCCTCAGTACAGCATTCTTAGCTTGTGTTACAGCATCCTCATTGGCCTCCAGCCCCAGAATTCTTTCCCAGGTATTGCTAATACTCCCTGGACTTCATTTCATTATGTCCCTCCCCTGCTCAGGAATCCACAGCATCCCTGGTGGTCTACCATACCAAGTATATAAGGATTTTTGCAAAAATTCAATCAACTTCAATAACCTCTTCCAACAGCTCTGACTGCAAATACTACAGTAACTCAAGTCAATTCAATTCTGAATCTAACCACCCAGAGTCAGGACAGATTCCACACTTAGGGCAGTCCTCTACAGTATTGCACTCTAGGCACCAGGTGTAAGTTTAGGGCCAGGCTGCCTGTACTTTTGACCAACTGGCTACAAAGTCAGGGGATCCCCCCATGCCCTGCATTAAATATACTTGTGTAACAAACATCCACAACAAGAATCAAGATATTACAAGCACTCCAGAAGCTTCTTTCATGATCATTATCAGTTACTGCCTTCTATGGATAACTGCTATCTTGATTACTAACATTCCAGATTAGTTTTTTCTATTTTGTATTTTATATAAATGAAAACATATGTGTGTATTTTTTCATGTCTGGCTTCTTTCACTCAATGTTATGCTTAGGAGATTCAGCCATGTGGCTGTAGGAGTTTGGCATTATTTATGAATTCCAAAAATAGATATTGGATCATGTTTATAAACTGGTCTGTTCCTCTGGGCATGATTAAATTATGATTAGGGCTTTGACTGGGTCATGTCAGTAGGGCATTGAGTCCCCACCTCTTGGTGGGAGGGGACACACAGATAAAGACATGGCAAAGGACAGAGTTGGAGTTCTGATGCTGACTTTTTGAGCTGAAGCCCCGGGAAGTAAGCACACAGAGAAGCGTGGTCGTGAGGAAAGAGAGAAGGCCTCGGGAAGAGAAACAAGCCATTCACCTAATAGTCTACAGCTGGCCTTGTGGAGATACCAGAGCAGCTGAGCCCGGAGAGAGGCAAGCCCCAGGAATAGGGGAACCCAGGAAGCCTGAACTCTTGGCAGACATCAGCAGCCATCTTGCTCCGATACATGGCCATAGACTTTGGTGAGGGAAGTAACTTATGCTTTATGGCCTGGTAACTATAAGCTTCTATCCCAAATAAATACATTTTATAAAATCCAACTGATTTGTGGTATTTTGCATCAGCACCCCTTTGGCTGACTAATACATGGTTGCATGTTGTTATGGGATGAAGCATGTCCCCCACAAAGAGGTGTTCAAGTCCTAACCCTGATCATTGGGTGGAAGTTACATGGAATGAATTTCACTTCAGTAGGAGGAAGAGCTTTCAAAATAAAATTTGACGATGGAATGGGTGTTGTCGTGAAGCAGTGGGCTCCTTGATACTGGATGTACTCAAGCAGATGAGTGTCCATCTGTCAGGAATATTACATTAGCTAGGCATCTATTTACATGTCCTTTAAAGTCCTTTTCTTTCCCTAAAAGTAATTGATTAATTGACTGAGATAGGTCAATCATGGAAGGGTGATTTAGATTTAGTGTGAAATGAACCTAAGGAGTCAGTAGAATAGATAGGATTTGAGCCTCTGGTTGGAAAGAGTCACTTTGAGATAGAAAATTGATGTTCAGAGCAAAATTCAATTGTCAGAAATAGGGCTGTGAGAGAGGGCTGATTTATTTATTCACTTACCCATCCACTTCATAAATATTTATTTTGTGGTCTATTCATATAATGGAATACTACGCAGGAGTAAAAATCAATTAATTATAGCTGCATGCATTGACATGGAAAGCATAATATTGAATGAGAAAAGTAAGTCATAGAAGTATAAAGAATGTTTGATTCCAGTAATATAAAGTAGAAAAATAGGAAAAACAAAACAAACTGGTGTGTAGAAATGCATACTATTATGGAAAACCCTTCAAGAAAAACGACAGAAATAATGAACCTAAAATTCAGGTGTGTTGGTGCCTCGTGGGGGGAGGAAGTGGGATGTGATCAGCAGAGGGCATGCAGGGGCTTCTACGGTATATGTGAAGGTGGCTGGTGGATACACAGGTGTTTGTTTTATTACTCTCACAGCTGTCCACGCACCCTTTTGCATGTAACATGCATTCACAGAAATTAAAAAAACTCAAAAGAAAAGAATAAGAAAAGCTGAACATTTAGGCTGAAGGAACACACAGAGCTATAAGCAGGATAGATAGAGACACATCCACACCTTGAAGAAAGGTGGAAACAGAGCAAAACTGCACAACAGCAAAAGCGAAGACAATATATTCAAGAAACTACTAGAAAGAAAGACAGGTCCCTAAAAAGCATTGACTGATAGCAGACTTAGGAACACTAGGTGCCCAGAAGCTACCTGAATGATATCTTTAAAGTGCTAAGACAGAACTATCAGCCAGAATTCCATACCTACTAAACTAGACCCAAGATTTAAGGTACAAAAAAACACTTTCAGACATAAATACCAAGAGCTGACTCTTGGTTAGGCCTGCCAGATTTAGCACGTAAACACACAGGTCGCCCAGTTGTCTTGGAATTTCAGATAAATGAATAATTTTTAGTGAAAATACGTCTCATGCAACATTTGGGACATATACTTAAAAACAGCATTTGTAGTTTATCTGAAATTCAAAATTTCATTGGGCATCCCATAATTTATTTGGCAACCCTCCCTGAGGTACGCCTGTGTTTAGATGACAAGTAGAGAAAGGGATGAGGGGCAAAGAAAAGGTTCCATTTACTGCAGCTGGGTAACAATTCCCACCCGATGCGGTGGCATAAAGCAGCCATTCACTGTGCTCATGTCTTCTGGGGGTGGCTTGCCTCTGCTCCCTGCTGTCTGGGACCTCAGGGGGAACACCCGAAGGCAGGGAGAAGGACCCAGCTGAAGGCTTATTGACTGACGGCCTGGTGGTCGGTGCTGGCTGGGGGCTGCTGACACCTCTCCCCGTGGCCTGCCGATGTGGCCAGGGCTTCCCACAACACGGCGGCCGGGTGGCGGGGCAGGTGAGCATCCTGAAAGGCAGAGAGAGCGAGCCGGGTGGAAGCTGCGCCCTTGCTGCCACCTAGCCTCCCAAGTCCCGCAGCAGCATCTTTGCCGCGCTGGACTGGTCAGCGCAGTCAGGGGGAGGGGAGTAGATCACATCCTTGATTGGAAGCAGCTCCTGGCAGAGCATCTAGGGCCAGAAATATTGCTGTGGTCACTTCTGGAAAAACACAGTCTTCCTCAGGAACGGTCAGTGGAGTAGGAGGAAAACCAGGAGCATGGGAGCTGAAAAGAGACAACGTTTCCAGAAGACAGGAATGCCGGGCGAGCTGGAGCTCGCCCAGGGTGTGCGTGAGCACGTGGGCCCTTGAGGGGTGCAGGAGGGAGGGAGGGAGGCTGGGGCAGGGCTGAAGTGGTGGGTACACGTGTGCTTGACTTGGTGAGGGAGAGTAAGCTTGCCAATGAGAGATTCAGCAATAAGGGTGAAAAGAATCTGTTTTCCAGCGAAGCCTGGTGTGGCGACGGGTACATGAAGCAGGGCCGTCCAGTGACTGGGGAAGGCGAGGAAAGGAGAGGAGACGAGCAACAGGCTGAAGAGCCGAGAAATACATAAAAGTGGAACCTGTGGAGCTAGCATGTCTCAGTGTCTTTTTAGCGCATTCCATGGGGCCTTAGCAAAGATTTTCCAAGGAAACGTCTCTGAGAATGAATAACATCAACATCCGCTGGCCCTTAGAGGAAAAGGGTCCTCTGCCTGCTCCCTCGGCTCACCATGACCTCCTTTTCAAATGTGACAAGCCTAGCCAGCAAGCCACCAGAGTGAGGCTTGTCCCATGCGCCTTGAGAAGTGATGTCAGTGCCTCCGTGGTGGTGCCTGGTGTGCTTTGCTTGGTGATTGATCATGCAGGCCTTGAATTCCAGGGTCTTTCTGAGGAGCACACCCTAGGGAAGGAAGCTGAGGGAAGTGAGCCTGTGCTGACCCCAGGAGGAGAGGTCGGGGTGAGATGAGGCGGGAGGAGGACAGGGGTGGTGCAGGCCACGGCCGGGAGCATCCTGTGCTACCCTCCAGGTAGATAACACTCCCGCTTTGGTTCCCCTGGCCTCTGCCCTTGCTGACAGCTCCCGCCCTGCCACAGGAGGCTGGGCCTGCTATTTCAATCCCCAAGGTGGAGCCAAGGCCAAGCAGAAAAGGCTCCAGAGAAACGGAGTGAGGAGCTCTCTCTCCTCCCTGAGTCCCAGCCTGCGCAGGAGCGTTTCTGGTCTGAGAAACGCTGTTTTGAAATTTGTTTCAGTGAACCCTGTTGTACAATTTTTTTCAGCGACTTGACTAGATGAATAAGTGAAAAGCAGGTTCGGAGGTGCATATTGACCAAGTCACCGGCGGCAAAGGGCCTTCCCTGAGGTGACAGGACAGTTCAGAGACTTTCCAGCTCAGAGAGCCTGATGCCAGGTGACTCGAGCCACTTCAACCAGGAGGTTAACAGCGAAACTCCTCTGCGCCCTGCCCTGCGCTCTGGACTGCAGGAGGGCTAGGAAGAAACAGCGAGTCATTTGCCAAACCTTTAGGGGCCGGGCACTGTTCAGGGATGGGGGTACGGGGGTGCCCAGCCCTGGCCCTGCCCTCCAAGAACTTACAGGACAGATGGACAAGCTCAAGGAGAAGCAGGCGTGGGGACCTTGGCCAGACGGGGCTGGGGCCTCCAAGTCAGACCCGGGCCTGCCTTTTGGGGAAGAGGATGCAAAATGCAGATGATTTCAATAATCCTGCAGGCGACTAAGGGCCAGACAGGGTAGAACAGACAACAAGTGCAGGTGGCGTCTGGGAAAGGGGCAAGCACTGTGGTTGGATGTTTCTGAGGGAAACGGTTGGAAGAGAATTGGAATGGAGATCACCTTCCTTGGCAAAAGTAACACCACAGTCATCATCATATAAATCAGAACCCTGCCCCTCCACATTTAGAGTCCTAGTAGCAGTGTCAGTTTAGCTGAAGTTTCAAAAGAAGCCACACCTTCAAGTACATATTACATGTTTCCATTCAGCTTTGCTAACTAAGCACTAAACACTTCTTAACGTATGTCTAGCCTCTCCTCTCTAATGATGAAATCCCAGGAGAATTATCTTGCTTTTTAGTTCTATTTAAATATTTATTCAAGTACAAAAATGACCATTTACCCATATTCTCCCACCAACATGTGACCTGGTAGGAGTAAAGGATTGTGGGAGGAGCCCCAAGTCCTTCCAGGTCAAAGAGAACCACATAAAAGGTTCCACAAGGATCCACTAGAGCAGGAGTTCTTAACAAGGGGTCAATGAGCTTGAATTTAAATGAAAAAAACAAAACAAAACATTATTCTTGTGGGGATGTGCTGGTGTGGGTGTGATATATTTATTAAATAACACAGTGTAGTGTGCACTTAGTAAGGGGTCCGTGGTTTTCACCTGACTGGCAAAGGGGTCCGTGGAACAAAAGAGGTTAAGAGCCCTGCAGTAGAGCCCTTTCTCCTTCAGAAGAGGCGGCATAAAAGACACCTCCCCACTAGGCCAGAATTTCTGGAGAAGGACTCCAAATCTTAGGAGCCATTGCCCTGCCATTTGAGATTTTTTCCCACCTTTTCATTATTAAAAATTTCAAAGGTGCAGAATTGTTGAAAGACTAGTCAGTGGATACCTGTATTTCCTCTACCTCGATTCAACAATTGTTAACGTTTTGCTATATTTGCTTTATTTTTCCATATATTCATATATATATATAGCTATAGAAATTATGTCACAGACATCATGACTCTGTTCTCCTAAATATTTTAACATGTATCTCCTAACAGTCCTGCACAACCATAAGAAACTTCATAACCATTCCTCAATATGATCCAATGCCCAGTCCATGTTTAAATTTCCTCAGTTACCCCCCAAATGTCATTCTTCATTGTTTTTTTAAAGATTTATTTTCATTTTATTTGTTTCTTCCCCCCCTCCCCCCCCCCCCCCCCGTTGTTTCAGCTTGCTGTGTCTGTTCGTTGTGTGCTCGTCTTCTTTTTTGGAAGCACTGGGGACTGATCCCGGGACCTCCCATGTGGGAGGGAGACACCCAATGGCTAGAGCCACCTCTGCTCCTGCTTGTTGTGTGTCTCATTGTGTTTCCTCGTTGTGTCATCTTGTTGTGTCAGCTTGCCGTGCCAGCCAATCACGTCAGTTCGCTGTCTTGCTTGTCTTCTTTTGGAGACACTGGGAACTGAACCCAGGACCTCCAGTGTGGTCGGCGGACACCCAACTGCTTGAGCCACATCTGCTTCCCTGTAATAACTGTTGAAATCAGGAAGTGTTCACTTGCAGAACCGATTTACATCTTCGGGGCCTCTTGCAATTCCATATGAATTTGAGGATCAACTTTTCCATTTCTGCAAAAAGAAAAAGTGCTTCTGGGGTTTTGATAGGAACTGCATTGAGTCTGTAGACCAAAAAGCATTAAAGATGTTTTAGTGCAAAGTTTTATGGTACCAGTGAGCAGATGCCAGCCTGGGAGAGATGGGCTCTGAAATGTCAGCCAAAGAGGAGACTTGCCAAGTGATTATGGTTTCCCCTTAATTCCAGCTTCTGTATTGATAAAATGTTTACAGAGGAGACAATCCCACTTATGTGTCACAATTTAGATAACTGATTTATTGTATTTTCCCATCAAAATGCTGAGATTTAATACCATTATCTCTCTATATTTGGAATTGTAAGCTCAGGGAATACATGTGCCCCTAAGTGATGCCACAGCCTGACAGGATAAAACAATACCAACAGTCCACTAAAAAGACTTGAAAATGGAACGGTGCTCCAAGAACCCTGTACCACTTAAAGAAAGCCGCACTTCAGAGTGTTATGTAAATTACTTTCTAAATTGCATTGTAACTATATTTCAGGGATATGTGCAATGGAGTTATAGTCCACTCATACCCCAGACACTCTGCCCCAAAGTCCCATCATCAACCGACTGAGAGCTAGACAGGCAATATGAGCACCCTGGCTCCTCCGAGGGCCATCTCAAGCATGGCAATTGAGGGGCTGTGGCAGTTTGAGATTATTTTATGAATCCCAAAAAGAGAAAGACTATGTTTGTAAATTAATCTACTCCTCTGGGTATGATACTCTTTGATTGCATTGAATTCAGTTGAGGGGCCTTTGATTAAACTCCTTGATGAGGCTGCCTTGGGGCATTGCATTGGACTATGTTAGTGAGGCACCCCTGAGGTTGAGTCTCTGTCCCCTTGCTGGGTCTGATATAAACAGACACTCAGACAGATACAGGAAGAGAGAGCTCTGCCGTTTTTTGATCCTTCCATGTGACAGAAAGGAGAAGCTCAAATAGCTGAGGCCCTGGGGAGAGATGAGCCATTTGTCTGATAGCTTACAGCTGAACTTGGGAAGGGAACGGAATGGCTGAGACTGATATAGGAGGCCCAGAAAGAAACAAGCCTCATACCAGGAGAGAGAAGATTATAGGATCGCTTAAGCACGAAGCCTCAAGAGGCTGGGCCCAAGGAACAGCTCGAGAGGAAAGGGTGAGCCCAGAGGGAAAGGCTGAAACCTTGGCAGAGATTGGCGGCCATCTTGCTTGACTACATGGCAACACGCCAGGATCGACAGTAGCTGACTTTGGTGAGAAATCATGGTGCCTTGGTTTGGACTTTTCATGGCTTTGGAAATGTAAGCTTTTACCCCAAATAAATCCCCTTTATAAAAGCCAACAGATTTCTGGTACTTTGCACTGGCAGCCTTTTGGCAAACTAAAACAGGGGTCCTCACAGTACAAAACGATCCCGGGGCCTCAGTGTTAACTCCCTCTAAACAGGTTTGGTAGGGCCGAGGGTGGTAACATTTAAAGCTACGAAGTACTAGATGAGGCCGCTGGAACCAGAGCATTATCTCTGCCATTCGCACCATCTGCAAGAAAAAAAGGAAACTATATATGAAGAACTTCAATTTTTCATGTTCTCTTTTTGTGGTACCATCTGCAAGGAAAAAAAAAAAAAGGAAACTATATCTGAAGAACTTCAATTTTTCACATTCTCTCTTCACTCTCTTTAATGAGTCCCTAAAAAAAAGGCCAGTCATGGAGGGGAAACATCTCAGGAATGATGAATTCATTGTTGGGACAAAGCAAAGAGGAGGGAGAGGAGACCTTCCCAGGCGGCCTTCCACTCAGTGGCATGTTTTCTTTCTTTGCAATCTCTACACACTGGTTTATTAAGCTGGAGTTTTCTTTCCTCTCCTGGCCTCAGAAATTCCTTGAAAATCAGTTTCATAATCTTCTTGGTGTCAGTGAAGGGCACAGCTGGCTGAGGGTTTTCACGTTCCTCTACTGGGCTTGGGCGTGTGGGGGTCTGAGTGCATGTGTGAATTCCTGAAGGAAAAGTTTCCTGTCCCGGAGTCCAGTGACCCCACTGGAGCCGGGAACCCGAGGCGGAAGCTGCCTGTCCGCTACGGTGAATCCATGTGCTTTCGCAGTTCCCACACATTACTCACATTTTTCACGATGACGATTTTTTTCTCCTTCTGAGAATGTAAAAGGGTCCAGGTCTCTTCATTATATTTATGTAAGTCACTAACTTGGGTGCTTTGTGGGCAAAATGACAAACCAGACATGGATTTGCCCTGGAGGGGTCTGTGGAGGCGGGCAGAGCTCCTCAACTTTGGTGACACGTTGGAATCGCCTGGGGACCTTTAAAAACATGCAGGTACAAGTCTACCCCCTGAGATTCTGATTTAATTTGTGCAAGATGCAGCCTGGACATTGGTTCTAATGTGCATCCAAGGTTGAGAACCATTTCGGTCAAGGCAGAGTCCTCAAAATCCACAAGCTAAATAGAAGTAACAGTGTTCAGCCTCTAGGGGTGACGACACTGCTAGATGGATGGTTCCAAAGGCAATTTGAAGCTACTGTTCTCTTTTATATACATGCTAATATTTATACACAAACATATGTAGGCTTGTGTGTACACACACGTACATATTACGTAAGTGATGCGTTCTTCTTATAATTGATCCACTGATCTAGAAGTAATGAAGGAAAATCTCACATCCCTTCTAGTCCCCATCTCCTCACACACCCACTCCCTAGTGGTTCCCAAGGTCAACTGTTTGATGTACAATTTTCCCAGTCTCCTTTCTATGTGCTTATTGCATTTATATTTACATATATATCTATCCATCTACCTACAAAAGTGAGACCCAGTTTAATCTGATTTTTAAAAACTTAACAATTTTCATGTGTATACTTTTTAATGGTTATTTGTTATCTTGGCCCCACGGTACAGCTTTCCTCTGGTTTCATTAGAGGCTCCCCTATCCATGGGCATAGTTCTTTCTGGTTACTCTTGTTTTAATTAATATAAACACTCTTTCGAACAATAACAACACTAAACAGTCAAGCAAGCCAAATTAAAACCATAACTCGGGATCTCATTAAAATTTATTGAACTGTCTTTGATTTCCAGAAAAACCAGAAACCTTTTATTTTTTAAACCTAGAACCAATTCTTAAACTCTCAGTCTTTAAGCCAAAAAAATTGGAGAAAGAGGATTCTGGGAAATCAGTATGGTTTCTCCTGGAAACTTTGAAAGGAACAAGAGAACGGCCACTTTCGAATGGGAAGAAAAGAATGACGAGCAGTTCAACCAGCTCGGAAAGGGCTCAGTAGTAAGCAACAGCAAGGCACCCTGCAGTAGGAAATTTCACACTTGTTTTATTCTGAGATGAGGGTAGTTATGTGGATGCCAAACACTTAGGTGACTAAGCTAAAGGTGGTGAGGAAGGAGACAAGTGTCTCTCCGCCATCACTGGCAGCAGTGAGCAAGGCTGTGGAAGTGGGACTCCAACCCAAGGGATGCAATTCCGTGATCTTGCCCCTGCCGATGTGGGAAGTGTCACCTCTGGGGTCTCCGAGGCTGGTGACGAAACCAGCAGGTAGATTTTCCAGGATAGAATGCACTTGGTTAAGCTTTAGATTAGATGTTTATTTCATTTGAAATAAAAAACCCACAGTGCCCTGTCACATATTTTACCGGCTGTCTCTAGCATGGTGTGGGAGGGATTGGTTTAGAACTTGACAAGAATGCTGGATTACCCTTGACTTAGCAGCAAATGCAGCGCAGCAGATGCTGTGACTTCCAGAGGTCGTGAGAGAAGTCCTCTGATGCTCGAGCCTGACATGTCCCCTCACTAGATGGTCAGAGTTCAATGCTGTAGTATATTGGCTTATTATACCAGATGTTCCTCTTCTGAAACGTAAGCTGCTTGGGGTTAGTAATAGATACTTTCTGCTTTTTTTAAAAAAAGACTTTTTTCTTAAGAAACAGATGAAAGGAAAGAAAAACAATCAGCATTCCTGTTTAGGCAGTTTGAATCCCCCAGTATTTTTTTCCTTCTAGTAAATAATGACATGATGATATTATATATATACAGATTTTTAGGGATATGTCTGGGGAGACGAACACAACACACGTCACATGAAGTTTCTGATTGAGTCGGGGGCTTCCTGAGGATCCTCCCTGGGCAATGTCCCCATCTGCCCAGCACTGCACTTGCACAAAGGACTGTGGCCAGGCACAGATCACTGATCAAGTGATCATTCCAAACTCTCATTTGAAGCAAGTCAGAGGTTTCTTCTTTTTCTCAACACTTCAAAGGCACATCCATAGAAAATACAATTTTCTATTTTGGGTTTTGACTTTTTCCCTGGCTCTTCCTCCTTCCCAGCAAGCACACTAGGCAGTGGCGGCGAGGTCAAAAGGGCTGTGATGGGTTGAACTGTGTCCCCCAAAAGACATGTTCAGGTCTGAAGATATTTGAGACTGTATGTTCTCCAAAAAAATCATGTTTTTAAAGCTGGTTCATTCCTGTGGGTGTGAACCTATTGCAGGTGGGGACTTTTATTTTTTTTTTAAGTTTTTATTTATTTATTTATTCATTTATCCCTCCCCTGCTGCTTGTGCTCGCTGGGTCAGCCAACCACGCCGTGCGGGCGGGCTTGCCTTCACCAGGAGGTCCCAGGTTGGCCCCGGGAACCGAACCTGGGGTCTCCCATATGGTAAACGGGAGCCCTACTGATTGAGCCACAGCCGCTTCCCAGGTGGGGATTTTTAATTAGGTTATTTCAGCAAGGCATGGCCCAGGGTGGGTCTTACTCCTCTTACTAAAGTCCTTTAAAACAGGGTGAATATAGAAAGAGAGACAGAGAGAGACACACACAGAAGGAGAGGAAAAGCCAGAAGCAAGAAGCCAAAGCAACGAAACCCAGAGAGAAAGGAGAGCCCAGCAGAGGCCGCCACGTGCCTTGCCATGTGACGGAGGAGTCCAGGATTGCTGGCGGCCGGTCTTCAGGGAGAAAGCAGTGTCTTGATGATGCTCTTATTTGGACGTTTTTCTCAGCTCAGAATTGTAAGCCAATAACTCCCCATTGTAAAGACCAACCCACTTCTGGTATATTGTTTTCAGTAGCCCAGCAGACTGAAACAGGTCCTGACCCCTGGGTCTGTGAATGTGACTTTGAAATAGGGTCTTTGAAGACAGATTGGTTAAAATGAGACCAGACTGGAATATGTGGGTCCTAATCCTGTATGAATAATGTTCTTATAAGAAGGGGAGAGAAGACCCAGAGAGATGCGGAGGAGAAGGCCATGCAAAGACGGAGGAGGCAGAATGATGCATCTACAAGCTGCGGAATACCAAGGATGGCCAGAAAGTACAGAAGTTGGAAGAGGCAAGGAAGGATGCTCTCCTACAGGGTTCTGAGGGAGCATGGCCCTGCTGACACCTTGATTTTGGACTTCTGGCCTCCAGAACTGTAAACAATAAATGCCTTCTGTTATTTTTTTTTTTTTAAGATTTATTTATTTGTTTTTCTTTATTTATTCCCAACCCTTCCCCTCCGACCCCCAGATGGTTCTCTCATCTGTCCGCTTATTGTTTACTTGCCTTCTCCAGGAGGCACCAGGAACCGAACCTGGGACCTCCCACATGAGAGGCGAGTGCCCAACGGCCTGAGCCACATCTGCTTCCCACTGGCTGCAGCACCTGCTGGCTTGTGGCATCTGCTTGTTGCGGCAGGGGTGATGTCTAGCTCGTTTGCAGCGGGGGCAGTATCTAGCTCATTGTGGCAGGGGCAGCATCTGCTTGTCTTCTTTAGGAGTCACCAGGACCCAAGCCTGGGACCTCCCATGTGGTAGGCAGGCACCCAACTGGCTGAGCCACATCCGCTTCCGTGCCTTCTATTTTAAGCCACCTAGTTTGTTACTAGTTTGCTGTACTTTGTTACAGCAGCCACAGGAAACTAAGACAGCGGTATAGGAGGGAGATAAGGGAGAGAAACAACAAAAAGCCTGTATGGATAACCTGTGAATTTTCTGCCTCTAAAACCTACTGCCTTGCTTTTCCAATGTGAACTGTTTAGCTCTCCTCCCGCCTGTGTCAGGTGATGCTAAGCAAAGGGGCTGGAACAACAGCAGAGTGGTCATGACCCACCCATGGGAGTAGCTTGAGATGGCTGGGGAGGGCTTAGTGGTATAGCAGAAAGCCCATTGCTATTACCCAGGCCCCTATCTTACCACCCTCTGTCCATGATATCAAGCGTCTCAGCAAGATTTATTATTTCATTAGTTTGGAGCTGGCTATTACTCAGTCCTGAGGACTAAGTTGTAAGAGGGCATGTGAGTGGGCGTCTGGCTGATTTAACAGCACCCTACTGGACATTCCTTGCCAATCACGGCTGCTCTGAGTCAGGATTAGGTAGGTAATCCCTGGCCCAGCAGTGTCCAAGCACTGCACAGAGTCACTGACTCCTTTGGTGCCCCTGAACCCTGTAACTGGCCTAACATCACCTGTTAGGCAGAGCCACAAGATTGTCTTCCTGGGAACCCACAGGATCCAGAGAGCACTGTGGCCCACGTGAGAGAACATATGTGCCTTTAGAGAGTCCCAGTGGTAGGTAAGGGGGAAGCCCAGGGAGGGGACACTTCATCCCAGCCAGCAGGCTGGCATTCCACCAGAAGGGCAGAGCACAACTGGAAAGAGGCAGCTCAAAGTAGGTAGCAGGAGCCTAGTCCAGGAACTGGGAGTCAGATCTCTACACAGACTGTCAACCCCATGAGGGCAGGCACCATGTGTGTGATTCACAGTTAGCTCCTCAGCACTTAGCACATTGTAGGCACTCAGTAAATTTTGGTTGAATGAATGAATAGACTAGAGAGAGACAAGAAAACGTTTGGGCCAACAAGATTGTGGTGGGTTGAATTTCACACCTCAGTCTGGACAAGTTCTTGGTCCGCATTTTGGGGGGTGTAGACCCACCGTAAATAAAATTCTCCTCTGGATGTTACTTTAAATAAGGTGTGGTCCCACTGAATCAGGTTGGGCATTCATACGGGTTACTGGAGTCCTTTATAAGCAGAGTGAAGGTCAGACAGAGGGAAAGAGACACCATGGGGTATGACCAGAAGCTGGAAGTCAACAGAACCCAGAAGAGAAAGGAGAAGAAGCTGCCATGTACGTTGCCTTGTGACAAGCCAAGGAACCCCGAGATTGCCAGACAGCCAGAAGACACTAACCCCAGGAGGCAGCAAGCCTTCCAGCCCTGAAACGGGGAGCCAGTAAATTCCTGTGGTTATGCCAATCCATTGCATGGCATTTGGCTCAGCAGCTAGGAAATTAAAACAGTTTTTGGTACCAGAAAGTGGGTTGCTGCTACGGCAAGCATCTAAACTGTGGAAACAGCTTTGGAATTGGGTAATGAGTAAAGGCTGGAAGAATTGTGAGGCTCTTGATAGAAAAAGCCCAGATTGCTTTGAAGAGACTGTTGGTAGAAATGTGGAAGGTACATCCAATGAGGCCTTAGAAAGAAATAATGGATGTGCTGTTGGAAATTGAAAGAAAGGTGATCCTTGTTATAAAGTGGCAGAGAACTTTGAGTTCTGATGTCGGATGCAAAGTAGTATGAGCTTGGATATTTAGCTAAGGAGATTTCCAAGCTAAGTGTAGAAGGTACAGCCTGGTTTCTCCTGGCAATTTATAGTGAAATGAGAAAGGAAAGAGGATTAAACTGTTAAGCACAAGGAAACCAGCAATCAATAATTCAGAAACATCTCGGCCTATCCAGGTAGCGTGCTCTGAGACTAGGCCAGAAGTGGTTCTCTCAAGGACCTTCCCGAGCTTTTGGGAAGTGAGACCCCAGAGAACAGGGTTCTATGTGAGGGTTTAACTGAACAAACCTTTGCTAAAGAGGGCATGGCTGAGCATGGATCCAGCGGGCCATTTCAGTGGAAGTCAGCACTGGAAATGCAGTTATCCAGGAAGGATCTGTGGAAAGTACTACTGTCTGATGGTTTGGCCCTGCTTGAACTGTATGCAAAGCTGACAAGGTTTTTGCAAAATTTGTACGATCAGAACCACTGCCAGCCTGGACTGAAAGGGACAGAGAAGGGATGAATTGTAGGAAGAATGTCCTCAAGGGCAGAACCCTGGAAACCAAGGTCTGGACTGAAAAGTCTTCCTCGGGCCACGAGATTAGGCCCACCCACCAGCGTGGAAAGGGCAGGTTCGCCCCTGCATTTGGAGAGGGTGTGCCGTCTGCCCCAGCGCTTGGAGGGGGCGGTACTTGTGTCCCATTTTTCAGGGAGAGTGTGGCCAGTGCTCAGAGAGGGTGGGACCTGCGTCCTGCCATTCGCAGAGAGACTGGCTGCCGCCCAGAAGCTTGGAGGTGGTGAGCCCTTCATCCCAGTATTCCAGGAAAGTGCGGCTGCTGTGCAAACCCCATCAGGCTTGGAGGACAAAACATCAATCCATGGGTGACTCTCAGACCTTGAAATCTAATGGAGCTTTTTTCCTCGTGTCCCAGCCATCTTGGCCGCTGCTTTTGGTTGGGGCTGTCCTGCATCTAAGGCGGGAAGATGGTGGCCGCAAAGAAGACGAGAAAGTCGCTGGAGTCGATCAAGTCTAGGCTCCAACTTGTCATGAAAAGTGGAAAGTACGTGCTGGGATGCAAGCAGACTCTGAAGATGATCAGGTAAGGCAAAGCGAAACTAGTGATCCTTACCAACAACTGCCCAGCTTTGAGGAAATCTGAGAAAGAGTACTGTGCCACGCTGGGCCAAAACTGCTGTTCATCACTACAGTGGCAATAATATTGAATTGGGCACAGCATGTGGAAAATACTACAGAGTATGCACACTGGCTATCATTGATCCAGGTGATTCTGAATTCATTAGAAGCATGCCAGAACAGACGAGCGTAAAGTAAATCATGTAAAAATTTCCTTTAATAAAACTGGCCAGAGCTTGTTTTTTTTTAAAAAGAAGTCTAATGGTGTTTACCCTGCCGAGTTTCAAACTTGATTGGGGTCTGTGACCCCTGTTTTCCTTTCAATTTCTCCCTTCTAGAATGGGATTGTCTTATGCCTGTCCATCCATTGTATATTGGAAGCAAATAACTTGTTTTCTAGGTTTCACAGCCCATCAGACAGAGAAATTTTGCCCCAAGACAGACCACACCCATAACTGATTTTGATGAGACCTAGTAGTTAGCATTGTTATAGAAATTACTTAAAGCTAAGATCTCAAAGCTAACTATAGAAATATGATCCAGCAAGCCTGCTACTAGGAATATATTCAGAAGAACTGAAAGCAAGGACTCGAACAGATACTTGCACACCAATGTTCACAGCAGCATGATTGACAATTGCTAAAAGATGGAAACAACCTAAGTGCTCATCAACCAATAAATGAATAAACAAAAGGTGGTATATATGTATGATGGAATACTATTCAGCTGTAAGAAGAAATGAACTTGGGATGAATATGGCAACATGGATGAACCTTGAGGTCATCGTGTTGAGTGAAATAAGCCAGACACAAAAGGACGAATACTGTAGCTGTACATCACTGATATGAACTAAATACGATGTGTAAACTTATGGAGCTAAACTATAGAGTAAAGGTTAGTAGGAGACAGAATGTGGGTTGAGAAGGGGAGCTGATGCTGAATGTATGACGAATGTTTAATAAGGTCGATTGTAAATATGTGGAAATGGATGGAGTTGATGGTGGCACTTTATAAAGAGTATAACTAACACTGCTGATTCTAGCCTCTGAAACCATAAGCCAATAAATTCCTGTTGTTAAGCCAACCCATTGTATGGGATTTGTTTCTGCAGCCTGGATACCAAAACAAAGCTGAGTAGAAAGACTAGATAGAAAATATTCTCACGAAAGAAGTGCTATATATAGTGCTGCTCAAAATTTCCAAATAGCCTTCTTTTTTTTTGAGGTACCGGGGCTGGGGATCAAAACTGGGACCTCGTATGTGGGAAGCAGGCGCTCAATCACTGAGACACATGGGCTCCCCTGAGTTGGTTTTTTTTGTTTGTTTGTTTGCCTGTTGTTTGTTTGTTTTTTTTTTTTTTAGGATGCACTGGGGACCGAACCTGGGACCACCCATGTGGGAAGCAGGCACTCAACTGCTTGAGCCACATCCGCTCCCCTCAAATAGCCTTCTCAAGAGAAGGGTGGAGGAAATGCTCACCAAAGCGGAGCCTTGGGGACAATAAGGCATGTTCAGGAATATGCCACTGAGAGTCTGGTTTATGAAATTTAGCTGCCTTGTGTTTTTTTTTTTTTTTTTTTAAAGATTTTATTTATTTATTCATTTATCCCCCCCTTGCTGCTTGTGCTCGCCGGGTCAGCCAACCACGCCGTGCGGGCGGGCTTGCCTTCACCAGGAGGCCCCGGGAACCAAACCCGGGGCCTCCCATATGGTAAACGGGAGCCCCACTGATTGAGCCACAGCCGCTTCCTTGTGTTTCTTTTGAGGTCTCTCCAGGGTCACCTCTTGGCCTAGCTCCTAGACCACTTCCGTGGGACAGAGGCCTTTTAGAAGTCCTTCCCCCTGGGACTCCTTCAAGCACGTTTAGAGCCTTCGAGGTCTGCACCCAAGGGCTTAGAGCACTGAGAGGCAGGAGTTGTCTCCACGGCGTGACTGTGATGTCCTCCCGCGTTCTTCCTTCCGTCTCGGGATGGTCACTTGTCTCCAGCCACGTAGATATGCCCTTTACTGGGGGCAGCAACAGGATGTACATCAAAGCTTGGCACCAGTCTGATGAGGATACCAGGGGAGCTCAGAATTAATAGAAAGGGCCATGGGGTACGCAATATGTGGAAATTAAGATAACATGGGGGGCGGCGATGTGGGTCAAGTCGTTGGGTGTCCATCTGCCGTATGGAGGGACCCAGGTTCACTCCCCGGGACTTCCTGGTAAAATAAAAATAGAAGGCGTGCAGGGCCCGCCGAGCCACACAGCAAGATGATGACGCAGCATGGGAGAGACACAGGAGAGAGCCAAGACAAGACGCACCAGAAACCAGGAACTGAGGTGGCGCAGGTGTAAGAGTGCCTCTCTCCCACATCAGAGGTCCCTAGAATCGAATCCCGGTGAAGACTGGAGGAGAAGGATGAGAAGAGAAGGCAAGAAACAGACACAGAGAATTGTCCAGCAAATGGACACAGACAGCAAATGGCGGGTGTGTGTGTTGGGGGGGATAAATAAAAGTAAATAAATAAAAAAAAAGGTAACATAGAGAAGGACTTCCTAACAAGCTGCTGCTCATCAAATAAGGTAACACAAAGTGTAAAACCTGCTCTGAAGCCCAAGAAAATGAGACTAGCCCCTTATTTGTGTGGACTAGAAGAAACAAGTGCTAATCTGAAGGTAGGAGGTTGAACCAATTGAGTTCTTAGGCTTTCTGAGACTCCTGTGATTCCACAAGCCACTTTTCTTATATAGCACTTTTCATGATATTATTGTGGCCCAGTTTTAAACAAATAGCTTGATATTCTTCTTTTATAGCTAAGAAATCTAGGCCACAGCATGTTGGCCATTTCCCCAAAGTTAAACTCAGAGCTAGCCTTTGTCAGCTTTTTGTTTTCCTCTGAGGATATTCCAAAATTGGCAGTGTACTGGTTTCAGACTTATAATTAGCCTCTAGAAAATGATGACAGATCCTCCTCCTACATGGAGACCAATCCTTTTTCCCCAGGAATCTGACACGAGGTCCCTGTACCAGCAGTCCATGACCCCGTTTGCTTTTCTCATGCGACTGGAGCTTGGAGGCCACCAGAGGAGCCGACTGTGGTTGACAGATGCCCGGAGCTCCTGCCCTTTGCTCCTCTTCTAAAGGAAGCACGTTCCTCAATCCAGGTTCGTTGTTGAACGGGGCAGGGCTGCTCCATTTGCCTGAAGATCACAGGTTCAGATGCTCACAGGCCGTGGACCTGCAGCCTGCATCCTCGCATCTGATGGAGCTCTGAATTTACCCTGTGGGAAAGGTCCTGGTCTCAGAGGTCTTCGAGAACCTGTGGGTAGATGGGCCAATTTAGGGGCTTCTGATGATTTGGCCCTCGGTCTTGGGTCCTCACCCTCATTTCAATGTATTTAAGACCATCTAGTAGGCCTTGGCTTATGAGATACCTCAGGTCCCAAAGCAGTTAAGTTCATTCGCTAGTCCCTCTGGCCCCTACTGGGAGCCCCTCCCTGGAAAGTGCACACACACCCCACCTCTGTATTCTCAACTCTTCACAAGGTCTTTCCAATGCGAGGCCACAGCTTCCTTGGCTGTGAGCTGTAGAGGCACCGTCAAGTTGGGTCCCTGGCTGGAGTCAGGCGTCACCCTGAAGTCAGCGTTTGCTCCTTATACTGACCGTTAAGAAAGTTAGGTGTCTCTGAAATACCACAAATTGCCTTTTCTTTGGTATCCTTTTCTTGCATTTATTTACTGTTATGTTAGGATACAGTAAAACGCAGACGAAAGAGCTCAGACCTGGGTTTGATTCCTGGCCCCGCTGCTTGCAAGTCAGCTAACATTGGGTGCATAACTCACTTTCCCTGGAGCCTCATTTTCCTCACCTGTGAAAAGGGACTAGTTATACCTGTCTCAAAGAGCTGTTACGAAGGTAAGAGCTAGCATGGATTAGGCACCGGACTTTTTTCTAGCACCTGGTGAGTGTTTGGCAGGTGGCAGTGTGGAGATGAACAGTGAGGGAGGTTTGAAGGGTATCCCCAGGCCCCCCGATGGCTCCAACTCTCCCAATTGGAGGGGCTGCTCCTGTTCTCAACTCTCCATTGAACTTGGGGCCCCCAACATCTCCAGGTACCTGGCAGCTGGTGAATCTCAGCACTCCCCTGAATATCTGACACCTAAGCTTACGCTGTCTGGAATCTGA
Organism: Tolypeutes matacus; assembly: GCA_026826555.1. Lineage (NCBI taxonomy): Eukaryota > Metazoa > Chordata > Mammalia > Cingulata > Chlamyphoridae > Tolypeutes > Tolypeutes matacus. Next base: position 20,086,592 of record JAKSZT010054335.1, on the reverse strand, counting down.
GACCAAATTGTTTATTCCTCCCCCCACCCCAACTCCTGAAAGCCTGTGCTCATACTACCCTCCATGCTGCTGGAGCCCCCCCCCCAAGTGTATTCCCACTGGCCCCCTCCCCCATCAGGGCATACTCTGCAGGATGCAGACAGAACAATCTGGCAGCCTCTTCCCCCCACGATTCTGGCATACCCCAAGTGATGTGTGGGCACAGTGGTGCTCCCCCTGAGCTTTTAGCATGACAGGGGGATTGGAGTGGTAGCAGTGGTAGCATCTAATTACTTCTTTTTTTTTTTTTTTTTTTTTTTACCAGGCGGTACCGGGGATCGAACCCCGGTCTCTCCATATGGTAAACGGACGCCGAACCTCTTGAGCCACATCCGTTTCCCTCTAATTACTTCTTGTAAATTATATTGCATCCTTCCAAATGGAATTGATTGATGCCTTTTAAAGCGACCTGTAAACTGGATTTTGGAGTGTTATATCTTATTTTTCCATTGACTTCCATTATTAAATAGGCAATGTACCCTGTGATGGTTAGGCTGACGTGTCTACTCGGCCAGGTGATGGTGCCCAGTCGTCAAGCAAGCACTGGGCTACCTGTAATACAAGGGCCCTTCATGTACTTTAATCATCAGGGAGTTGATTGCATTGATGACTGCTTACATCTACAATCACCTGAGGAGACGGCCCTCGGCAATGAGTGGTGTCTCACCCACTGAGTTGAAGGCCTTAAAAGGAGAAGTGACTTCAGCAATCAGAGAGAGAGTCCCCATCTCTACTTCGGACAGCCAGCGTCTGCTGTGGAACTCAATGAGGACCTTCATCAGAGTCCCTGGCTTGCAGCCAGCCCTATGGAATTTGGACTTGTGCATCCACATGGTCGCGTGAGACAATTTTATAAACTCGCATACGATTTACAGATATCTCCTGTAGGTTCTGTTTCCTTACAGAACACTGGCTAATTTTTTTAGGAAAAAAAAGGATCTTAATAAAATTTCATGAAGGAATGCATCAAATATACAGATTATTACAGTGTATTTTAGGATTTTATACATCCTAATGACACTAAAACTCAGTTACAAACATAAACACAAACCTTCTAGTGATTTTGTGCTTAGAAAAGGAAAGGCAGTGGCCGCCCAATTGCATAGAACACTCTGGAACAGAAAGCCTATTTTCATGAACTCTTCTGCAAAATCACCCAGTAGCATAAAGTACTATTTCCCACCCTGTTACTCAGATTCTCTATCCTAGAGCTTTGAGAATCTCATCTGTGGCATAATTTCCTTTGGTTTTCTTAAAGCTTTGGTTCACACTGGCGATTAAATGTTCAGCCCACAAGAAATACATGTAATTCCTGCTCATTACTCATTGCTACAACTGATGACGTGGTACCACACGTCCAAATGGACCAGACATTCGACCTCTCGTGGGCCTGGAAGCGGGGAGAATTGCAAGTATTTGGGGAGCCGCACTATTGTCCACCAAAGGCATTTGCTGACACATATTCAACCATAAAAGAGGCAGTGAGGAAGCAAATAGATGAAGCTCATCCCCAAGGAAGACCAGCAAGCAAAGAACCAGTCTTTATGGAACCAGTTTCCAAATTTATGAGGGGAGAAGAATCCTGTTTCAATCAACAAAAATGGAGAAAGACCTCATTAAAGGAAATTCAAAAGGCTTCGCTGCGGGCAGAAGGAAAACAATCTCAAATGGAAGATCTGAGACACACTTTGGTGCATCCGTGGGGGGATCAGTTTCCTGATGCTACAGGAAGAAACCACCACAAATTTAGTGACTTAAACCCACACACATTCATTCTCTTACAGCTCTGGAGGTCAGAAGCCTGAAATCAGTGTCTCTCTAGGGGAGAACTTACTTCCCAGCCTTTTCCAGATGCCAGAGGCGCCCGCACTCCTTGGCTTGTGGCCCTTCCTCCACCCCCAGAGCACTCACTCCAACCCCTGCTCCCACTGCCACTTCTCCCTTCTCTGACTTTGAGTCTCCTGCCTCCCTCTCAAAAAGCTCCTTATGATAACATTGGCCCCACCTGGGTAATCTAAGACAATCTCCCCCTCCAAGATCCTCATCTGCAAAAGCCCTTTTGCCATGTCAGATAACATATTCACGGGTACTAGGATTAGGACGCGGACATCCTTGGGGACAGGGCTTTATCGACCTGCAACGCTCACCATTTACCAGAATACGGTTGGTGTAGCTATGTCAGACCAAACCAACCTTAGGGCTGAGAGCACCCCTAGAGATAAAGAGGTGTAACAGTTTCAGTTCACCAGGAAGAAATAATAATTTGTAGCATGCAGCACCTTTCGTGCAGTTTGTCAATGCCCTTCAGCCAGAGGCCACTGGGAACATACACGTGCTTAGACATTTCATTTAATGCTGATTGCCCAGCAGAGATCACGCTCCATGGGGACTGGGGTTGCCGCAGTAGGGTATTAGGAAGCACTTGGGATTTGGGTTCTGGATAGCTGATTTGAGGGGTGATGCAAATAAAAGTGGGGCCTTGCTGTAGATTGAACGGTGTCAGGAAGTGGGCATAATTTTAGGATTAGGTATCTTAATGAGTCCTGTCTGAAAGAGGGCAGACAAGAGTGAGGCTAAAGCTGAAATCGGGGAAGAAGCAGCAGTCATTTGTGTTAGCTGGGAAGGGGAGGGTCAAGGTTTTGTGTTTCGGTGGTGAGCCGGTTTCCCTCTGGGCTTAGACAAAATTAGAAGTGGTCTTGGTTGGTCTCAGCTCATCAAGCTCATGGAGCGGACCTGCCTGATGTTCTGCGCAACTGTTGAAATCCAGCAGGACTGCGCCACGGCTTGCGGCCGGGAGCGCCAGGCCAACCCCTGACAGCACAGAGGCCTTGCTCTGAAGTGTCCTGCCGGTTCCCGGATGCCAGGGGGTGCTTTTCCCTTTCTCAAGCCTCAAAAGACATCAAGCGAAGTTGACAGAATTGCAAGCGGAAATGAACTCACGGAGCACCCCGTGGCAACGGCCACGACGAACCACCTTCAACGACAGCACATGTAGAGAGACCTCTGCTGGGACATGGAGCTGGCCTCATCAGATCCCACGGGATTAGCTCACGTGGACCACGTTTTCTCACTACAATGAAGGTAGGAAAAAATAACCAAGAGTGAGATAGGAAAATAGCTCCACAGAGCTATTGAAACCCAGAGAGGAAAGCAGATTCGCGGGGAAAACTTATTAGCGACGTTACTCTGTGCTGCTCTCTTCCCTCCTGTGTGGGCTTAAAGCCCGTACTTTGAGGACTGTATGTCTGCAGTGTCTAGAGAGTGCCAGGGACATCGTTAGCCCCAGAGGTGGCAGTTTGGAAATGGTCACTTGGCCCTTGGCATCCATTCCACCTCCTTCCAGGGTGCTTGCCCATATCCCAGAGTCGAGGAAGCTAAGATTTCTCAGATTCCCTAGAGCCAGGATTCTGGGTTTAAATATGTTCAAATCTTTCTGCTGATTTTGGTTCTTCTCTGGTGACAAATAAGATTGTGGACATTTTTTCTCCCAACCTCCTATTTGCTGCTTTGTGAGTGTGAGATACAGCGGGCACAGCAAGTACAAAGGCCCTGTGGCAGGAACCAGCTGGGCCTGTTGGGGAATAGTGAGCAGGTCGGTGTGGCTTGAACACAGTGAGCATAGGGAGAGTGGAGGGAGCCAAGAGGGCCGGAGTCAGATCACCTTAGGGCCTTCTGTGTTGTGGAGAGGAGTTTGGATTTTCACCTGACTCCAGTGAGGAGCTGGCAGAGGTTTTTAGCAGGCAATTCTCAGTCATTTGTCTCTGGCACTGAATTTGGGAAGAGTGGTGTCACTGGGCCTGAAGAAAAGCTGAAAGACACAGCTTTGGAATTTACAGTGTGGCTAGGAAAAAGTAGCCAGCACACCCATGTGCACACACAGGGCTCAGCACACAGGGCCGTGGTCCAGTTACCCACACTGGGGATGCCGGAGTGCCCGTCGGTACACGCATCACTTTCCTCTCCATTCTCAGAACTGACTGTTTGCAGATAATCCTCTGCAGACACAGTGACACGGACTCCCTGGAGAGGGCTTGCTCCTCAGCAGACCCAGGGGCCCAGGCCACGTCCCTGGACGCTCCCTCTCCTTTTCAAGGGCAGGTCTCTACCCAAACCCACCGCTCAAGCCTGGAGCCGCCTTTTCTTCAACGCAGGGTGGCCCAGAGTGCTCCGGAGAGCGCGACTCCTCCCCCTCGACCTTCTGCAGGTGGTCCCGGGCTCTGTCACCATCGTGAAGGTTTTTTTCCCTTAAAAAAGAAAGCACTCCAAAGGAAGGAATGCGGTCACAAAGAACAACTTCCACAGCCCTTTCACGCTACGCCACAGCAGGTGGTGTCAGCGCTGGAGCACAGAGGCCTCCAGGAGCCCAGGCGAGGCCACAGGGCCAGGAGGCAGAGAAGTGAGGACGGCCCCCCTCGCTCAGCGCTTGACAGAGCCTGCAGCGGTCAAGGGCGCAGCTGTGCCTTCAGCCCACAGTGGGGGGTGGGCACGAGGGCTCGAGCCCAGGAACACTCACTGGAATTGAAGGGACCACTGAGCAATGGTTTTGAAGTGCCAGCAGTCTGGGTACATTTTTTTTTTCCTGTTGGGAGAGAGACTAGATAATCACTGGGTTGCAATGCAATTACCAAACACTACACCAGGGAGTTCACGGCAGGGGTACAGGCAAGGGGGGAATTAGCTAAGGGGTCTCCGTCTCTCCCTGCCACCCCCCTCTGTATCTCTCTCGCCCTTCTCTCCCCACCATCTCCTGCTCTCTCTCCCTCTTTCTGGGTGTCTAGCCCTGTTTTCAGCGTTTTGAATGTGTTGTCTTCTCTAACCCTCACAACCACCCCATCCAGCAGGTCCTGCAATCTCTTGGGGCGCCCTGTGTGTCCTGGCAACTCCCCCTCTGGAGGCAGAACCCCTAAGGACCCTCTGCCACGGGAAGGAGTAGCCGAGACGGAAGCAGCCTGAGGCCAGAGAAGGACCACACAGCCCGAGGAGCACCCCCAGACCACCAGGTCCCCAGCACCACGAGGGAAAAGGGGCCCCAAGCATCCATCCCCAGGACTGCTGCCAACGGCAGGGGTCCCATCCTCCTTGGGATCCCAGGCCTCTAGCCCCACTCCCTCTCCCAGGGTGAGTTTCGGACCCTGCAGGGACCCGGGACCATGCCAACCTGCGCCTGGCGGACGTGAGAGACGGAGGAGGCAATTCCGTGGCGTGCGCTGGGCTGCTGGGCCCAGCTGGCAGGGCCTGTGGCATGGGATGGACGGCTTTGCTCTTGGCAGACAAGACTCATGTCCCCTTCATGGGACAGCTGGGTCTCTCTGGCAGCTAATTCACCCTCCAGAGGCCCCTTTTACTGGCTTTTCTCCTTCCAGGGCTGTCTCCTGCTCTCTCACTTCCGGTTTCCTTGGCCCGTTTCTCTAGCAGCAGCTGTGTCTTCTCTGTGGCCTCATCTCCCACAGACCGGCCCTGAGGTCGCCCCTGGGATCTGCTACTACCACCTCCTCCCCCTGACTTTCTGGCCCAGGGACAGTAACGGCTCCCGATGCTGATAACTCATAATTCAGTTGTTTCACTGTGCCTTATCTGGTTTCTTCGCGCTTCCATCACCGGGGTTAAAATCCTCTTCCACCTGGCTGGACCCTGAATTCTACACCCTGACATTTCTGTGCATTCTGGCTGAATCATTTGGACTAGAAAGGCCAACTGAGGGATGGCCTGAGGGACGAGCTCGAACGCTGTGTGGACGCTCCCCTGGGAGGCTGGCTAGGAGCGTGGGAGGGGGACGGAGGGAGAGGGGCTGGCAAAGGCCGGGTGGCAGCAGATGTCCTGCCGAGGCCTAGCCCGCCACGGCCGGCCCCAGCGCCAGCGGCTCACCGGGCACCCAGGCCTGCCTAGCTCAGAGCCCGGGGTCTGAGAGTCGTGGCAGGAGGAGCCGCAGGTGTGGAGAGCACATAGAGAGCGTGAGAGGGGTGCAAGGGGTGTGCGTGAGCGGAGACAGTGGAGAAGGTGCACGCTCCTCAGGGGCGAGCGCCGTGATTTGGGCAGAGAGATACTGCTTCTTCTAGCTCGTGTGGACGGCATGAGAGCTGGACAGCGCCCCCCAGACTGCGCGTGAGCCCCCAGAGGAGGGGGCTCGGAGAGCACCTGCTGCCCCCCCCACACACACACATCGAGGCTGTCTAACCTCTCAGGTACACGAGGATGGTTTCCTCTGCCACAGAACCCAGACAGCATTGGGAAATGCTGATCGATAAAGCCAGCATCAAGGAGCAACGTAGATTCTGAGATAAATCGAGGGTTTCTGGACCCACAATCACTGTAAAAGCAATTGCATTTCAATATGACAAGAACCAAAGATGGCATAGAAACACAAAAAGCCTAGGAGCATCTATTCACAAGACTTCCATGTGTTTACCGAGAAAATACTACTGAGAAACAGTAAAGACACAGCTAGACATATACCATGCAGACGGATGAAAAGACTCAATATTTTCAAAATGTCAACCCTCTCCAAATTCATCTAGACATTCAATAAAATCCCAATTAAAAAATTAACCCAACAGGATGTTTTGGTGGGACTCTTATAATCTGATTCTAAAATGCATGTGGAAATGCCAAAAGCCAAGAAGAGTCAGGACCCCAGGAAGGAAGCGTGGATGTGCTGCGGAAAGGGCATGGTTCGATTTCTTGACCTGGGTGCTGGAGACTCAGTGATTGCTTTACCACGTACACATGCATATTTGACAATTAAAGTCAAAATAAAAGTAGCAATGAAGAGGGCTGACCCAGGCAGGAGGTGTGAAGAGCCTGAACCCGGGCGGTGGCAGAGAGTAGAGAGAGGCAAGGATGGCATCTGGGACCCTGAGTGGCAGAACCTGAAATGGAATTGTCTAGAACATCTGGTGACTCCCAGGTTCCTGGCTGGGATTGTGGGCAGGGTCCATGGTGTGTGGGTTGGCAGGACAGTGGGTTGCACAGGACAATCCATTCTGTTAAGTGCAAGTGGAATTTGAGGTACTTGTTAGAAACCCAAGAAGAGAATCAGACATAGGATCCTCTCAGCAGAGCCAGTAGCCAGCTGCCCTTTCTACAAACTTTTAGGAGCTCTGAGTAGTTACTTCCTCTCCTACTTGACTGGAGAGGATAGTGACCCCTGCTCACTGGAAATTTTGCATGTTTCATCTTTCTTTACTGAAACAGAGTTGAATGGTTTTTTTCAAGCATCTTTTCCCTCGGTTATAATATGGAACTGCTCATCCTGGTACTTAAGAAGCTCATTTCCCATTTAAACCTTATTAGAAATCTAATTCCTTCACTGTAAAATGGCAATGCAATAACCACAGCTCCCACTGCTAAGGGGGAGAGAGGCTTCAAAAGATGCAAGTACACAGAAGGGGCTGAGAACAAGGGAAACAGACTTCTTATTTCTGGCCCTGGGGCATGGTATGGGCGTTCCGGAGGCTCCCCCAGCTCTGGCTGAGGACTGGGGCTCCCCGGTGGTATGTGCTATTGATGAAAGATGTGCGGAGTCCTGGCGAGGTCAATGTCCTCCCATCACCCCGTCCAGTGTCACTATATAAAGAACAGACCAGGAGGTGGGGCGACAGAGCTAGACAGTCGTAGACAGGCTGGGTCTGGGGTGGGCAAGAGAGGTGCAGGGGCGGGGATGGGGGTAGTTTAAGGAGTCCCTTGCCCTGCGCTGCATGGCCCCTCACATTTTATACCTAAAATGCTTCTCCTGTCTGACCCTGGTGCTTCTCCTGTCTGACCCTGGTCCTGAGCCTGGTTGCAGACTCAGGACAAAAGCCCAGGGACTTCCATGGCCCGTTCAGAGCTCTTCCGGCTACACCACGCTCCCTGGATTATTTCAAACTCATATTTCATGACTCAGCTCGAAATTCCTTCCCCAAGCAGCTTTCCTCAATTCACCCAGGCACCCCAGGACTCCGTCCTTCTCTTATTGAGGTTAAGGTTTATATGTCCACCTCTTCTCCCAATTTCTTTCTGGAATACTCTTTATATTCCTAACATCAAGCACAGAGCTCGATCTATGTCAAGCATCTAATAAATATTAAATGGGTGAGTAAATGAATGAATGAATGAATGAATGAGTGGCTGCTTATCGGTGCTGTGTAGTTTGCCCCTTGGAAGAGTGTGGATGTGGACAAAGCTGGTCACAGAAGGGGGTCAACCACCTTTCCCAGTTCCTCCCTCCTTCTGGAAACTTCTCAGGACTTGGCTCTAGTGTGGGAGAGGGGGGCTTTTCTGAGCATCCTGGGCCACCCAGTGCAGTGACTTTGGCCCCTCTGCTCTCCTCTTCCCCCAGGTCCATGGATAGCTTTCATGCCCCACACCTCACCAGACCTTGCCCACCCACCTGCCTCTGAAACCCCTTCCACCAGTGGGAGCAGAGGCTCCCCTTCCCCCTCTCGTCTAGGAGTGCCTGTGACAGTCTGAAGTTCTTTTATGAATCCCCAAAAGAAAAAGATTATGTTCTTGAACTAATCCATTCCTGTGGGTGTGGGGCCCTTTTGAGTGGACTACGTCAGTGAGGAGTGACTCAGGTTGAGTCTCCATCCTCTAGCTGGAGTTTTGTGTAAACAGAGACACAGAGAGAGACACACAGAGAAAGGAAGCCACCATTTGACCCTGCCGTGTGAGAGGGGACTCGAGAATCGCTAGCAGCCAAAGCTTAAGCATGAAGCCCCCAAGAGGCTGGGCCCACGGAGCAGCTCAAGACTGAAGAGATGAGGCATATATACCTGATAGCCTACAGCTGAACTTGGGAAGAAAGTAGGGCAGCTGGGACTGAGAAAGGAGGCTGGAAAGAAACAAGCCCTATGCCTGGTTGCCCGTGCTGAGCTCCGGGAGACGGTAGATTCTGGAGAGCAAGGCAGGGACCTCGGCAGAGACCAGCTGCCATCTTCACCATGTGGCAGGACCCCAGGATGACCGGTAGGTGACTTTAGTGAGATAGCACCTCTGATGGTGCTTCGATTTGGACATTTCACGGTCTCAGAACTGTAAGCTTTCACCCTAAATAAGATCCCCATTGTAAAAGCCAACCCATTTCTGGTACCTTGCATCAGCAACCCTGTGGCAAACTAAGACAGAGCCCCAGGCCATCCTGAGTGCTGCCAGTGCCAAGCAAGGAAGCAGATGAGGAAGCCTCGTTCAATAAGATGGTCACCTAACCAGAGAGAGCCAGGACCGTAAGAAGTCATATTCCCAAGGGAGGTCAGTACCTTCTTTTACCCCCTTTCTAGCCTTCCCTTTTGCAGTGAAAACGCCAAACACCAGAGGGAAGTGGGCTTCGCCATCAGCCTTCCACGTCCATGCACCCATCCAGCTCAGACAGGAGGGCCAGCTGTACTCTGGATATCACATGTAGGGCTTTTGATCCCAGAATCTCTATCAACGCATTGTGTTTGAAGGGTAAAGCAATCACCAGGGTCCGTAGATAAAAGCATCCCTAGGAGAGAACGATGGTGACTCAATAGACCAGCAGATGAGAGTTTAACAGTTACAATATGAATCAAAGGTGGAACCAAGGAGGTTGAAAGGCCTTTGGCCAAGAATCAAAGGCTGGGTTTGGGAAGTGCCACAGCTGTAGAAAGATCACATGAAGACTTCTGCCTTTAAGATCTTGAAGTCTGGTGCTTGACCTCTCCAGCCTTGCCTGGCCAGGAATGTTCTATTATATACTTCTGGGAATCTGGAACAGCTGAGAGAGACTCAGCACTATAAAGTTAGGTTTTTGTATTAATAAGAAATCTCAAAGAATGAAGACCGAAGATAATGAATGTACGCAGATGCATTTACAGTTTTTACCCTATATGTATGAAGTATGTACACACAGACTGTAAATATGCACATGAAAAGTACAGATATACACTTGCCATACAGATATATACACACATATTTCCCCACATCTATTTCCTCCTGTGGCATTTATTAATTTCCAAATAGTACCGTGATTTGTGCGATTATTTGCATTTGGTTGCACATAGCAGTAGCGCTAAGGGCTTGGAGCCCTCCAACCAAGACTTTCAGAGAATTCTGCTTGGATTACAAAGTCTCCAGAACACAGAAAATAAGCCTAAGAGGGTAAATCCAAAAGATTCACCCTATCCTCAACAGCTAAAGTGATGATCTGTCTCTAGGAATAGACGGATCAACACCGCAGATGGGGGCGGGGGAGGGCAGGTGGAAGATCAAGAGACCGGCAGGGAAAGGGCGTTACTCAGGGGCCAGCCACTCTGGTTTCCGAATTCTCCAGACCAACCCCTTCCCCTTCCTTCACCTCTCCCTTCCACCTCTCCTCAGACCCACAGATTCCCCTGCTCACATCCACGTAACGTCAGGCCACGACGCTGTTCGTTCGCAGCTTTCCACCAATTCCATGTAGCACATGCCTTGAGACACACCATTTTCACGAGCACTTCCACACCAACCTTTCCCATGATGACTTGTACTTTTCCTTTCCAGTCCTCTGGCTTCCAGGCATCAGTCAACAGGAGTTTTAAGCTCACACAACACACGTAGCCCTGCAGCCTTCTTTTAAATTGCCTTGTAATTAGCCTTTACCTACTGGACTAACTTACTTCCTGGTAATCCTTTCTGTCTTCTGATTCCGTGGTTCTCAGGAGCGCCAAGCACCACTCACTCAATGGAATAGACTGTTTCCCCTGAGTCCAGTCGCGATAATCAGGGACATGAATGAATGAATGTAAGTGAAACAGATGCTGCTGTGGTTGCACCTGTTAAACTTCCTTTAACCCAGGGCTTCTTAACCTTTTCTGTTCCACGGACCCCTGCAACCATGCACCCCTTCTCAGAATGTAGCGGCACATAGTTTTATGACACTCAGCTAGTGTTAGGTCTAACAACTACCATAATTTCCAAGTACGGACGAGCGCAAGCGATTTTTCGAGATATGCAACAACTGTGATGTGATATGAAATGAATGCTACTGTATTTATTGCATACATCCACAAGTGAAGGAAATACTAGATTTAGAGATCAGAGAAAATAAAGATATTAAGTTGATTTTTTTCCCAAGTCATTCAATTCAAGCTCACAGACCCCTTGAAATATTTCCACGGGGGTCCATGAACCCCTGTTAAGATATCCTGCTCTAACTAGTGCTGTAGTCCAGTGATTTGGGATGGGGTGGATGGGGAGGAGTTTACACCCCAAAGAAGGACGGTGTTCCCAGTGCCTTCCCTCCTGGAGTCAGAAGGGAGGAGGCAGTCAAGGATAACTTCCAGGCTTGTCTCTGGGAGACTGGGTGGCTGCTGCTGCCCTGATCTGACAGAGTCCAGTAGGAGGAGCAGGCTGTGGTGGGACAGATTCTCCATGAGCTTTGGACAGGTTGAGCTTGGGGTGACTGACAGGCAGCAGGGAGAAATGCCCCGAAGGCAAGATACCTAGAGGCCTGAGGTCCACATTAGAGGCGGTGAGTTGGGCCACCCCACTGAGGTTCTGGTTTTCAGAAAATGATGAAGAGGGTCGTGGCGTTACCAAGGCAGGGCAGGCAGGGCTCCATTTTGGGGGGCTTGTGGGCAAGTCTGTGACTTCCATTAGATGGCAAATTGGGATCTGCTAGGGGGGCGGATGTGGCTCAGATGGTTGGACATGCGTCTCCTGTATGGAGGGATCTGGGTTCGATCCCCGGGACCTCCCAGTGAAAATAAAGAAAAATATAGAAGGCGCATGGGCCACCAGGCCCGTGCACAGGTGCGCTGTCAAGCCCTGCAAGCAGGTGAGGCCCCCAGGCCCCATGCGTGGGTGCACCGTCAGGCCCCGCGAGCCATGCAGCAAGATGATGACGTTAACAGGAGAGTGACACAAGGGAGAGCCAAGACAAGACACACCGAAAAACCAGCAACTAAGGTGGCGCAGGTGGTAGGACGCCTCTCTCCCACATCAGAGCTTCCCAGGATCAAATCGTGGTGAAGACAGGAGGAGAAGGATGAGAAGAGAGGGCAGGAAGCAGACACAGAGAATTGCCCAGCAAATGGACACAAAAACAGCAAAAACAGGGCCGGGGGGAAGGAGGGGTAAAAATGGATAAAAGTAAATAAATAAATAAATAAATCTAAATAAATAAATAAACGGCTAAGGGCGAGTAAACCTACCTGTGCAGGACTATGACTCAGGGCATCTTTCTGCTGTTCCTTCTTGTCGTTGACCCTCCAGGTGCCGCACGGCCACATTTCCTGCAAACGCTCCATCAAAACTCATTGACACTAAAAATTCTGAGAAATAAATCTGAGTCATTGCAGGCAGCATCTAGAGCAAAAACAACTTGTGCAGTGATTATTTTCAAGATGGGGAAGAGAAAAAGGAAATGAATAATTAAGAGGAATTGAAGAGATGCAAATTTCCCCTTGCTCAAAGCTGGTGCATCAAGAGGCCCTCTTCAATCAAGAGATTTTCATGCCATTGAATTTACTTTGCTTTTGAGTGACTAAATGAGAGACAGTGTGCTGGGGGACAAGAAAAAATAAAGCGGAAATAACAAGAGAAGTAAGAGGGAAAGGAAGAAAAACTTCTTTCTGTAGGAAAGGCACGTTACTGCTAATCTATCAGAAAAACACGATGGTCAGAAATTACTGTGGTTAACATCTTACAAACAGGGAGGCATGGGTGCAGGAAGACTCAGTCTTTAAGGGACCTCCAGTGGTTTAGGGAAGCATTCCCTGAGTTAGAGGGTCCCCCGGGCCTCGGAAAGCGCCCAGTTCCGCCTATCAGAGGACTGACCACGGCGGGCTATGACCATCCCCTGCCAGCCTGCAGGCTCCCCGAGGCCAGCGCCTGCCTGGACTTTGCTCCGCATCGAATCCCCAGCGCAGAGCAGGATGCTGGTAAAGAGGCGCTGAGGATAGACTAGGTGGATGAAGGAAGGGATGCGCTGGGCTGGGGAGGAGGGGGCCTTCTGAGAACCCTGGATCCATCCCTCCTCCTGCCCACCTGAGCTCAGCCTAAGCAGAGCAGGCACAAGGGCAGTGGAAAGAGCTGCTTCCCTCCCGTCTGGGAGGATGGCACTACGCCCTCCACGGCAGTCGGCGGCCCCAGCGGCCACGGGACGTGTGCCAGTGTCCTCGACAGCACTGGGTCTGCGGGTTTTTCCCAGGGCTTCCGTTCCGTGGGCCCTGGAGGCTGCGGGGCAAACATGGATAGCCTCACCTTCCCGCCCCGCTGAAGGAGGCCAAGGCAGAGGGGAGGACGCGGCACAGCCCCGGCGCCAGCGGGCTCCGAGCTTGCTCAGTACGGAGCTGGGGAGTGAAGGAACAGAGAGCCTGGCTGGCCACCTGACTCCAAAGCCTTTGTCCTCATCCTCTAAGGTGAATACAGCTTTCTCTTTCTTTAATTGTTATATGTAGTTTAATTTTTTTTTTTTAAAGATACTTAGATTACATAAATGTTACACAAAAAATATAGGGATTCCCATATGTCCCACTCCTCCCACACGCTCCCACATAAACGTCCTTCACTAGAGTGGCACATCACCTGCAAAGGATAAACACATCCTGGAGCTTTGCCACTGAGCATGGACCACAGTTCACACTGCAGTCTACATTCTCTCCCACACAGTTCTGCAGGTTATGGGACGATATAAAATGGCCTATATCTGTTGTTGCCATGTCATTCAGGACCATTCCCAAGTCCCAAAAAAGCCCCCGTATTACACCTGTTTTTCCCTCCCCCTGCCCCCAGAGCCTCCAGTGGCCACTGCCTCCACATCAATGTCATAATTTCTTCCCTTGCTAAAATAACAAGTCTATAGTAGAATACCAGTAAGTCCACTCTAGTCCATAGTTCATTCTCCAATCCTGAGGATTCGGGATGGTGATGTCCACTCCACCTCTAATTGAGAGGGGACTTCGATCCCATACAGCAGATAGATGGGACTGTCTTGCTTGCAGTTGTCGGCTCTCTCGTTTCCTTTGTATGGTGGTTGTCAATCCTCACCTCTTTGTTAGTCATCCTGGGTGAGTCCAATGAACTGGAGAGTAGGTGTCGCAACTCCGCTGAGGCTCACGGCCCAGCTGGCACATGGACAGTCCAAAGACTCCAGTCTCTTGGACATACACCTACTGTATTAGTCAGCCAAAGGGGTGTTAATGTAAAATACCAAAAATGGGTTGGTCTTTATAAAGGGTATTTATTTGGGGTAGAAGTCCACAGATACCAGGCCATAAAGCGTTAAGTTTCTTCTCTCACCACAGTCCATTGCCACGTGTTAGAGCAAGACAGCTGCCGGCGTTTGCCAGGGTTCAGGCTTCTAGGGTTCCTCTCTTCCCGGGGCTGCGTTTCTCTCCAGGCTTAGCTCCTGTTTCCTCCACAAGGTCAGCTGTAGACGATCAGGCAAACAGCTTGCTTCTCTTCTCCTGGGGCCTTCTTTCCAACATCAAAACTGTTTCTCAAAAGACTGCTTCAACTGTCCTTTGCCTTGCCTTTAATATTCAATTCCCCACCCACCAAGGGGTGGGGCTCAACGCCCTAATCCTAACCTAATCATGCCCAGATTAACAGATCAGTTTACAAGCATGATCCAATTATATTTTTGGAATTCATAATTACATCAAATTCCCCAACGGTTACACCTACCAACTCCAGCACCAAGTATAGGTTCAAATAGAAGGGACAGATGAGCCATGTGTAGGGAAGACATAACTGAGTCCAACTCTGTCACTCTCAGGATGGAATATTACTCAGCTATAAAAAGAATACAATGCTAACACATGGGATAACAAGGATGAATCTTGAGGACATTAAATTTTTTTTTTTTTTCAGAAGAACCACAAAAGTTTTATTTTAACCATTTTTAAAAAAAAAAAAAAAAAAAAAAAAAAAAAAAAAAAAGTAATTCAATTCAAACATCAAAACTGGGTTTTCCTTGGTTTTAATACAATAAAATGACATAATCCAATTTATCTCATGCATCACTTTCAGAGACAGCGCAACTGGAAGTATTTTTGCCATTGTAGTGGACATTTCTAAACAGCAAATTTTGCTTATGGATGCTCCTGCACTTTCAAAAGAAAAAGAAAAGGGACAGGTACCACAGTTCTCTAAGGATGGCTGTTTTTCACACATTGTAGAAAAACAATAAAAAGAGCCGTCAAGGTTTTCAGTAAAGGTTCTAACACAGATTTCACCTCCTTCGGTTTGCTTGCTGCCTTAGAAGTCTGTTTCCACTGCTTCTTGCGCTAACTGCTGTTGATACTCTGTAGGCTCTATGTTTTAAACTTCTGTAAAGAACATTACAAGCTATTTCATGTAATTTAATTTTGTGCTGAATATTCTTCAAAGGATTTTATAAATAATACAATATTTTAAATGAGTCTTCAGTTCACTTGTTGTTATACCATATTGTTGCTTTCTCCAACTTTATCTACAAGTGACCTAATTCCAGGCAAATTCAAGAGGGATCCCAGGCCTGGCACTCTAATAAAGCCAGCCACCACAGGAAAGAATCCCCTGAACAAGAAAAAGTACCCACAAATCTCAAAGATCATGTCTATAAGGACTACAAACACAGCACCCAGGAAAAAGCCTGTAGCTTTCATTTTATGTTTTTGGAAGAAGAATTTGAATGTTCTTTCTAAACCAATTACAAAAGCCAAGCCACCACGAATAAAACATTTCCAATAGCCAGGAGTGCTTTGTCAAGAAAGAGAATCATTCCAAAGAACAGGAAAAACACTCCAAATCCTGTTAATCCCATTCCAATTTTCTGGGTGTCTGTTAAGGAGATCATAGGCTGGTGCTGGGGGCACCGGCGGGAGCAGGCGCGGCGGTGGCACCTCG
Source organism: Tolypeutes matacus (assembly GCA_026826555.1). Taxonomy (NCBI): domain Eukaryota; kingdom Metazoa; phylum Chordata; class Mammalia; order Cingulata; family Chlamyphoridae; genus Tolypeutes; species Tolypeutes matacus. The sequence goes on along the minus strand of JAKSZT010054335.1, from coordinate 20,070,743 downwards.
CGACGCCTGGGGGTGCAGCCCCCTCGGCAGGCAGGCAGCTGAGAAGCTGCCCAGGAGGGAGTCGCCACGTCTTTAAATTATTTTTAATGACCAGAGAAAACTGGGAAAAGCATTGGGTGGAGAGGGAAGGGCCACAGAGATGACAAGGAAAGAGCCAGGGAAAGGCTGCAGGTTGTCTGTTCGGGGGGCTTTATTTTTAAGCCCCCTTCTCTTCCAGTTGGCATGGCCTGTGTTTCTTACAATTATCTTATTGCAGAAGCAATACGGTATTTATGAGATATCATCTCAAAGTTGCCAAGCCACTTTGCAAAGCTGTTTGCATTACTCTCACTTTCCTCTTGGGGAAATGGAGGCTGAGGAAGGTTGAGCTGCTGACACTGGGCTGAGACTCACCCCCGCTGGCCCAGGGCCTCCAAGCCACGCTCTCGTCACCACCCGGCGCCCCCGCCCGGCCTTGGCTTGACTGCGCAGCCCAGAAAGCAGACTTGGCCTGGGAGAGACTAGAGCGCAGAGGGGGCCTTCCCCAAAGCCCCGAAAAGAAGCACCAGCCT
>JAKSZT010054335.1:20031128-20066231 GCA_026826555.1 Tolypeutes matacus | reverse complement strand
CACCATTTACGTTTTACATTGACATTGTCTGTCTTGCTTTCTGCTTCATCTGCAGCATCTAGCACACAGAGGCACTCCACACATATCTGTTGGATGAATGAACTAATCTCATCTTTTAAAATTTAGTTATTCAGAGAAGAAGAGAGGTTAGCAGTTGGATTCAGATTTTATTGTCTAATTTCTAGAACCTGGTTCATGAACCTCCCACTGGAAAAAGCCAATGTGTGGTTGTGTCGGGCTAGGAAGACCAAGAAGCTCCCCGACCTGCCCGCCACCCAACCAGCTTCCGAGGGCACTTCTGGGGGTTCTGCAGACCATCCCCCCTCCCGTGCTGGCCCCAAGAACAGACTGAGAGCAGCAATAGTGACGAACGAGTCTTTCTCCAAGCACTGGTTTTGCAGGAAGCAATTAGATCACAACATCTGTGGATGTCTCTGAAGAATCATTGACTTCATTATTAGCTGATGGAACAAATCAGCCTGGGCCCGCGGGGCTGGCTCCCCGCACCAGGGAGAAGAGCACGGCTTTCTCCAATAACCTCTTCCAGGCTCATCCGTCGCCGCAGAGCCTTTCTCGTTTCTTATATAAAGTTGTGTGTTTGTGTATTTGTACCCCTCTCCCCACTTCCCCTGCTCCGGGTGAGGAAAGGATGGATATATATATATTTTTAATGTTTATTGTGGTAAAAAAAAAAAAATTATGTACATATAACATAAAATGTCCCTTTGTAACCACTTCCAAGTGTACAATACAGCGGCATTCGTGCACTCACAGTGTTGTGTTCCCATCACTGCCACCCATCACCAGAACTTTTTCATCACCCACAGCAGAGACTCTGAACCCATGAAGCACTACCCTCCATCCCCGCCACCTGCCCAGGTGACCTGTGATTTGCTTTCTGGTCTATGACTTTGCTTTCTCGAGATCTCATACAAGTGGAATCAGGCAATATTTAGAGGAAGGGCATTTTGGTGTGGCCATTTCTTAGAGCATTTTTGCTGCATTGGAGGCCCCAGGTAGCCCAGGAAGGGTGGGGAGCAGATGGATGGAAGCCCACCGTGTCCACCCAGTTCTCACGGGGAGCTTTTAAGTCAGGAATAAGGAGTTCGTTTCCTCGTCTGAGAACCGGAGCCCACTAACAGCGGCTGCCACCAGATGCCGCCATCACACAGGGCATGGAGTTCCTCCACCACCTGCAAGCCTCGGGAAGGCGGGGAGGGGTGTCTGGAAGAGGCTGCCCCAGCTCACAGGGTAAGCTAAGGGTCTCCTCGGGGTCACTCATGTCCTGAGCTTTACTAAAGAAAATTAGCGCATGTCTGGTCTCCTACCCTAAGAGGAAATCGTCGCCCTGGGTTCTCCCTTCAGTTTGGTAGCTGACTTCATTGTACGATTTGTTGCATGATTTGTGTGTGTTTTAGCAATGGGGCCCTGCTGCCGTTAGGTTTCTTCTTTGAACGGTGGCATTGCCCCTCTCGCTGGAGCTCGGGGGCCATGGGGTCGGCCGCTTTCTCCACAGCCTGCCCTGACGAGCTCGCTGAGCGCCAAGGCCATCTGTCCTGGAGCCACCCCTGCTCCCCCTGTCGCTGCAGAGGCAGGCGGCCTCTTCCTTGAAGAATTGCTTCCGCCTCCCCCAGGAGCGGGTTCCTTCCGCACAGAGGTTTCCTGGGGCTCCAAGGGTGCAGCTTTGCTGGCCGGCCTGGCTGGGTTCCAGGCCCTCGTGGTTGGCAATTTGGTCCTGGCTTGTTGGTTCACAGTGAATCCACGTCACTCCCTGATAAAATGTCCCGGAGGCTGGATTTCCCACGGAGACTCAGGAGTGGATGCTGGAGGGGGCAGCCCAAGGGAGCTGCTGCCCAGCCCAAGAGTGTCCCTGCGGCGAGGGGAGGGAGGGTGGGTGGCCATGCCCACCCCTCCTTCTTCAAACAACCCCCCGCCCCACCCTGGCTTCCTCTCCCAACCCTGAGCAGTAGAGCTGACACCTCCTCCCTATCCATTTTCACCTTCAGGGCAATGAAGGTGGCACCTGAGACCTGGGGGAGGAGGGTGGACGCCCTGACTCCCTGGCCCGGGATGCCAGGTCTCCCATTCTCACAATAAGCTGGACGCCCCTGGGTGACCCCTTCTTTTAGTTTTCCCAGGGGCAGCTCAGCACCTGTGTCCTTGCTACAGACGCTAGTCATGCCAGGTGGGCTAGGTCAGCCAGGTGGGCCAGGCTAGGATGGCAAAGAGCAGCCCTGGGTCTCCAACAAGGTGTCATTTCTGCTGATTGTGGTTGTGGTGAGAGCAGCGGCGGAGAATTGCACCCCCCCACCCCATCTCCCCTAACAGCGATGAATGGCTTCAGGGGAAGCATTTCCTAGAGGCCAGAAGATCTTCACTAGATTCCAAGCCCAATTGTCTAGCTTATATTTCTGGAGTTAACTTTAAAACAAAACAGAAAATGGGTTTTAAGTACACACCTTGATTGTCCACTAATCTTAAACGCAGGACAGTGAAAGCTCAACTACACCACATCTGCTCGGAATCGTGGAATCAATGACACCTAAGAATGGAGCTGGTTTTTCAAGGATCCTGGTAGAGCAAGGGAGCTTTACGCTTGGAGGGAAGTCATCTTTCCCTGCTCAGGCTACTTAAAATGGCCTGGGGGTGGGGTGGGGTGGAGAGGTTGATTGGGGCTGTTTGCCTGGCAGAAAGGGGCAGTAAAGTTACCAACTTACTTTGCTTACCAAGGCCGTTGCTGGCCAGCCTAGCGGGTATAATCTTTACCCTCAATTAGCATTCTCCATCTCGTCCTCTTCATCCAATTCTAGCTCTGTTGTACCCCAGTTCACAAATCCAATAATATGGGATAGCATCTTAAGGCACACCCAAAGGGGAATTAAGGCATGTGTGTTCTGGAAAAGACTATTGGTATTTCTGATTCATCGACAATAAATGTCCCTAAGTGGGAAAATGATTTTTGCTCGGCACAAAGTAAATGTCTGATGGGTGGATGGGAAAAGGAAGGGAAGAGGGAGGGAGGGAGGGAATGGAGGGCAGAGGAGAGCTAATTCTCTTCCAGCTTAGAAAGCTACACTTGTTAAGGAAGGTCATGTTCATTTTTCATATCAAATTCTAGAAATTTAGAATTCAAATGGGCCCCATAGACAATCTAGTACAGAAAAAGAAATTGAACTCCTGAGGGGAGAAGTGACATCTAAAGTTCCCATAGTTTACCTGGAAATTTATCACATAAGTTAACTTTTGTTCTTTTAACAAAATGTAAAGCTGAATTTGAGTCATTTTAACTATTTTGGCCAATAGGGTCAACAGGATGTAACAAGTGTAAAATGATACTACATGTCCGAAAAAACTGGGGATGGTTTTAGGAGTTACCTGTTAATAGGCATTAAAGTTAAGTGTAAAAGTATTTTAAAAGTGTAACAGCAGCCTAAGGTCCTTTCCATTCCATTATCCCAGGTCAGTGGGATTTGATGGGATCTTAGTCGTGGTGATTTGTTGGTAGAGAGAGTGCTAGTGGGAAGCTGGGGTGGGGGGCGGGGCAAGAACCTTCTGCCTAGGCAAGTGTGGCCCACGGAGGACAGAATCCTTCCCTCGCCTTGGGCCACGGCCTGCCAGCTGGCAATTGTATCAGCCCTATAGGGGTCATCTGAAGATGGCTGTCTTGCCCTTCACCTCCCACCCAGCCCCCTGCTCCCAGTCTGCCTCTGCACATATCCGACTCAAGCACAAACACATCTAGAGTCTGATCTTCTACTAGCAAGGTGTCCAGTTGCACTGGCTTTGCTTTTATTCGTGCCATTGTCCTTTTGGCAAATACTGGCTGAATGCCTCCTTGCAGCCAGGCCTGGGCCGCAGGGAGGTGCAGGGGCAGTGCCTGCTGTCACTCCAGGCTTTCTGCCCCCAGCGAGCCCACAGCAGGGGGAATTCCAGTAAAATGCAGAGGGGTTGAGGCTTCCACATAAACTATAAACTTTGGCCAAGGAGGTCACAAGTCAGCTCTCCTTCATGCCATGTTTCCAAAGTTAAAACTTTATGTTTTTCCCTCATCCTGAATTTTAGTTTTTTTTCTTGGTCGTGCCCTCTATCCCATTAACTGTTTCTGTCAGGAAATGCTTTTAATAAACCCATTTCTGTTCCTTGTCTCGTCCATGTTAAGAACTCAGGACCCTATTGGCATATTGCTAGAGACTCTTCCTTCCAGTTTTTTCCCTTTAAACTTCTTGTTGTATAATACATATACAGCTCAAAATTTTCCATTTTAACCACTTTCAAGTCTACAACTCAGTAGTATTAATTGCATTTATAAAATTATGCTACCATTGCCAAGATCCATTACCCCAATTTTCCATCACTTCAAGCAAAACTCTACCCATTAAGCAATAATTCCCCACCCCACCCCCCCACTTTGCCCCCAGCCCCTTATAACTGCTAATCTAATACCTGTCTCTATGAATTTGCACATTCTAGCTGTTTCATATTCACGAGATCGTACAATATCTGTCCCTTTGTGTCTGGCTTATTTCCCACAACGTGATGTTCATGGCTCATCCATATCCTCCAGGTTTCCAACCAGATGAGAGCCACCCTCTTTCTTTGTCATAGAGCTCACATTTCTCCAACTTTTTTTACAAAGATAATTGAAAATGCTTCAGTTAATTTCTTTTAAAATAACAACAGAGGGCATGATCTAGTGGGGAGAATGTGGGCATTTGCTCCCCACCCTCCATTTCCCAACGGCAGGCCCCCTTTGCATCTCAGTCCTCTCACCCACACCGTGGGCTGATGTGGGCTGAATGAGAGTGTGGCACGCTGTCTGGGTGGCAGAAAACGCCTGTCGGGTGGCACTCCCTTCTTTCCTGCTACTGGGAAGAGCCCTGGACCAAGTTAAACTTCTGCCGCTCACCAGCTGTAACCAAAGCAAACGGCCTCATCTCCGCAAGCCTCCGCTTCCCGCTCCTGGTGATTCTTGGATTTATTTTGTCTGCCTGTCCCGCTGATTTCTCCATCCAGTCACCCCGTCGGGCGAGGAACGGGGTGAGTGTGCCCGGCTTGGTCTGGGCGTGCGGCCCTGGGGTGGCAGCTCACCTGTTTGCCCCCCTTCCTGGGGTTTGTCAGAGGTGAATGCAGGGGCGCCAGACTGGGGTGGACACAGGGCCCCGCCGCGCGTCCAGCTCCCCGCGCTCTCCACGGCTCCCCGGGCTTCCCGGGGCCCTGGCGGGCTGTGCCTACCTGCCCCGCCCCACCGTCCCAGCTTGAGTTCACGCTCCCTGGAAGAGAGAAAACGATGCAAAATAGTCAAGCCGTCGAATGGCTCGCTGCCTTCTTTCTGGAGTTAATATTTTAAAACTTCCCCAAATCTGTATCATCTTCATTTTTTATTCTGAATAAAGCCAAAAATGTTCCCTAGGAATAATCCCTTTTGTCATTTTTTTGCAGGGTATAAAACTACAAGACACATGAAATCCTAGTTGTTTCTGATACGTTGGTAAGTGATTTCATACTCTGTTCAGGGAAAACCGGCTGGTTTGGGGCCAGCTGGAAACAGACGTGAGGCGCTTTCGGCTAGGACAGACAAACACCTTCACCGGGCACGTCCTCTGAGCCCCTTCTGCTCTGCCAGGTCTCCACTTCCCTCCTCTCCTATCCCCACCCTTCTGGCCCCAATTTTTTTCATTAATATTTTAGGCTAATCAATAACTGTAGAAATATTAAAGTTATAAGAGAGGGAAAAGTTCTAAATTGCCACCTCTGTGCAATGATATCGATCAGTGGTCTGGTTCTTAAAGTGAATCTGATTTTGTGCATAGCTGGAGAGTGGTTACTGGTTACTGATCTGGGTGAAGCCATAAAAGCATGAAACCAAAATAACCAAAATGATGAGTCCCTGTGGGTAGGTTTCTCCAAATTGTCCCGAGTTTTCCATCCTTCCTTTAAAAGGTGTTTTCCCCCTTAGGACTCGCATAGTGTCAGAACCTTATGTAACAGCACAGTTTACCTTTTAAAAATAAAACACTAAGTGGACTAACAAAAATAACTTTAAAAACAAATTATGTTTTTGTTTTCAACTTGAATGTAGGTATTAAAACATGTTTTATTTTTTAACAAATCAATTTTATTGATACATATTAATAAAGCATACAACTCATCTCACATGTACAATCAATGGTATTTGGCATAATCACATAGTTGAGCATTCATCACCTCAATCATCATTAGAGCATTTTCATTATTTCAATAATAATAATAATAATAAAACAAATAAATAAACAAGAAAATGCTTTACCTCTCCATCTTTCTATATTTCCCCTATTGTGCATAGCTGCTATTTCTGGCTATTCTTGCACAATTACTTATTTATTAAACACTTTTATTGAGATATATTCATATACCATGCAATGTAGCCAAAGTGTATAATCAATGACTTTTAGTATAATCACAATGTTGTGCATTCATCACCACAAAAAAATTTAGAACAATTTCATTACTCCAAAAAGAAAAACCCCACACCCCTTAGCAGTCCTTCCCCAGCCCTGCATACCACTAGTTTAACTTCATCTTTATAAATTGATTTATATTTACATTTTATATAAACGGAGTCATACAATATGTAGTACTTTGTTTCTGGTTTCTTTCACTTAGCATAATTTTTTGTCTGATATTAACATCTTGTAGTATTAACATATATTTGTTCAATTTCAAAGAAAAACAATCTTATATATGCAATTTTACCCATATTCATGTTTCATATGCAGTTTTATGTTAAAAACACAGATTGTGGGAAGTGGCTGTGGCTCAACCAGTTGGGGGCCTGCATGGGAGGTCCCAGGTTCAGGTCCCGGTGCTTCCTAAAGAAGATGAGCAGACGCTGCACCCGCCGCAACGAGCAGACGCCTAAACAAGCAGATGCCACAAGCCAGCAGACGCTGCAGCCCACGCAGGGAGCAGATGTGGCTCAGGCTGTTGGGCACTCACCTCCCATGTGGGACGTCCCGGGTTCGGTTCCTGATGCCTCCTGGAGAAGGCAAGCAAACAATCAGCAGACAGACAAGAGAACTATTTGGCGGAGGGGGGGATAAATAAAAAATAGATAAAATAAAAAATGTAAGTGAACAAGTCTTTTAAAAAGGTATTGTTTTTAGAGTTCAGAGTTGTTACATCACAGTGTGCTTTTAAATTAACTGGTTTTAAATTTGCTTCTTGTTTTTATAAAAGTTGCTCTCATTCAAAATTAGCCTTTCTTCCTTTAGCCCCAAATGAAACCATTCTCTGTGCACAGCAGGTCCACCGTGTCAGTGTGCACAGGACTGGCTCATTTACAAGTAGCCTTATTTATAAATATGGACTTTAACAAACACACCCCAGCAATCATATATATTCTCATGCCCTGGGACTCTGGAGGCAACTGCATCAATATCCAACCTTAAGTGAAGAAATGCTTTTGAATCCATTAGAGGAGGTGAATGTAATTCACATTCATCTCAGCTGTCTCTTCCAACGATTTCTCCCTAATCATTCTCATTCTGCAGGATCCTTGTAAATTGTGTATTCCACCTTGGCACACCAGGAGGGAGGGGCCATCTCAAAACCCAGTGAAAATTAGAATGGGGCTGGGGGGACATGCTGGTGGAGAGAAAGGAATTTGCAGAGAACACTTCGGCGAGAGGAGAGAGAAGCAAGCGTTCAATGACAGAGGCTCCGAGCAGTGCCCGCCAGGTGGGAGCAGCAGTGGCACCTGCAGGCAGGAGCGGCCTCAAGGCATCCTCAGTGGAGCCGTGGCCAACAGCTCTGCATAAATGGGCCGGGTGGCAGTGCCCTGCTGGTCTTGACATGGTGCAGGAACATGGCTTTGCCCCGGATGCGTGCACTTTTGGCTGGGTGGCATGGAAATTTTCTGATGGTGGACTTGCTCATGGAGTTGTATGGCTGCAACGACAGAGACCTTGGGCTTCTCCAACGGATCCTCCATCTTTAGAATTGGAGTTCTTAAAGTGGACAATTTTTTCTGAAATAAGACATTTGTGATGATGAAATCCTCAATTCATGATGACTGTAAGAGAACACCAAAGGGATAAAGCTGCTCAAAGTTACATCCCCATGAGCTGGGTTATAAAGCCAGGTTTGGCTCCCAAGACGGAGATCTTACCGCAGCCCCCTCTCATGCGTGCCCCGACGGCTTGCCCCGGGTGACACCCCTCAGCAGACTACCCTAACAGTTTTTGGAAGGATATCTGGCAGCGAGGGTTGGACGTGTGTCTAGATATCAGTATTTGCTTTTTTTTTTTTTTTTTTTAAAAGATTTGTTTTATTTTTGTTTATTTCTGCCCCCTCCCATTGTTGTTTTGCACTTGCTGTCTGCTCTCTCTGTTTGCTGTGTGCTCTCTGTGTCTGCTCATCTTCTTTTTAGGAAGCACTGGGAACTGAACCTGGGACCTCCGATGTGGGAGGGAGGTGCCCAATCGCTTGAGCCACCTCCACTCCCTGCTTGTTGTGTCTTTTGTTGTCTCTCCTCATAGTGTCTGTTTGTTGCATCATCTGGCTGTATCTTCTTGTTGTGTCAGCTTGCCACACCAGCCTGTCGCATCAGCTCGCTGTCTTGCTCATCTTCTTTAGGAGGCACCGGGATCCAAATCCGGGACCTTCCGTGTGGTAGGTGGGTGCCCAACTGCTCGAGGCACATCCGCTTCTCAGATAAAGGAACTTGAGTCTTGCTTATCATGTAATACCAATCAATAAACATTTACTCAAGGGAAGCGGCTGTGGCTCAATCAGTAGGGCTCCCATTTACCATATGGGAGGCCCCGGGTTCGGTTCCCGGGGCCTCCTGGTGAAGGCAAGCCCGCCTGCACGGCGTGGTTAGCTGACCCAGCGAGCACAAGCAGCAAGGGGGGGATAAATGAATAAATAAATAAAATCTTTAAAAAATAAATAAATAAACATTTACTCAAGGTCCTATATCATAGATGGGTATTTGCTTTTGAAGCACGCCTGGCTCTCCACAGGCCCCTCTGACTCTGGGCCTCCATGGGCACCCAGACAGCGGCAGTGTCCCCCAGCTCTGCTGTGATGAGACTTGCCACAGGAGCATCTGCTTGGTGCCCCCACCCCACCCCTCTCTTCAGAACCGCTGCAGGTCCCCTGACTCACTCAAGCCAGCGAGCAAACCATTGTGGAGTCACGCTGGCCGGGCGACAGTCAAAACCTCACTCTGTGGCAACCCCCTCCAGGGCTTTCATCTCTGCTCCAAGAAATGTGACGTTTTCAAGAATCCAAAAATCAATGGGAATGGAGCCGGCTCTGCCCCGTGGGTTATTGATGACCTTACAACTGGCTGATCATATTTGCGCAGCCTTTCAATAAATAGTTTCAGTAGCAACGAGGGTGGCCAAAGAAAGCGTGCATGTATCCAATCAGGACGACAAACATTCAGGATTGCCTTCACCACCTCCTTCCCCCAGACTTTGGAAACAAATTTAGACCATTACCGCAGGGTAGGTGATCCTTGCCAACCCCCCACCTTACCAGGTTCCCACCATGTTTTGCTGAAATTGCCAGTTGCCGCTTTTAGCTCAAATCACTTCTCTACGATTTCCTGAGGCCAGAGGCATAAACAACTGGATCTTGGAAATGGCTGCGATGAAAGAGACACCTGGCTGGGCCCCCAGGTACTCCAGGTAGCTCTTCCTGACTGAATACTTCTCGGCACTTGGAGAAGGCGCCACGGCCATAAACCTCAAAGGAGCATGCCCCCCAGAGCCCATAAAAGCCCACATTCCTGGGCTCCACGTCTTCATTCCACTCCTTTCTGTCCCTGTCCCGCTGGTAGAAAGAGGCGAACAGGACAATGGGAGCCACTTCAGGGGAACCCTATCTTATCAGCCTCCACCCGCTGCTCTCCTGACTTAAAAATGCCCTGTCCTTCTTCATCATGTCTCGTAACTGGTTCTTTTCATGTTTGACACAAACTAACCAGTTAACTGCACCACACCTTCCCAGCCTCTCCCCTGCTCTAACCATGCTTATTCTTTTCCTCGTCCAGGTATTTTTGTCCCCTGACTATATTGTCACCCCTAATGGTTGGGACTGAGGATAGTTTCTAAGATCCACGTAACTCCTTCCAAGCAATGGCATTAGGGGCAATGAGTATGGACGTGTAGACAGACGGTGAGGAGTTCATTTATCCACTTACTTGCTCACTCATTCCGCAAACATCCATGGAGAGCCTGCAGAATGCCAGGCATCGTGCCACTTAAACATCAGCGTGTCCGTCACTCCGGGGTGAACTTGGACCAGTCCCCTCCATGCCCAAGTCATGGGGATTCGAGGGGCTAATGCTGCAGAGCCAGTGCTTGGCAGTGCCCCCTCCTCGACCCCTACCCTAGTTTTTTTTTTTTCTTTCTTCCTTCGGGCCAAACACAAGGGAGTCAGTTTGTTAGTATAATGCAGAGCCAGGAAAATCGGTTTGTTAGTCAAATGAACCCCGCGGAGACGCAGCCGCTCTGCTATACTGATCACTGTGTAAAAAGGAAGGCCCTCTGACCCCACTCCCTATCTTTAAAAAGTTTACTTTACCTGGACAAACACTAGATATCAAAGAAACAAATATGAAAAACACAAAAGCTCAGTTATTCCAGGTGGAAGCTAATTAGACTTAACTAAAGCCATCAGATGGTGTGGCAGTTGTCAAGTTTTAGTATAATGGAGTGGAAGTCGTCTCAGCTTAGGAACCAGGGGACCTGGCTGTAACCCCAGGGCCACCACCTACAGAGGAAAGCATGTGACCTTGAACGTAATCTTTCTGGCTTGGCCCTACCTTACCTTTATCTGAGGGAGGAGGAGGTGGGCTCTGGACAGCCTTGGAGGCATCCCTCCTCCCTCTCCCTCCTCCCTCCCTGAGCACCTACTATATGCCAGGCCCTGTGCTATCCACAGGGGAGACAGGTAAATAAGAAATGACTGCCCCCTTGTTGTGGGGGAAGACAAATGTGGAAACGGGCACGCACTTCTCTTCTGGTTGGAGCAAACCAAGCTACCAAAATGATATCGATGCCCTGTGAGCTCAAACCAGCAACGTTTTTTAGTGTTTTTTTCATCACTTGCAATGCTAGTCTAGATAGACGGACAAGGAGGAGAGAGATTTAGCTCCCCAAAGAGGGAATAAACGTGGAAGAGGAATCCTTGCGGCAGCGCCGAAGCCGGAGAGGTAATTAGCACAGCTGTGACCTTGGTGGTAGGCTCTCACCAGCTTGACACGTTAAAACGTTAGTTTCAGAGCATTTCATAGTGGCGCACACAACATCGCTGGGCCCCAGCTGACATGGAGGCAGGAGCCTGATCCTTCCCCTGAGGGCGGGCAGGCGCCGCGGGCTCGCCCAGGGCATGGCCATCCGCGAGGTCGAGGCCGTGGAGCCTCGGCGATCCCCACAGCAGGAGCAAGGGCGGGCTGTGTTGACATGGCACTTCTGCACAGGGTCTCCCATGGGGTCCGGGGAAGGGAGGGTTTGGGGTGAGAACTCTGCACTCACATCAGCTGCTCAGCCGTGCCACGCTGTGTCTGCCTGCACGGCTTACTCACCCACCAGTCCTGGTGTAGGCCACCTACTCCTGGAAGACTTCCCTGCAGTAGGGGCCACCCCAAGAGCTGGGGGCCACCCAGAGCGCCTGCTCTGGAATGACTTATCCATCTCCTCCAAGAGCAGACACTCCTCTCGGCAGGGATCTCTTCCTGTCCACTGTTCCAGCGCCAGAACCTGGCACCAGCAGGCACTTGTGTTAGGGCAGGTTCCCCAGAGGCAGCACCTGAGAGGAGGGCTCCTCCAGGGAGCACCCTCAGGAGGACTCCGTCAGGCACGCTAAGCTGGGGAGGAGCTCAGCAGATGTGTGGACCGCAGCCTGGTCCTCCCTGTGCCTGGACACTTCTGGAACATGAATGGCACTAGAGTTGGCCCACCTGGAGCGAGGGAGCCAGGCTTTCGAATTCGCACGAGTCAGTCATGAGCCGACCCGCCCCATGGGAAGTGGGTACAACATTTTGGGCATTTCCAGGGACGCAGTGCTGCTCAGCAGAGGGCAGCTCTCTGGAGCAGGGTGCAGCTGTGTTCCAGCCGACGCGGACAGCACCTGGGGCAGGGGGTGCTGGGCCGAGGACTGACAGGGCCTACCGGGCAGCAGGCGAGTAAGATTGTGTTGAGTGAATACGTGTTGGTAAATAACGATAACACAAAGGCAGCTGCCACTTTGTGAGCCTTCCCTCTGTGCCAAGCACCGAGCTCTGCCCTCTACTTGGCCAGGATTTACAGCCACACTCAGGCTCACATCCAGATGGACTTGCCTTTGTCCCCAGGGGGCACGCATGCACGTTCAAGTTTGAGAAGCACTAGAGTAGAAAAAGTGCATTAACAGCTTTCTTTTAAAAAACAAAAAACAGTTTTGTAAGATTCAGGCCTGTGCTGACCTGCAAGATGGTTCTGGTAAATCAACACCTTGGTCAAATACCACCTCCTCCCAAGTAGCTCTCGCCTTCCCTTTCACAGCACTCTCTCCTTTATTACCAGCATGTCCAGTGACTTCAGGTTTATTTTCTCTCCAGTTGTAGCAGATAAAATCCTTGGTGGTGCTGAGTTTAGGATCGAGGAGAGAACCAGCCATTCTATTCCTGGGCTGGCACACAGCAGCTCCCCACAGTTTCCCTACTTCACCCATGGAAACATCCAGGTCAGCACTTCCTTGCCACTTTCGAAGGTCCCAGGCCGCAGCAGTATTTGCCCAAATTAGAGTCCGTTTACTTTGTCAGCCACACTCAAGCTTTCCTAGACACTGAGCAGCTGCTGCCCTGCCATCCCCGCCAGAGTCCTTGTTTGCACTGTATGTTGTCAGCAAACAGCCCAGCCTTGAACAAGCCACTCGGGGGGCTGGGGCAGCAGGCACACGGAACATTCTCCCGGCTTCTTCTCCATAGCTGGCTACCTTGGTTCATCCGTTCAAAAACAATTATACGGAGAAATAAAGCATTCCCACCAACGTGTATAAACCCACGCGGGCAGTGTAGGCAGTAACTCTCCGAGCACCGTGTCAGAGCCCTGCTCTCCCAGACCTGCGTCTCTTTCTCCGTAGGACGAAGTTTACCCGGGTGGCTACAAAGACAGTCTCGGCAGCAATCCCGCCTGGGATGATGCCACGGTCTTCCCCGCTAGTGATGTAGCGATGTAGCCTCACCTGTGAAGTGGGGACAATAATCCTCTTGGGAGGACTAAGTAAATGGATATACAGAAGGCCCCCAGGACAGGGTCTGGTAACAATAAACTCTCACTACACATCAGCACGTACTTGTCCTTCTGCGCTCAGATAGGAGGAGGCTGGTGAAAGTGGCGCATTCGTGTTGCCTTCCTGCCAGTGGAGGGGCCCCTCCTGACATGATGTTGGGGCGGGAGATGCTTATCAGCGCTGTGGACGTAAAAGATGCAGTAGAGTTTGGCTGGAGCAAGGGCCTCGCTCCTGGTGGGAACGGGATGCCCAGCACTCTGCTTCCATCGTCTTTCTATTGCATTTACGCCTGCTGAGCCCCCTCCACGCCCTCCCATCCCGGGCACTGTGTCTGCTTTTTCTTTTGAGTAGACTTGTAGAAACCTTGTATTTCCCAGCACGGTAAGGATGACATTTACTTATATATCCCATTATTCTTACATTTGCTTAGCTCTTTGGGGACTTACAAAGCGGTTTCTTCTTTGTTATTTTATCCCAGCTTGGAAGTACCAGACAGATATTTAGTGCTAAATTGAGCGCCACTGGCCCTTCGGTGGCAGCCTCCAGACGTCCTGCGGCTGGATGCCAGGCAATCAATGCCTCCCACAGCGACATAGCTTTAATAGACAGCAAAATGAAGCGGAGTCAACTAAAGAAGGCCAGCAAGGACGGTGAGCTCCTTCTCGGGCTTGCATTGCCTTAACAAGCTGCGTTAAGGCGCTGGTCATCTTTCCCCTCTGCCACAAAGGTCTTCCCTGAGCTGCCACACCCACCCTTAGGAGTGCCCTGCAAACCCCTGACTTGGCACCCGGGCTGCCCAGGGAGGGGACCTGGAAAATGCCCCAGGGATTCTTCTTTGGAAAGTCATGGAAGACTAAGGGATTTGCCAGTGATCGATTGACCGGTCACACCCCAGGTCCCCGGCCCAGCCCTAGACAGCCTGGTGCCTACAAGTGTCATTTCCTGGCAAAGGTGAAGAGAGGGTTAGTCTCTACCTGCTGCTCCTGATTCAATCGGCTGCCGGACCCGGCGAGCAAACAAATGACCCGGCTCTCCAGCGCCAGTCAGGGTGTAGTCCTGGCCTGGACTCGCTCTGGTGGAAGCAGCGTCTCCCCTGGGCCTCCCTTTTTATTTGATGACTTGAGGTACTATTACACTCATAAAGTGCAGAAGAAAATAGCACAGCCCCACCCACTTCTGCTCTCTGGGGCTCAGGAATCAGCACGTTCCTTTCTCGATTTTCCGCTGGGTTTTCTTACTACCACCGGGAGCAGCAGGGGTCACTGTGCAGCCGCAAACCACCTTCCCAGGGACTCTGCTGGGGCCCAGCTCCCTTTACCTGGAGGGGGCCGGTGCCGGCTGCCAGCGTAGGAAGACAAACTCCACCTACCCTCACCTGGACCAGAACCTGCTGGGGGGCAGCACCTCCTTCACAAAGTCAGGGCAACACGTTTAGCAACGGCTTTTCTGACTGAGATCATCGATGGCTACTTCTTTGGTGCTGACGTGACAACTGAGTCTTTTGATTTGGGTCGAATTCACTAAGAGATTTCGCCAACGACTCTTCATACTCGTGCATTTCCTGGATTATTTTGAAAATTGGTCTGTTTCTCCTCCAAAACAAGTTTAGAACATAAAGTTTTAATTGTGTGTGAGTGTGCCTTTAGTCACGGTTAAGAATAAAATTGAAATCATTGTCTTATAAAGTATCTCATAAGTCTATTATTTTAATCTACATTTATTGGGAAAAAGCTAGAAGACAATGCTTTTACATTGGCCTCACATGGAACAGAAGAAGTTTGATATAAATAACATTAAAATGTCGGCAACAACAATAAAAGAAAAAATTAAACATTAGGGAAAAGCTGTCCAACCAAGAGGACCAGAAGCATCCAGTGACGTAGAAAAAATATTAGCAGAAATGAAATAAAACCAGATGAGATGTGGAAAAGAGCTTTGTAAGCCATGCACTGCTATCGTGGGGCTCGGGGAGGGGAGTGGTAGTTGAAACACTTTCTAAGGTAAAGGATGGCCTTGACAGCTCCTGCTCTTCCATGGTCCCCAGGTGGTCACCTGTGAACCAGCCAGCGGGGCTGGCAGCCCTCCCTCCTATCGACACCAGGGGGCGCCACTCTCATGCATCAATTCTCTTCCCTACACCCTCTCCCTCCCTTCACCTGTAAATTCCTCCCATTCCCCTCCCCACAGAAGGATTCCTCATCTTTATTCCCCACCTAGACTATGATCAGTCTATTAAGGCTTTGGGGGCAACTGATAGCAAAAAAGAACAGCCCACCAACCACTCTATTGAACCGTCTCCGTGTCCGCCTACCTGATTTATTTGTGTATCTCCAGGCACGGCTTGGAGAATAGGACACTCAGCAAATATTGTGGAGCTCTACAAAGACGTGACACAAGCAGCAAGAAGCAATACGTTGAGGACCCACTGCTGATGGATTTGGTGACTTAAAAATGCCGTGAAAGGGGCTCAGTCATCAGGTGTGATAATACATTTTTTTTTTCTGCATTTGCTTTTATTTTATAGCCCTTTTTATTTATCATGACAAAAGAGAATACTTGGCAATAAGTCCTTCCTCTCAAGAAATAATCTAAACCTATTTTATATTTTAAACTTATCTATAATGCATAATGTACCTTATTATTGTATATTATATGTTTTATAGATGTAAACTTATTTAATGCTGTCACTAACTCTGTAAGTTATACTATTGACAACATTTTCAGAGAAGGAAACTGAGTTTCACCTAAATAATAAATGACATTGAAAACCATAAGGTGGGAAGCGGCTGTGGCTCAATCAGTAGGGCTCCCGTTTACCATATGGGAGGCCCCGGGTTCGGTTCCCGGGGCCTCCTGGTGAAGGCAAGCCCGCCCGCACGGCATGGTTGGCTGACCCAGCGAGCGCAAGCAGCAAGGGGGGGATAAATGAATAAATAAATAAAATCTTAAAAAAAAAAAAAAAGAAAACCATAAGGTGTGAAAGTGAATATTTATTTAGAATAAGAGAAGAATTCACAAAAACCTCATTTTCAAAAGCTGAAAACTATTATAAATATCTCATACTCCAGGAAAATGCCATACTATTTTGATTAGCTATCTAATAAACTTCTTTAAGACCTTTTCCTCCATTGTTTGACATCATACTTTTTATCTCCTTTTCATATGCCAATGATTTTGTAATATCATTTTTTATAGACAGATAGTTCAGTCTTTCCTCTAGCATGGTGGTTGGGATTCATGCAGTATGTGACTTCACACAGACCCATTCATCTTGTATCATAACTGCTACAGTTCTGTGTCCTAAAGACAGAAATCCTGACACAGTTGATTCCCATCAAAGGGCCAAAATGTATATGCCCTTTATAGTCTTTGCATTGTTGTGTATATTCCTAACAGGAGAGAACTTCTGTTTTGACTCGGTGTCCTTGAGACCCATTCTCCACTGAAAATTTTACATGCCCGATGATTAGGAGAATTTTCCACCATTGTGTCATGATGCCATGAGTATCAGAGCAGTGGGCAATGGAAATGTGCCTGGAAGCCATTCTTACACTGGGGCAGCTTCCGTAACTAAGCTGTATACAGACGTGAGTGCCAACCACCTAAGTATCTCCCGCCCATGCACATTAAATGTATCTTCACTCAATTTCCCTTCAGCAGGAGTCCCCAGATGTCTGCAACCAGTTCCACTGACACTGGGCCAATGTGAGTGGTCTTTCTTTTACTTATTGATCTGTGGGAATTCTTTACATATTGTGGATTCAAGTTCTTTACCAGTTATATGTATTGCAAATATTGAAATATTTTCACCCTCTTTTAGGGTTTTTTTTTAATTGTTGATGATGATGATAAAAAGAAGTTCTTTATGTTAATCTAGTTTGATTTGTCTATTTCCTTTATGATTAGTGATTTTGGTGACTTGTTTAAGAAAAAAATTTCCCTTCCTCAAGGTCATGACGATATTTTCCTTTGTTTTCTCCTAGAATCTTTATTGTTTTATCTTTCACATTTAGAGCATTGAATGACCTGGAATTAATTTTTGTGTATGGTGTGAGAAAAGGGCCAAGAGCAATTTTTTTGATGTGGATAACTCATTGCCCTGACAATGTTAGTGAAAAGATAATCCTTGCCCCCCTCCTCTATACTGGACTTTTTGTCATCAATCCTATGTCTATGTATGTGTGGATACATTTCTGAATTCTTTCTGCTTTCCACTGGTTATTTTCCTATGACTGCATCAATACCGCATTGCCTTAATTATTTACTACACCTTTAAAATAAGTTTTGAGATGTATAGTGTAGAAACCCCGATTTTGTTCTTCTTTAAGATTGTCTTGGCTATTATTGGTATTTCCACATACATTTGAGAAGCAGATAGTTAATTTCTACCAAAAAAAAAAAAAAAGCTGTTGGTGTTTTGATTTGGATTGTACTGAATCTAAAGGTCAGTTTTGGGAGTAAGTCATTTAGCCTCTCTAAGTCCTAGTTTCCTCATCTGAGAGAGTAGGACAAAAATACTTTACCAAGCTATCATGAGCATTGCGTGAGACAATGTATCTGTAGACTTAAAGAAAACCTACCAAAATGCTGAACTTTTATTATAAAATGAGAAAGGACAGAGGGCAAAACAGACTGTAAAATGGGCCTTAGAAAGGCCAGAGCCACTTTGGAATCTGGCTGCTCCGTCCTCCACTGGGGCCCTCTTCATGCGGACTTTGAACTCAGAGGCTGGCATTCAGGGATGAGGAAGGGCTGGTGAGACGCTCCCTCGGGCAGCGCTCCCATCACAAGCTCCCTGGCTGCCGTCTTTTCTTACTATGAGGGCGCAGGATTTTGACTTCTCCCATCTTAGCCTGCAGGCTCCAAGGAGAGAATCATGGTATGCACTTATTTTTCCAGCACACTCACTGTGTGTGGAGCACAGTTCCGGGTAGCCTCATATCCCTTTGCACTTAGTCTGTATGGAATGAAACTTGCCTGGAGATGGACTGGCCAGGCACCCCAACTGGGAAGAAGCATTAAACCAGTCCCAAGAGACCTCCTGGCTCTCCTTGAAATCCCATGAACTTTTTGCCATAGAGGAATCCACAGGCTTCAAGAAAGGGAAGGAAATGCAATGCTACAGCATCTTCCTTCACCGGTCCTGCTTCCCTCCTGCATTGCACAGCGGGCAGAGGTTATAGCAGGCTGGCGACATCACATCACCCAAAGTGGCCACACCTATTCTCCCTAGAGCCGAGCAAACCCCCGGAATGAAGCTGGGAGGACTTTGGAGTTCTCCAGCACCCCCTGCTCCCTTGGCACTTCGAGCGGTTCCAGGACACTCAGAAAGCAGCCCAGGGGCTGGGAATCGGGTGCAGGCAGAGCAGTTGAGGCTCTGAAGCCCTTGCTTTCCACAGCCCCCAGGGGTCTTGGGGAGGCGGCCTTTGGGCAAGAGGCTGAGCAGACAGCTCTACTCCAAAACTCTACCCCAAAGAGGCTTGCCAGGCAGGCCCAAAGTCTTTCTCTTCCTGGCACAGCTGGGCCATTCCACAGAGATGCTGACTGGGCAGGTGACCCCTGGGGACATCCGAAGACTCTTGTTCCCAGGGAGGGACATGCTTGAGCCTGACCACCGGCACACTGGGATTCCTGGCTCTTGCTCCCCCACCCTCTTTTGGCAGCAGCTGCCCCGTAGCCCACAGAACCAGATGTCCTTCCTCAGAAGCCCCCACCATCCCAGCTCAGCTGTGGGGCGGCAAGGCCTGTCTTAAAAGACTCGGGGTACCTGGAGGTGGGGGGCGGGAGGGAGGAAGGAAGAGAGCCGAGAAAATTAGACAAAGGAAGACCTCCATAAACCAGCAGCGTGCCTGTAATAACCAGAGCCCTTTGTTTAGAGCTGGTTTAAACAAGTTGTGATCCTTTGGAAGGGGAGGTCATAAACCCAAGTGAAAATAAAAGTGTTTACAGCAAGGGAGACAGAGGTTTGGCCAGGATCAGTGGGGGGGCTGGTGGCTGGGGCATCCTCACCTGCCCTGGGGGAACGGGCTTCCTCTGGTGCCAGAGCCAGCCGGGCCCCCACATCACAGCCTGCACAGATGAAGGGGGGGGGGGGGGGGGGGGGGGGTGCCCCTCCCCCACATTCCAGCCTGTGGGAGAAAAGAAGGCAGGGCCTGCTGCCTTTGTAAAATCTAGAGATAAATCGCCGGAGGCTGGGCGATCTTAGAGTCGGCTTTTCCTCACTACAAATTCCTTTATAAGGGACCAGAGGGGATTACACTAATAAGAGGTTTGAGGGCTGTTGTTTCTCACAGAAATGCCTCTTGGGCCCAACTTATCTGCCTGCAAAGGTGGAAGGAGGGAGGTTTTACCTCTGGTAGCAACATTCCTCACGGAGCTTCTCCCAGGATGTCGGTGGTGAGGAGGAAACATCTCACAGTCATTCATTCATTCAGTAAAGTTAATGGGCTCCTGCTGGGGTGCAGAGGCCTGTGGAGATGAATAAGACAATTTGGGGATTGTGGTCCATAACATTTTCACATATACTCATGTGTTTAAAAAGATCAGTTCTCCCCAAGCATATATGTATCCGGGTAAGGTTACACCTTTGGAGAACGACAGGGACCAAATAAAGATATGAAATGTGACTGGTGGCAGCAGGCTGTGCTGATGCCAGAACGGCACGATGTGCTGTGCTCAGAAGGAAAGGTTGGCAGACTTTGTTGCCAAGAGTCACACTGAGGTCACACCCACAGGAATAAGGAAAATAAGCCATCAGAGGCAATCGGAAAATCCATCAGGCCCTTTCCCCCTTAAAATATGTGCCTGGCGCTTCAGCTTGCCACATTTAGGTGCCACTAAATGGTGACCTCCCGAAGCCCATGGACGCTCCCTAGCCTCTTGGGCCAGCCTTGCCAGTTAGAGATCGCTTTGTTCTGTCACACTCAATATACTTTCTCCACTAGGAGAACAGGTAAGAAAATCCCCAAGGAAGCCTGCTTAAAACGTCTGTGTTTTCTAGAACTAGTTCTAGGCCAAGCTCTGCCACTCTGGCGGCCCCCCCGAGGATTTCCTTGCTTGTAAAACTGGCTAAGTTCTGATTTCTGAGTTCTGAACTAAATAACCACAAAACAGAGCAAATAAGATTCTAAGGAAGACAGGGGCCTGGTCCATCGTTCTGGCAGGAATCACACTGGATTCACCTCCAGGAAGCACTGGAGGCCCTAAAGCACTGGGTCCCGGAGCTTGCGCCACGGTCCCTCCCACGCGCCGCGGTGTGTTTTTCCACGCTCAGGCATTCTTGCTGTGCAGATTGCGTGACTTGTCCAAAGGGCAGGGGCTTGCTCGCCTCCCCTGGTGGCGGCTGCCCTGACGATTCTCTTAGCACCGGTGGCTCTGGGTCCCACGGCTGCTGCTGAGAAGCAGACATGCTCGTGCGTCAACAGGGATCCTGGGCCACAGGCGCTTCCCACGGGAGGTGCTCGGGGCAGCCCAGAGACCTACCAGGTGAGAAAGCGACAGAAAGAACCAGTGGCCAGCTCCCCCTGCCCTTCCCAGGAGATCTTAAAAGTACACAGGACCAGGCCTCCTCGGGACTGAAAAACAAATGTTTGTAAGAGAGAGAACACATGGGGAAAGGGCACGGGCTTTGAAAGCAGACTTGGCTTTGAATCCATGTCTGCAACCCCGGCATGGGACAAGCTGCGTGACTTCTCGAGAAGCATTTCGCAGTAGGGTTTGTCTGGGAATTGAGGCAATCCTCTCAAGGCCTGGCTGGGGCCGCCAAGCACGGGGTTGACGGGCAGTTTGGGGTGAGAACCTGAGGCATTGAGTCCAGGCCCAGAGGCAGACCCGAGGCTCACCACCACCTTTGCAGGGTGGTCTCCCCACGAGCCCCTGCGGAGGGTCCCAGCCTGACGGCGAGCAGGCGTGGAGGTGGGCTCCGTGGGAAAGGGGCGTGGAGAGATCCAGCGCTGCCTCAGCACCCGCCCCAGCTGGCATGCTCCCCCTCACCCCTCTCGTGGGCCCGCGGCAGGGGCAGGGCCTCTCCTAAAGGGCTGCCGTCTCAGCTCGCCAGGCAGGCGTGACAAATGCCACGGGATGGGCTCACTTCAAGCACAAGCATGCCTTGGCTCACGGCTTCAGAGGCGCGGAGTCCGAAGGCCAGGCGCCAGCAAGGCCGTGCCTCCCTGCGCCTGGTGCTGGCCACTGCCTCCCGGCACTCGGCCCACACTGGACGTCCTCCCGGCGGCTCGCCAGCTTCCTCGGACCTCGGGCTGCTCCCGCGTGGCTTCTCTGGCCTCTGGCTTCTAGTTTCTTCTCTTCCTAGGCCTCGAGTAACAGAGGTTAAGACCCGTCCTGATTCAACTGGCCACGCTTTAACGAAGGATAATGTCTTCACAGGGCCCCAGTTACCACTGCGGTCACTGCCCCAGGGAGGCCCATCAGGGGCATGTTTTTGCTGGGGGTGGGGATCAGTCTACCACAGGTGGGGAAGCTGAGGCCTGGAGCACTCCCCTCCTACCCTGAGGCCCAGCAGGCAGCTGGGGCCCGTCCTCTTTCCACGACACCAGACTCCCTAAGCCAGGGCGCTTCACAGTCCTCGGGGCACGTGCCTGGTACTGCGCCGAGGGCCCGAGAAGCCAGGTGAGAAACGTGGCACATCTTCCCGAAGGGTGACTGCCAGTCAAATATTTAAAAATCAAGTTTTGATTCTAGCTTCTTGGTGGCACAGGATGTAAATGTAAGTTTTCTATTCAATCAAAGATTACAGAGTAGAATGCAACATTTATACCCATGTTAAAAATAAAACAACGACATTTTAACTTTGCAAGAACGTTTAACTCCTGCATCCAGACTGCCCTGCTTCGGCCCTGCTCTCTGGGAGTTCTGAGTGGGAGCTATTGGCCAATCGACTCGGTGTGTCTCAAGCATCACAGGACGTGGTCATATCATCAGTGAACAAACAGAGACACAGGAAGTGCATTCACCAAGGGCTGACTGGTTTGAGGAGCACTGTAAATACAATGGAAATTCAGAGAGCAAGGGACCCAGAGGGTCAGAGAGATCCCAAGAGCACTTCATGGAGGAGGTGGGCCTGGGCAGTGGAGAGGAGGGAGGCACTCAGCAGGGCTGCAGGCGGGACTGGCAATGTGCAGTGTGTGGACAGCACAGTAAGGAGGCCGCTGGCATGGTTGAGGGTTTGGGGAGGACATGAACCACTAATGGCAAGATTTGGAAGCCGGGCAGGCGGTTTGGATTGGATGAGGGAGGCAAAGGGGAGCCATGGGTTGGGAGCATGAACTCAGGAACAGATTGCTGGGTTCAAATCTTGGTTCTGCACTTGATAGCTGTGTAATCTTGGCATGTTACATGACCTCTCTGTGCTTTAGTTTCCTTATTCATAAAATAGTACCTAAAACATAGGTTTGCTGTGATGCCAATGAATTAATATGCATAAGAAGTAGGGAAGCCACACTGGGGGCCAAAGAGGACAGGGCAGGGGTCAGAGGTAGCCCCTCTGTGATGTGTGAAGACTGCACCAGGAGTTTTAGACACTTTTTAAAAAAATTTAGCCTAAATTATACAATACGCCATTTGCTAGCTTCGTATCAACTTCTAAGTCAACTTTAAGTGCTAACTATAGCTGGCTGGTCTGAAACAAGGTCCCTCCTCTGGTTCCGTGGCACCGACCCATTTTTGACGGTCTAAGGAGTTTGGGGAGGAAAGAAGGGTGAGCAGGGCATGGCAGGTTATTTGCCGTCTCTTGCTCCCCCGGACCCTGGCCCTGCCCCACTCTGTCCCTACAGGGGATGAGGCCATGGGTGAGTGGGGCAGGGGTTCAAGCACGTGTGCTCCCTGGAGGACCTGGAAAGTCAAGCTAGAGCAGAGGATGGGCCCTCCAGCTGGGCCGGGAGCTGGGACAGGCAGGGAGCTGGGATAGGCCAGCATCTGGGACAACCCGGCAGCTGGGACAGGCTGGCATCTGGGATGGGCTGGCAGCTGGGGTGGGCTGAGCATCTTGAGAGATGCTTTTTGGAAAATTTGAAACATACCTGTCTCAGGGGCAGTAACACCAGCTCTCTCTCTCTTCTTGTTCTTTTTTTTTTTTTTCTTTTTTTTTTTTAAGAAAAGGAAAATAAAGGAAGAGAAAAGGGAAAAGGAAAGGAAAAGGAGATGTGCTTTGTGCTCCTTGACATAGAGTTCCCTGTCACCCAAGATAAACTCAACAACAGACAGTGGAGCCGAGAGGCGGGCTGTGGGGACATTTATTAAATCCCAGGAGGAAAGTCTTTTTCTTTTCGTTCCGGGCTCTAATGAAACCAGGGTAGAGAGAGAAAAGGCCAGAGGACCGGAGCAGCGACCTGAGAAGCTGCGTCAGACGTAGCCCTGCCCCAGTTCTCGCCCAGAGCACCCTCCTTACTCGCCTTAGGAAGCTGGGGCGAGGCGGGGAGAAGCGGGATGGGACCTTCGCTGGCCTTCCTGGGAGGCGTCCTCCCTCTGCCACGCGCATCGGAAGCGGGTAGGGGTCGGGGGTGAGGGGAGATTAGAGGAAGGAAGGAAGGGGGCAGAGAAGGGCCCAGCACAGCTCTCCTTTCTTTCCACCTCTGGCACCAACTGTATTTATGTGTGTGTGTGTGTGTGTGAGAGAGAGAGAGAGAGAGAGAGAGGTTGAGAGAGAGAGAGATGTGGGAGGTGAAGGGGGCAGAAGCACACAAGGGAGCCCAAGGAGACAGAAAACAGTTTCTAGGAGAAAAAAACAAAAACAAAACTTAACTGTTGCTCTAGGTTTTTTGGCATCTCTTTTATTCCTAAGGCAAATCTGTTCTACTTTGCCACATCTGTCATCTGCTCCAGCATCTAAATAACATGTCAATAGTAAGCTAACATTGCTACCCTGTTATTAAAGATCTGTTACCTCCCGACTGGAAGATGCTACACACCACCCTCCCCGCTGCACACACCTGAGCTCTGAACACACGCCCAGCCAGGGACGGGGCAGGCCCCACCTGCCGTGCTGGGCGGCCACAGAGCTTGCCCTTTCGAGCCCAGGGGACAGCCACAGGCCATCTGCTGACCCACCTGGACTGCTCTTCCATGGACGTGGTGTCTGCCTTGGAGGAGCCCTGAGTGGGAGGGCATAGCACATCCTCGTGCAAACCAGAAAAATTTAAAACAGAGAACAATAGAATGAGCCCCGGCCACCCATTGCCCTGCTTCAACAATCCTCAACACCCCACCAGTTTTGTTTCAGATTCTCTCACCCCACTCCCTCCGCCCCTGCCACCCGAATTATTATGAGACAAATTCCAGGCATCTCTTCATCTGTGAATATTTCAGTAAGTATTTCTAACTGATACAATTTCTTAAAAATTACAAACACAGTACTATTAACTCGCCTAAAAGATGAACAATTCCTTAATATCATTCAAATGTCCAGTTAATGTCATATTTCTCTGATTGCCTAATAAATGTTTTACTGTTTCCTTGTTTGAATTGGGATCCAAATGAGGTCGGTGCACTGGAACCTGTCTTTTGAGTGTCTTTTAATCTATAGATCCCCCATCCCTTACCCTCGCTCTCCCTCTCTTGAAGAAATGGAATCATTTTCCTTTAGAGTTTAGCACAGGCTGGATTTTGCTAATGGAATTCCTGTGGTGTCTTCTAATAAGTTCTTCATGTTTCCAGATCTAGAGGCTTGGTCACATGCATGTGCATGTGCATATGTGTATACATGTAAGTGCACATTTATGACTGTGTGTATGCATGTACACACGTGTGTATATATGTGCGTGTGTATCGTGTGGGCATGGGGGAGTGGGTGTGGGCATGGGCGTATGTGTGTAGACATGTTGCCTCGCAGGCGATGTGTGTTTTTGTGAGGAAACACATCTCTTTGCTGTCTGTGTGCTGTCACTAGCCATTGATGACCATTGACGAGAGTCATTAATTTACTTGAGGTTGCAGAGTGGTGATATTCAAATTCTACCATTCCTTCACCATCTATTAGCTGGAATACATGGAGAAAAACTTTCCTCATCATCCTTTGGTGAGCCTGAAGTTCAGATTATATAGGAAAGGAAGGACAAATGCTTGATTCTTTCCCATGGTTCACCAGTTTTCAAAATTCAATAAAGATTTGGTTCCTTAGCATCATCCAAAGGTAATCAATGAGCTGTTGTTATGGTGGATTTTTGAGTCA
The DNA here is from genome assembly GCA_026826555.1 of Tolypeutes matacus. Classification (NCBI taxonomy): domain Eukaryota; kingdom Metazoa; phylum Chordata; class Mammalia; order Cingulata; family Chlamyphoridae; genus Tolypeutes; species Tolypeutes matacus. The sequence continues at coordinate 20,040,787 of JAKSZT010054335.1, read as the reverse complement.
CTGTGAACTCATGGACTTAAACATATTTGAGGTGTTTCAATCCATACCAGTTTTCATCCTCAAAATGGTCAAACTCTCTCATCTTTGGCCAGACAGAGTCCTGATAGCTTCTTGGCTTTCCAGCAGAAAATGTACCATACTCAGCCATTTCTCCGAGGAGTCCTGATTCCTTTTTGTAGGAAATGCTACAGAGAGATCACAGTTTTGTGTGCTGGAGCGCCAGTTACCACTAGATGGGCCATATTTCCTAGGCCTTTTCAGTGGACAGTGCTGGAAAATACATATTATTTATTAGCCATTAAATCCTCATACATTGATACTGACCCTTCCGTTCGGACCCAGGATTGCAGGGGTTTACTTAACTTCATGGATCTTCCACCGTATCTCTTTTCAACCACACTGAGCTGTCTTCAGACACCAGCATAACCGCGTCTTGGATTTTTCCAACGGAACACAGACAACAGTCTCAGAATAAAAATACCATCACGACCCATCAACAATATGATTACTGAGAGCAGTTTATTTAAAAAGATGTCTCTATTTGTCAGTTCTTTTTGCTCCTAGGGTCTAGCCCACTGACCACAGTGCTTTAAAGTCGCATGGGTTAGTTCCTTTCTGTATGGGTACACACTTAGGTTCATTTGTTTCATTTTACTTTCAATTTTTAGGAATTACTTTTTTATTGAACTTTGTTTTGTAGTGATGTAAAATATTTACTGGCTCTTTCTTTGGCTCATTAGGAGTTAGCACCTCCCCGGTTATTTTCAAAACTATGGGGAAAAAAACCCCCAAACAGATGGAACTAGGTAGATGTGGTTAGGGGAAGAGGGAAGCAAACTTTTAACTATATACCCTTTGATTCCTTTTAAATTCGGCACCGGGTACGTGCATTACCTGTTAAACCCTTACAGATGGAGCTACTTTGTAAAACAGCTCTATGTTATCAACTGAAGATAAATATACAGAGAGAGATATAGATATCCACTATTTCTGCAGCAGCTTGCTCTCATTCCTCTAACCCAGCACTGTGTTGAGTGAGACACACCTCTTTTGTAATGATCCAGCATGCAGGGACTATGTTCTATTTTAATAAATGCTAAACATCTAGAAATGCATCCTAAACTGAGCATGTATACGTGCTGTGACTCAGAAATCCGGCTCCTGAAATGCACCCCAGAGAACTGTATGCACAAGTCCACCTGCGCACAAGGACACAAGCGTGTGCTCCAAGGTTGTTCCCAAAGCCATACACAGGAAATAAGACAAAGTGTTCGTGTGCCACTAAGCAAACAAATACATTGTTGAATATCGATGTATTGATAGCAATGAAAGTGAATAAACCATAACTACATGCAGTGACATAGATGAATATTATATAACAACATAGATGAATATAACAAAAGTCATACTGGTGAAAGAAGCAAGACAAACAAGAATATTTAAACAATGCTGCTTAAGGATGCATCCTTAGATGTCAAAATAAAGAAAACCACTCTAGGATCAGTGAAAAATACAAAGTGCTAACCTCCACAATCAACTATAAAGGACCTGAGTATCATAGAAGACAGGATAGCAGTTTACTTTGGCAATGAGGAAGAAATAAATGGAAAGGGACTCGGAGAGATGTATGGGGTGCTAGAATGTTCTATTTATTGGCTGGTTGGTGAATGCACAGATATGCAATGTAAAATTATTTATTGGTCTTTACATTTGTTTATATGCATTTTCCTGGATATGTTTTATATTTCTCAATTTAAAAGGTTCAAATAAGTCGATTACCAGGAAGTGGATGTGGCTCAAGTGGTTGAGTTCCTGCCTACCACATGCGAGGTCCCAGGTTCGGTTCCCAGTGCCTCCTAAAAAAGATGTGGCAAGCTGACGCAACAAGAGACACAAGGAGGAAAATACAATGAGAGACAAAACAAAGCAGGGAGCAGAGGTGGCTCAAGCAATCAGGCACCTCCTTCCCACGGGGGAGGATCCCAGTGCCTCCTAAAAAGAAGATGAGCACACAACAAACAGCCACAACAAGTGCAAACAATGAGAGGGTAGGGAGAAATAAATCAAATAAAGTCAATTACCGAGTTTAAAAAAAAATATTTATGGCAAACATGATTTCCTTTGCCTTGTCTATAGGTAAAAATACCTAATTTGTAAAACAGCTGCTGTGGACATAATGGTAAAGCCACTAACTGCTGAAGAGTAGGTGAGGACATTGGGGAAGCTAGAGATATATGAGAAGCAAAACATCTAAATGTGTTTACAGCAGAGCTTTTTTGCTGAATTGCCAGTTTGGAAATGTACGTCTGTGTGTCAAGGTTTTATAATTATTTGTAAAGGGAATACATAAACTGGAAAAAATAGTACCACATGGAAGAGGGAAGATTGAGATGGGTTTTTAAAAACTATATTACCCTTTTTTTTAAAACATCCTTAGAATAAAACTCCTCTTTTACACTTGGGTGTGTGTATGTAGGTCAAGGGAGAGGGGACTGTTTTGAGTGATGAAATGACGTTGCCATCTTCGCAAGCACTGCCTCTAGAGGCCATCGTGGGTTTGCCTTGCTTTAAACATCCAGAGGAGCCCTTTAAAGAATTGGATTATCCCAGTCATCAGCCAGTTAAAAACTTGGTTTAGGGGAGAGGATGTGGCTCAAGCGGTTGAGTGCTTGCTTCCCACATGAGTGGTCCCGGGTTTGGTCCCTGGTGCTTCCTAGAAACAAACAAACAAAAAATAACAAGCTAGAAGGCCAACTCGGGGGATCCGATGTGGCTCAGTGGTTGAGTGCCAGCTTCCCATATGCATGGTCCGGGGTTCAATCCCTGGCCCCGGTACCTAAAACAAAGCAAAATAAAACAAAACTCAGTTTAGGATACATTTCTAGGTTTTTAACACTTATTAAAATCCATGCTGGATCATTATAAAAGAGGTATGTATCACTCAACACGGTGCTGGGTTTGAGGAACGAGAGCAAGTTGCAGAAATATAACACTACAATCCCACATAGTAGCAGCTTAAGTAACAGAATGACTCTGAGGAACGAGATAGAAGGGGGGGGCACGGAGCCTCTACTGCACGCCTGATACTGTGCTACTTGCTTTAACAGAGAATCTCCTATCATCTTCCAGACCGTCCTGAAAAGTAGGTACAAACTGTAAAGGATGGGCTGGTCTCTCCCATATCAAAGCCAAGGACACAGGTTCAGAGGGGTAAAGTAACCCACACAAAGTGGCAGAACTCGGAGAAAAGTGTATATACAATAAAAAATAAAAATTGCAACGATAGACAAAATGTCAAGAAAATATAAATGTTTTAACTAATCTGACTAGGCTCTTAGGTTAAGTAAATAAATATTCACAAGGTAATCCATTGTGGTCCACCTGATTTCAAATTTCATTTTATATACTCCTACGTGGTATAGGTGAAAGGAGAGACTCAGAGATCAGTGGAACAGAAGAGAAAACCCAGAAACAAACCCACAGAAAGAGGCGTAACTAATTTTTGACAAAGGTACAAAAGCAATTCAATGGAGGAAGGATTGTTTTTCAACAAATGGCCCTGGAGCAATTGAACATTTTACATCTTATGTAAAAATTAACTCAAAATGGATTGTGGACTTTGTGGCAGTTTGAAGCTTTTGTGGGCCCCAGGAAATTATGTCCTTAGTGTTAATCTAATGCTATGTGTGTAAACCTATTGTAGGGGGACCTTTTGATTAAGTTACTTCAGTGAAGGGCCTGTGCTTAGATTGTGTGACCCAGGGTGGGTCTTAATCCTCTTACTGAAGTCCTTACTAAATAGAGGAATAAGAAGCTGCAGACAGACACAGAAAAAAGCTGCAGAGACAGAGAGGAACCCAGAAGCTGAGCGAGAAGTTCCCAGGAGCCAGAAGCTGAAATCAACAGAACACAGAAGCTGAGAGCAAGCCACTGTAGTGAGAAGCTGAAAGCAGCAAGGCCCAGAGGAGAGGGGAAAGATGAGCAGACACTGGCAGGAGCCTGATGGCCTACAGCTGCAGCTCAGGGAGAAAGGATCTCCTGTTGATTCCCTGATTTGGATACTTTCACAACCTCAGAACAGTAAGCTTTTAATCCAATAAATCCCCATTCTAAATGACAATCCCAACAGCTTTTGGCAAACGAAAACAGACTTAAATGCAAAATGTAAAACTATAAAACTGCTAGGAAAAAAAAAAAGAGAGAGAGAGAGAAAATCTTTGTGGCCTAGGGTTTGGCAAAGAGTTCTTAGACTTGACACCCAAAGTATGATCCATAAAAGGAAAAACTGACAAATTGAGCTTCATCAAAATTAAAAACTAGTTCTGTGAAAGACCCTGTTAAGAGGATGAAAAGACAAGCTACAGATGGGGAAAAAATATTTGCAAACCACATATCCGACAAATCTGAGCAGTAAAATACCAAACAATCCAATTAGAAAATGAACAAAGATGAACAGAGATTTCACTGAAAAGGATATAGAAATGGCAATTAAGCACATAAAAAGATGTTCAACATCATCAGCCATTAGGGAAATGAGAATTAAAATTACAATGAGATACCACTTCCCACTTCTCAGAAAGGGTGAAATAAAAAATAGTGACAACCCCAAAAGCTGGCAAGGATGTGGAGAAACTGGATCACGCACACATTGCAGGTGGGAACGTAAAATGATATCACTGCTCTAGAAAACAGTTTGGCAGTTTCTTTTAAAAAAAAAAACTAAGCATATAACTACCTTATGACCCAGCAACTGCATTCCTTGGCATTTGTCCCAGAGAAATGAAGGCTTTTGTTCACTTAAAACCCCATATACAAATGCTGTAGTAGCTTTATCCACTAGAGAAAAACCTGGAAGCAACCCAGATGCCCTTCAGTGGATGAATGGTTAAACAAACCCGGCATATGACTCAGCAATAAAAAGGAACAAATTACTGATACATGCAACCACCAGAACAGATCTCCAGAGAATTATGCTGAGTGAAAAAGTCAGTCCCCAACGATTACACACTATATGGTTCCATTTTCACAACATTCTTGAAATGACAACATTTTACAAGTGGAGGACAGATTAGTACTTGCCAGGGCTTGAGGAGGGGTTGGGGTCTGCAGGGAAGGGGGTGTGTCCATGGAAGGTCCTTCTTTGACAAATGCTTTCTCTTGTCTGTGCCATTTTCCTGGCCTCTCTGGGGTTCTACAGAGCTTTAGTCTTTGTATGTCAGGTGTCTTTGATCAAAGGCTAAGTTAAGGCTTTGGTTTCCCAGGGCTTGAGGAGCGGTTTGAAGGAAATCCCTATTGTTATCCAAAGGTTCAAATCAGCGCACCGTCTTCAAAATTAAGGCTTAGAGCAATGAACAATGTTTGCAGAATTTTTTCCTGTCTGTCTAGTGCAGCAAGTCTAAAATTTTTTTGGTCTCAGGACCTCTTAGAAATTATGATGGACCCCAAAAGAACTTTTGTTTGTGTAGGTTATATTTATCCATATTTATCGCATTGGAAACTGAGAAAATTTTAAAGTATTAATTTAATAATAAATCCTTTACATGTTAATGTAAATAACATTTTCACCAAAAATAACCATATTTTTCAAAACAACAAAACAGTAAAAAGAGTAGCATCGCTTTCCTCTTTTTTTTTTTTCTTTCTTTTTTTTTATTTTGTTGCCAATCTCTTCAATGGCTTGCTTTCTTTTTTGCCAATCTCTTTAGCATCTGGGTTCTTATGTCTGTTACCATATGTTGTTTGAGATGAAGTTTTTAGAAAATCCATCTTCACACGGATATGTAGCTTGAAAACAGAGGAACTCAGGGTCCCCCTGAAACAGTCTCAGGCCCCCTCAGCATCCCAGGACCACACTTGGAGAACCACTGAGCTAGTGATTTTCTCAGATTTAGTTTAAGTTCTTCTTTCCTCAAAGCTAAAGAAGACCTGCAAAATTTGACTTTTTGCTCAAGTCTTTAGAAGACTTACTCCTTTTAGAAAAATTTCAGAACAGTAAAATGGAAATAGGATAATAAAGCATCTCCAGAAGCCTTTTTTTTTTTTGAGTGGGGCACCATGTCTGTTTTCTCTTAAAAGAAATGCTCATAACCCAAGGTCCGGTGGAGCGTCCGTGGCTCCGGAACATGCAGGGGCAGAAGACCACGCTCACGAAGACAGCGGGACACGCCGAGGCTGCACAGGTGACCCCAGTCCTGGGAAAACGGGGTGTTTTAAGCAACTATGTAAAAGTAGCGTCTCTCTTTGCTTTTCTTGTAACGAGATTAGTCTTGCTTTTCCCTTCCTCTTTATTTCCCTGTCTGAGGCCCACCTCGTGGCTCTCTCGGTAATGTGATTAGCTGGCCCACGGCCCACACTGGCCGCTGGTGTCACAAAGATGCCCGCGTGCTTGAGTGCACCTCCCTCCTGAATGCAGCTTCGCGTTTAGAGTCACAGGGGGTATTGTTAGCTCCAGGAGCCAGAGAGAACGGGATATTTATGACTCCCTCCCACCTCCCCCACCCCCATAAAAGGTGATTCAGGGAGACATTTAGGGAAGAAATAGACAGAAGACAGATGTGTTTCCTTCCCCAGATGCCCAGGAGCTTCCATTGTTCTGCATATGTAATGGCTTTTTATGGTTGCCTGCAAATGCCTCTTTTGACTTTTAAAAAGGTGCCAAAGTCAAATATAGGTAGTTACGGAGAAGGTTTTAGTAATCTCCTCCCCGCCCTCCCTCCCCCGTCTGAAACCTCTACCAGAGGACATCTAATAAGCAGGCGGCCCTTTACCGGTGTCACTGTAGCTTCCTTTTCCTTATTTCTGTTGGAGCCTGTGTATGCACATACAAAAAGCAATAGTGTCTTGTTTTGACAACAGATGTCTTTCTGTACACATTTAATGGTTCAATGATTGTTTTAAAGTCAATTTATATAATTATGGCAAGAAGAAACGAAATGGAGAATGGTGGCTTCACCTTTTTTTTAAATGCAAATTAATAAACCTAGTTACCTCTGAAGAACAAATTTGATTTCAGTGATTTTGATCATTTAGATTCAGTTGAAGAGGAAAATGTCTGCACTAGTGACGCTGTATCCCACATGCTTGTATTTTCATGAACTTTTAAGGGTTCATGAAAAGACAGTCTGCTCATGACTGTACTCGCTGGATTTGATTCCAGCACACAGGATCATCAAGTTGCACTTAAGACCTGATTTCAGAGAGATGGGGAAAGAGTAGTGGATGATCCGCAGACCTGCTCCAACTTTTATTTGTCCTTCTGAGTCTGGTGCTCAGAAATGAATTCACATTTGACAGTAAAATGGCAAGAGAGGACAGAGTGCATTAGCAGATGCTTCCCATGTAGAAATCGTTCTCAGCCCACAAGGCCCAGTTAAATGCCATCTCATCTGTGAAACGTCCTCGATGCCCCCAGCACAAATTCATTGTGTTTTGGGGGCTTTCACCTCCGTTACATGGGCTCAGTGGTGTGCTGGTAAAGGCTTAACAACCAGCTTTCTGGGGGCAGGGAGATAAGCGTGATCTGTAGTGTTTGCCCACCCAGGAGTGGCGATTTCCAGCTACTGCTCTGACTTCTTGGAACCCGAAGCTGGGGAGAGATGCAAACAGCCACTCCTGTCCTTCCGTGTGCCACTGCATGTGCCTCTGCGCTTTCTGCTTAAGTGATGAGTTAGATGCCCGCATGCTTGTTTCTGCCGGAAACTGTAAGCCTGAGGAAGGCAGAGGGTATCCTGCTGGTCTGTGGCACGGTGCCCTATGACAGAAAGTCCCCCAGCGATGGTCATTGGATTATTCTTACTGTTGTTGTTACTCCTTAGTTAATACTTACTGAGTTAAAATGAACTCCTACAAGAGCTTCACTCCATTGTCTCAGTGACAAGGAACAGAAGGATGTGTTAGAAGGAATATATTTGTTGAAAGATTTTTTAAAACGTTGGCATCAGAATGATCATGGCTTCCGTCTGGAGGCCCAGCAGGTTTGCCTCAGGCAGCTCTTCCCAGTGTCACAGAGCATCCTGCCTGCCGGCTTCCCACAGGTCCTCCTCCTCCCCCTTAGCAGATATTGGCAAATAATTCTCAATCATTAGAGGGGTAACATTCTTCCTTATCTCACCTACAAGGATCAGAAACAAGGAGTTAGGGGAATACAAATATCTTTCTCAAATAAAGTCTCCTCACCCTCCTCACCTCAGATTCGCAGGAGGCCAGGCAAAGGCTGGGGCAGAACGGAGGGTCAGTAGGATGCTCACGCACCTTCCAGGCCTGCCTGCCTGTGAGGGGTCCTCAGAGCAGCGCTGCTGAGGGGTCTCCAGGGACCTTTAGCCGGCAGAGGCACAGTTCCGGAACTGAGGACTTGGGTTATCCTTTCAGCTTAACCACAGAATCCCGTAACTTCAGGTGAATCATTTCCCCTATAGTCAACATTTTAAAAACTTCCCTGTCCTAATTTACTTATCTATAAATTGGGAACATGAATACATTTATATATATATATATGTTCAAACGTATGAGGTTATGCTTTAAAAATCCAAAGAACAGGAAGCAGATGTGGCTCAAGCAATTGGGCTTCCATCTATTATATGGGAGGACCCGGGTTCAATCCTCAGGGCCTCCTGGTAAAGGCGAGCCAGGCCCGCACAGCGAGTGACGCAGCAAGATGATGATGCAAAGAGAGACGCAGGGCAGAGCCAAGGCGAGACAGAAACCAGGAGCTGAGCTGGTGCAAGCCACAGGGTGCCTCTCTCCACATTGGAGGTCCCTGGGATCGAATCCCAGTGGAGCCTGGAGATGAAAAACGAGAAGACAAAAAAAAAAAAAAAAGCAGCAGCACAGAAGATCACACAGCGAATGGACACAGACAGCGAACAGCGCGGGGGTGGGGGTGGGGAATAATTTAAAAAAAACAAACCTAAGAAGGGTAAATATCCACATACGTAGCAAGGGTTCTCTATTATGTATTATAAACATATGTATTGATATGAAGGATTATTTTTATTTGGCTCTTAGACCAATTATCAGACCTATAGGTATGTTATCAAACTGATCATACTGCTGTGAAATCCTTATTACCATAAATACCATGTTTATTAAATACTAATTAAATTTCCATTTTAGTTGTGTGCCAGGCCCTGCCATCTGGGGGAATGTTTGTCCTTGAGAATACCAAGGAGCCATTTACCAGGAATCATAGTCATATTTGGCTAAACCTATCACTAGCATCCTAAAAAACACGTGCCACGGAGAGAAAGAAGCCAGACAAAAAAGGACAAATACTGTCTATGGTCTGATTCCACTGAGATGAAGTATCTGGAATAGACAAATTCATAGAGAGAGAAAGCAGGCTAGAGGCTATGGGGCCAGGGGCGGGGGGAATGGAGAGTTGTTACTTAATGGGTACAGAGTCTCTGTTTGGGGTGAGGACAAAGCTTTGGTAATGGGTGGTGGTGAAGGCGGCACAGCAGGGAGATGGTGAAGGCACAGCATGGAGGTGGTGATGATGACACAGCATGGAGGTGGTGAAGGCAGGACAGCAGGGAGATGGTGGTGGTGGCACAGCATGGAGGTGGCGATGATGGCACAGCATGGAGGTGGCGATGATGGCACAGCATGGAGGTAGTGATGATGACACAGCATGGAGGTGGTGATGATGGCACAGCATGGAG